>NEWO01000002.1:4799809-4925827 GCA_003013225.1 Phalaenopsis aphrodite | reverse complement strand
TACATAAACCATTGCAAACAAGGCATCATCATCATCCCATTCCTCTACCTCCTCATGCATCGAACTTAGAGGTCACTATTAACCTCACTTTCAATCAAACCTTCATTCACACTAAAAATGAAGACAAATTAATTTGAAACTCAAAACCTATTCAATTTGAGTTGAGAACGTCGAGATAAACCAGTTCGAGGTTCATTTGAGATTTCCTAAAGAACATCAATTTTTGTGGGGTGGGACAGACACCTTGACCTTAACTGTCTCCTTTTGGAGCAACATAGCCAAAATTGACCCCACTTTTGAAATCCTTTGAGTTCTATTGGGGTAGGTCAAGATTGTCTTTTTGTCAAGACCGCGTGCCTGCATGCGCCTACCTTGGACAATGTCTGAGGTTAGTGTGGCCATGTCAGTGATAAATAGCTCTCTTCTTTGGATCTAGCACCAAAACGATGCATCTTTATGCCCCCAGATTTGTGGGAGCTCTCTGGCAATCTGAGGCAGACCATCTAACAGTGCTCCTCCCTCCACGCCACCGAATAATGATCCATCTATGGACTCCAACTGTTCTTGTTGCCGGTGCCTCTCACTCTGATGCCTATAAATAGCCCTTCATTCCCACTAGAAAATGCCTCTTCCCCTCTTTCTCTTTCTCCTCTCTAGTGGTCTTCTGTGACACTCTTCCTCCTCCTTTTGGTTGCAATCTGTAAGTTTTTCCTCTCTTTTCCCCATTTTATTTTGTTTTCTTTGTTTATTGTTATTCATTTAATATTTTTAGAATAAGTAATTAAATTGAGTCTGGGTTGGACTTAGCCTAGCCAGACCCAATCTAACCCAAACCAAACCAAACCCAAATTGAATCCAATTTGACCCAAACCAAACCCAAACTAAAAATGATTAGACTCAACCCAAACTTAACTTAGCTTGATCTGAACCAAACCAAACACAGACAAAACATGATTTGACCCAAACCAAACTTAATTCGACCCAAACCCAACCTAATTTGACCAAACTACACTCTTACCCAATCTGTTTTGACCCAAATTAAACCCAACTTAGTTTGATCTAACTCGAACCTAACTGAACCCAAACTAAACTCAAACCAAACCCAACTTGATTTGACCCAACCAAATCCAACCCCAACCAAAACTAGTCGACATTAGCAAACCTTAGTTGATTTTAGCTAACCCTAGCTAATTCTTTTTAACTCTTTTCATTCATTTGATTCATTTTTTTTAATTCAGGTTCGTCTTCTAAAAATTCACATGTCTTTACAAAACTCATCACTTAAATCAAAATACAAAGATATTTAAAAAAAAATTAAAACCTTAGCTTAGTATGGTACCCAAGCTTACTACATTCTTTGCAATATAGAGTGAATATTTAAAATATATAATATCCAAAGTAGTTTATATCATATTCCATACAAAAAGAAGCAATTCATCATAATAACACACTAAATTAAACAAATAAGACAAATAATCCTAACCTTTAAATGAGAATTTGTGCATGTCAGATTGTGTTGAGTCTATATTATTTATAAAGATTTGAGTTTGGATAAAAGTTTGGAGGTTTTTATGTTTATAGTGAATGATTTAAATTAAAGTGGTTAATGCTTTAAAATTCTTTATTTCAGCTTTTAGAGTTCAATGTTTAAATTTGGTTTAGAGGTTTTATAAAGTGCTCATAAATGTGTGGGTATATCCTAGGGCAAACTCATCATTTACAGTACCATTGGTACTATTTAATGTAAAAATCACCAAAAATAGATTAAAATAATATTTCATGAAACGTATAACCACGAAGAGGTGATTTTTGTAAATTTTAAATTGATTTTTTTTATTTAGAGATAGATTAAGTTATGGATTTTATTTGTTTTTATTCAAATGATTTGTAAATTATTTCCTTAGATTAGAGACAATTTCAAGAGTATTTTATGCAAGATTTTTTTAAAAATTTGGATTATTTGGAATTTCTTATTTTATTATTTCTGGAAATAAAATAAAAAGTTAATCTAAAAAATAATTTTGAAATTTATTTAAAAGTTCTCTAATGTAGGAGACCACTATAAAAATATAAAATTAAAATTTGAGTTAATTGGAATCTTTTATAGTTTTTTAATTAATTTATTTTAGAAAACTATTTCATATTTAAATGAGTTCCAAATTAAATAAAATTTATAGGGAAGACCAAATATTCATTCCAACATCCTCTAAAGATTTGAATTTTTTTATAAGACAAATAAATTTAAATGGAATTAATCAATTTATTTAAATTTTAAAGTCTATAATTCATTTTTTAAAATAATTTGAATTTAATTTTTAAACTTTAATTATCATTAGGATTCTATGGGTTAAACTAGGTGGATATTTTAATTTTATTTGATTTAGTATGAATTTTATAAATTTACTGGTTTATATAATGATTTATTTAATTCAAAAAATTGTTTAACTATTTAAATTTAAATGAAAAGGCTTTAAATATAGTGTAAGGAGTTATTAGTGACTCAAGAAGATCATCTTAAAGTTATTAAAAAATATTTTATTAATAATTTTAATTAATTTTAATTTATTAGCAGTTGATAAAATCAATTAGAGAATCTAATTTTGCTTTAAATTGGTTAAAATTCTTATAAGAAAATTATTAAATATCATTATTAGTTGAAAAAAATGATTGAAAGAACTTTAGTTAAAAAATGTAGTTCAAGGATTCTAAGGGTGGCCTAAGAGTAACTTGGATCCTAATAATGAGTTTTATTTCTTGATGACCTAAATATGATGAACTAAATTTTATTTTTTAAGTGTCTGAAGGAGTAATTTGAGTTTTTCTTAAACCAACAGATAATAATTAGAACGATTTTGTGTTAAGAGTGAATTATTCCTACTAAGAATTAGAAGGAATCAAGTTCCAATCTCTTTAGTAATGAAGTCAATAATGACAAGTGTTTTTGGGAGATTCTTCTCTCCAACTCATTTCTCTCATTTTTTTTTCAAACAAACAAACTTCTTTTAGATTCCTATGGTTAAAATCTCTTTTTTATATGTTTGAACATGCCTCCTATTAATGGTTTCATGGATATCGAAACTTATAATATTGTAATATGCTTCTTTGGAAAGGGAGTGATGGTCTTCATTTAATATGGTTTGTAATGAATCACATTATACCACTCCCTTAATTAATCAGAGTATCATATTTGACATAAAATCTATGCCTTATGATATTTTACTTATTCTTGGTTGGTTGTTCATTGAGCCTTAAAAACTATGGATGCCCTTGTGATTAGAAGCATTCCTTACATATCTCATTGCTTTCTTTGTTATTTTGAAGTTAAGCAACTCAAATTTTTTTTTTTGTCAACTCCTTTCAAATGTTATTTCAAAAACTTATGTACTATGGATCTCAACCGTTTCTGCTTATTCTAAGCAAAATCTACTAAATGCCTTTTGACTTATGACCCTTCTTCTAGTTATTTTTTTTAGAGATTTGCATTGGGTTTACATTACATAAAGTTTTTTTTTTTTGCTCTTATATTAGTTGATAGTAATCAATTTGTTTTTTGCAACTTGTCCATTCATAATTATCATTTTGATCTTTGATTTTTTGTGTGCCATCAATATTAGCACTCTAATTTTTGTGTTGTTTGGAACTCCTTTACATTATAGAGTTTTTTGTCTTTTTTTTTCTTGAGAGTTTTAGCCTTAGGTGATATTGCTATTAGGGCTTCCGATTTTGTTTATTAATGTTGTTGGTAGACTCTCTGGTTTTGATTTTCACAATGGTAGTTGCTTCTTATGATTATACGAATGTTTTTTAATTTATTATATCCTTCCTCTATTCGACCACCTAAATCATCTTTTTAGGAATTATGTTGCTTACTCAATTGCATAATGACATTTTACTTTTAAAGTGTATGTTAATGTTTTGGTCTCTAACTATGTAGACCTGTGGATGACAGTATTGTTGTTTTTTCATATTTAATTTTTTTATAATGCAACTAGGCTAATTATTTTGGGTTATGGCTTATCTATTGAAATGATGATTTGTGCTAGTTTTTTAGCTTTGAAAATCTCTTATCTTTTTGCTTTTTTATTATTTATTTATTTTTAACTTTATGTTCCTCTTGTATTTATTTTTATCTTGTGGGTTTAAAAATTATATTCTTTTATGATAAATAAGGTCATGAAGTAAATTAATTCGATTATTATTAGTTCTTTGGTTTCACTTCAATCTGAGAACCTTTGTCATGTAATTAATCTACTAATATTCTTCTGATCATCTTGAGTCAAAACTCCACCTGATTAGTTTTTATCTTCTTTTATTTATGTTTTGACAATATCATATATTTGTCTTTCCACTTTGGCTTGCTTTTCCTATGACCATCAAATTTTTCTTGTGTTTCTCTCATTGTCTATTTTGTCGTGATATCTGTTAACTTCCTTAGTGCTCTTTATATGGGGATGTATGATATCTTCAAGAGTGGTTACTCTTCTTGCTTTTCCAATGGCTCCAGTTCTTTAGCTTGCAAGAAATTTATTCCTTCATACTTATTAATATGATGTTTCTTAGTTTGGGTTCCTATTGCATGCTACTTGAATTACCATGAGAATCAAGGCATACATTCACTTCTAAACCCTTGGTACTTAGACTAAATGTTTCCTATGATTTCCAGAGGAATATGAATATCTATTGGAAGCGAGTTGTGTGGTTTTTGTTATGATTATCATTTTTATCCCTAATGTTGGTGAGGTTGGGTACACTCTTCATCCTTTTATGATATTAGTTCTTGATCGTGCACTTTTTTTCTTAAATCACTTTTGCATTCATTGACATCTTATCACTTTCATAATTGATCTTTGTCTTTATGTCCTATTGCCTAATCAGTTGGTAGATGACTATTTTTTTTTTTGGCAAAACTATACTTTGTTGCTAGTTTCTATGATCTAATTTTTTCTTTTTTACTTAACTGCCAAGGAAGAGACATTTGCATCTAACTCTATGTTCTACTTATTTGTTATGTTCTTAAGATTCTTGTGGTGCTTTAATATTATTAATATGTTTTACAATTTATGTTATCTATGTTGGCAGCGGTCTCGGCTTTATTTAAGTATAATTATCATCTTTTCAGATGAATTATTTAACCATTTCTATTGCATTCTTACCATCGTAACAGTATGCACTTTATGGATGTCCTTAAACTTTTATCATTTTATTTGAATACAAAGGATTTAATTTTTTGCCCTACTGTCCCATGATTTTTTTTTACTACAATTTGGATAAAACTCCTTATTTTGTTATCATGGTTTGTATTTGGATGCAAATTATCATTGATTCTGTCACTAAATATTTGTTGAGATACTCATACTTGTTGTTTTAATCTATTTATCAGGTAGTACTTAGATTTTCTATGCTTTTTCTTGCAAGTAAATAGGTTATCTGCTATACACAACTACACAGGACCTTCAACTTTGCAATTCTTATCTCTCATCCTATTGCAGCTTGAATATTATTACTCTCCCTTTTGCTCTTCCAATGTTAACATGTCAGATTCCAACCCCAGCTTTTGCCTATAACTTCTCCTTTTTAACTTGAGTTGATTCTATTTGGAATTACTTTGAGGTAATTCCTTATAATCATCTTTTCTTTTTGAGATGGCGTGTCCCCCAAATGTATCTTTTAAGTGAGTTATATTTTAAACTTACATCAAAATTGTAACCTTATTTCGATACTCCTTTTTGATATTAATAAAATTAATATATGGATAAAATGATGACCTAATGATTGAACATTTTTTTATTGTATCAAAATGCCCTTAAAAGATATCTGGGGAAAAAAAGAAAGAAAAACCTAAAGTGAATGTTAGTAATTATTTCAGCTATGGAAAGACATGCCTAAATAAATGCAGCCGTAACCTGAGGTAAACGCGTCGTTATAATTCTTGGCTGCTTTGGCTAGGGTGGCTAGGGTTTTATCTGTTATCTCTCGCTGCCGCCGCTCCAATACTTCGCTTTCCTCTCTCGCTCCTAATCTTCTTCCTTTTTCCCTACACAGAGACTCTGATGGCTCTCAAAGCGCTGGAGTTTGTTTCTTTCGTCCATTGATTTTACTAAATCGAGCTTCTCCGATCCCGGCTCCATATCTCACCCTCCCAGATGGCGACGGGGAACCCTTTCGATCTCCTCATCGATAACGAAAACGAGGACCTTTCTCAGCTGATCGCCGCGCAGCAGAAGAAGGTCGCTGCAAGTAAAACTCCCGGGGCTGCCGCAGCTCCGGCTGCGGCGAAACTCCCGTCGAAGCCTCCTCCGCCCGCGCAGGCCGGTGAGTTTTGTAACCCGCTGGATTTTATAGAAATTATACTTATGAATCTATCTTTTTTATGTGCTGTTTTCGGGTGTCTAGTTAGGGAATCGAGGAACAATACGTTGAATGTGCGCGAGGGAGCAGGTCGAGGTGGGACTGGGCGTGGTAGGGGTGGTCGTGGAGCTGGGATCGGTCTTAGTAGAGATATTGGAAATGCGAACAACAATAGATATGGAAGTGGCGGCGGCGGTTATCGTGGCGGCGCTGCTCCTGAAGAGGGTGATACTGGGAGATCATCAGAAAGGGAACGAGGGAATTATGACCAACCCCGTGGAGCCTTCCGTGGAGGTAGACGTGGTGGGTTTGTGGATGGGAATGCAGAAGGTGGATTGGATTCGGATCGTCCCCAACGAAGAGTTCATGAGCGAAGAAGTGGAACTGGGCGTGGAGTTGAAATGAAAAGAGAAGGTGCAGGGCGTGGAAACTGGGGTGCAGTGACTGATGCACAGTTAAGATGACTCCGTTATTGATTTGAAGATTGAGTATGTTTTTTATTCTGCTAAGTTTTCATGATTTTTTTGATATATGATTGGTAGGGTGATTGAGGAAAGTCTGAACTTTGATGAAAAGCCTGTTGCTCCGGAGAAGCCTGTCAACCATGAAGATGGACAACGAGATGCAAGCAAGGATAAGGAGGAAGCAACGCATGAAACAGAAGAAAAGGAACCAGCAGACAATGTTTGTTCTCTTATGCTATTTATTTTCATTATATTTTCATGTTTAGTGAATGCTTTTTATCAATCTCCAATGCTGGTGAAAATATAGCATAAAAGAAGAAAAAGTACTGGTAGAGGTTCATGATTAATATTCTTTAATCCAATGAAAACTTCTCGAGTGCTTTGAAAATATTGGTGTTTAAAACAACTACTTTTTTTAGGCGATGGGGTAGCACACTTAGGATTGATAGAATTATTAATAACATTGAATTTAAGGTCAGGTGCTTTGTAGTCTACAAAAGGACATTATAAGTTGAAGTTGTTTATTCAGATGTTAGGTCTTTTAACCTTTCAATTTTATCAAAGGTGTAGAGTTCATTACTCTGCATTTAAAAAAGGGAAGCCCCAATTTAGGAGATTAGGACTTCTAATTATAAAGTAAGGGTCTGTTTGGGGCAGCTGTAGCTGTTTGAAGAATCAACTGTTCAAAAAACTGCGATGAATGTTATAAAAAAATCTTTTTTGAAAAAGTCAGACTGTAACTTTTTAGCAGCCACCCGGATAGCTAGCAGCGGTGGAACAATGTTGCTTTTAGCTGCAATTTTTCGAAAACCAGGCAAAACATAATTTTACCAAACAAAAAAGCTGCAGTGCGTCACACACTCTAAGACTTCCATGTTGATTAAAGTAACTTGAGAGGTTGACCGCCCCTTCTCTCTGCAGTTTGTAATGCATTTTATTGGTTTTTTTTTTTTTTGCAAATTTTAAATAAATCATATATAACTTTAATTAGTTTTTCAAGGTGGTGATTTGGTTTCGAGTACTACTAGACATTTTTTAATTAGTCACTTGAATAGAATACTTTTTACCAAGGGATTTAATACTGTAAGTAATAACTATATTGCTTCTTATGTGTTTTTTATGATGATAAATTTTGAATCGATTAATCTCTAATAGCTGTTTATAAACACTTAACTATTGTTTGGCTACATCTACTTAAACCTAACTGGAATTTGAAAGCATTTTATTTTTCAAGGTGTCCTTGAGATAGATGCGATTAATAAAATGAAGGTGCTGTGGTTGTATTTTTAATTATAAGACTACCTGAATATCTTCCGGTATGAGTTGGCAGTAAATGGCCAAATTTTGGTATTATAGGGTTACGGCTTCATGACTTATTTTATTTCAATCTTGAGGAAGAACAATTTAATGAATGTTAAAGCCAAAATTAAATCCTTTTGTGCAATCCAATATTTACTACATTTATATACTCTATTTGCATGTGATATCTCATAACTTCATTCTAAATTTTAATTTCAAAGCATTAAACTTAATTTTTTGGATGTTTTAATGAAAAAAAAATTGATTGGTAAAATTCACGTGTGTTATTTAGAGCACGTTTGTTTCAGATTTTCAGCCTGTTTTCTAAATTGTTCTGTTGAACACGAGTTTGTTTCACGCTTTCTTCAATCGCTGTTTAAAACCACGACGTAACCGCGGTCGCAATTACACTACAATATCACCCCAGAATCAATCCCGCATTTAGACATTTTGACTGTGGGGATACCCTTCAGCGGTGCCTTAAAGGCTTTTAACAAATAATAATTGTTTTTTAAACAAATTAATCACGGGTCTTGTTATTGTGATTAGACACTATAGTAACTGTTCTAGGCATCTAAAAACTGGATATAATAATGATATTAATGGAAACAATAATTGTGCTTTACGGATCACTATGCTATTAGGGAAAATTCCTTTATGGAATCTTTATTCATAATTTTATGTACCGTGTTATTTTAATAATAATGATATTAATGGAATAATAATTTATATGGTGGGTGATATGGTTGTAAGAGAATGAATTAATGGAATTATAAATTATTTTTGTTTTTGATGGGTGATATGAGAATCATAATTGTGTTCATTAAGAAAATGATATTAATGAAAATTATAATTTATAGAGTTTTGAATTTTATAAAGAACCATGTTGCAAAAAAAAGCCTAAGAAGAATTGCTTGTACTAAAAATGTCTATTTTATCAATACAAGCTTTTTAAGGACTACTTTTTCAGTCATTAGTCCATAGACAACACTTATATAATTATATTTTTCAAACATACCAACTACTTCTGAAACACCAGCTTCTGATTATCAAATTTTCAATAGCAGCTTTGGAACGGAGATTTCATACAACTAAAGCCGAAACAAATACACCCTTAGTTAAATGAAATGTTTATTATTGATTGAAAAAAAAATAATTAGAAATTTTGAAATTGAATTTGTTATATATGGACATATTATTGATTATCTTGTACTCTTATCCAATTTCGATGTAATTGTGGAAACTTATTTATTTTTATTTCTTATATAACCAACAGAGATTGCAGAGTATGTATCTTTCTCTATAAAGTGTATTCATTGTTCTTAGAATTCATTGATATTTCAAGAAGAAGTTTACTATTTGGTGCTGGTAGGTGAAAGATGGCTGCTTCTCTTGTAATATTTGGGTTGCATCTATTTCAAAAAAGTATTGTGTATGTTGATGTTCTTGAGATTCTAAACTTCTAAGCCAATTTTTTAAAATGTATAACTAATTTTTGAAAGCCTTTCGCCATATAAAATCATGAAACCTCTGAGTTTATTGTTATTTGATATTAAAAATTTCCCTCCAAAGCTACAATTTTTTAAATAATTTTAAGGACCATTAAAACCTATCATTTGAAACTACTCTCTAAATTCTTAAAAATTTATGTGAATGCAGCCTTAACTATACCATTCAGGCATATTTGACTAAAATAAGAGGTCTAATATGGCTTACCAACAGACATATCATCGTTATGATACATAAAGTAAAGTTTTTTTAGCCATAGTTAGGCATATGAAGTAGTTGATTCTCTCCGGTTAATTAAATTTTGTAATGTGCTCTATTTATATTTGCAAATTTTTCTTGAATTTGTAGCTTCATGTTTTTTTTAACATGTGCTGAATTTTTAATATTTGTAATTTATCATATTGAGGAGGGACAAGAGTCTTTCATTGCTACAAAGATGGATTGTTGAAACATAAGACATGTTATTTGGATACTTCTATTCAACTCTGAAGCATTTTCTATTTGATATGAATATAATAGTTGAAGCATATTTTTCTAAATAGAGGATGGATTTTGGGAGTGTGCGACTTGAACTATTAATTGGCCCATGCAAATTTATGATTTTATCCGCCACATCGGAATTCACGGCCTGTCTCCGCATCCAACCATCACATCACGTTAGTCCATTTATATAGTATGGTATAAGAGGATAGGCTGGTTCGCATACCACTTAGTGATGTTATATACATTCGGCTTACATATAAATGCACGTAATATTATATACATATGCATGCCCGCCTATTTTAATTCAGAAGTGCGAGTATTTTTGAAATAATAAAATAAGTATATGTGCACCATATGCATGTTATTATTGTTATCGCATGAATCTATCTTATTGGCTCTATCTGATAGGAAATGGTTTAGTTAATTTTTTTGGAGGATAATCTTGCTGTTTTTTTAATCTGGATTGCAGAATTCAGCATTCCAGAGTGCTTCTTTATTGTCTTTTAGAAGTACAGAAGTAGCAGACTGATGATTTCTTCTCTGATTAGATATTGGGTGCATGCCATATCTATATTTACCTTCTTTGCAGCCTAAGGACAGCAACCAAAAACCTCTTGGATTCAATGACAACTGGCCAGGCAGAGATGCTGAAAAGCAGCATTTTTTGTTTTTCTGACTCCAGCAGGTTTCATCAAGGCTTCAGGCAGGAGAACTGCTGAATTTAGGTTTGGTGATTTTGACTACCAGGAGAACTATACAACTGTTAGGAGAGGTGAAGATGATGGAGATCTGTAGGATGTAATTTGAATTTTATTGCTAAAAGTTTACTTTTTCATAGCACTTAGGGCATGGATAAGTCTTTATCAATTCTAAACAAACTTCAACATAGAGGGAACTTTTTACTAGGTCATTTCAGTTTAAAAGATAATTAAAATAAAATTTATCCTAATTTATAATTTAAACTAAAAAAATTCAATTATACCCAAAATTAGTTAAAAATTCGGAAGTTGTTTTTATGGTGCTATAATGTGGATTTTGAATTAATGGTCTGGACATATGTGCGTTTTGGTTTTGATCACCAAGCCTCTGATGGATGATACATTTTTGAAGGACTTTCAGCAATACTTCTTGTCTCAATAGTGCGCTATATGAAATTCATCTGTGGATGTTTCCATTAAGATTTTTGTCAACACGACAAAGTAATAGGCCTTTGGAATGATGCCAAATGATGGTCCAAAATTAAATGACTTGATGTTTTGATCCATTCATGATTTGATGCAAAATTGTGAGGGAAGTCTCTCATAAACTTATTTGGAGTGGATGGTTGTACTAGGCATCCCTTTAATTATCTAATTTCGAGATCATGGGCCCCCTTTAGAAAGATTTCCTTCTAGATAAATCACAATTTTGGTGGCGTAAGTTTGATATTACAGTCACATAATTGTAGCTGTTTGTTGTGTTTGGCAATTGATCTTTTGGTAGTTTTAGAGAAAATTATAGACTTCCTGAAGAACTTAAATTTTAGAGCCTCCTAGATGATGGATTTAAGTTAGCATTTCTTTTTAGGAGCTATCAAGTTTTTTGCTCATTTGTTCTTATTTGCTTCTGCAGATGTGGAAAATAATAAATCTGATATACTTATTGATTTGACTTCGTACTATAATTATGTATCCTATTTTGAGCTTGCCAAAGTTGATAATATACTACTTTTTATGTGTTGCTTGGGTTGGCAAGAGGGTGACCTTTTAAGCTACTGTAAAATGTTGTAACTTTTGCTTCCATTGGTTTTTTGTAAGATATGTTTTTCTTCCTTCTAGATCCTTTGGGTAGCTTAAGATATATCATTTTGTTATCACACATGGCCTTATCCACTCTTTAATTGCCTTCATTTTGATAGAGTCGATCTTAATTATTGATCCTCTTTACATTGGTGGATTTAACAAGGATGTGTAAAAGAGATTATATATGTTTTGCTTGGTGGACCTATTTGGTGATAGTTTTTATACCTAGTTGAAGAGTGATACATGCATATCAGCCAGTTTCTATGTGTCACTTTCCTTGCTTTTAAGACAGGGAGAGTATGGTTTTTCTTTTCTTCTTCGGTTGGGAAGGCCTAACATTGCTAGAATTTTTGTTGTGCAATGTAAGTGAACTTTCATATGCTATTATTACCATGTTCATAATTGGCACACTAGTTTTCTTTTCCCAGCAAAAAAGATCTTTCCTTTGTGAGCTGAAATTGATAAGGTCGTTGATTTAGTAACTGATGAAGTTATTGAGGATGAACTGGCAAACGTTAAGTAGAATAATGTCACATACCATCTCTAGCTATCATCTTTGGTGATTGGAAAATTCCAAGTGACATTGGTTGTCAAGCTTAATATGGGGTAATATTTTAATCCTACAAAATAGATAGGGATCGGGATGGGGGGTATGTTATTTGGGTCTTTGGTATGATGCATAGTGAGATAGATCACATTGTTTTCTATTGGCACATTTCTCATGATCCGGGTGCTTTTTTTTGCTGTTTGTGGATATATAATTATTATAGCAAAATGATCGTGGAGTTATTTTTTAGTTAAAATGACACCTCTTTTGATCTTTTAAGTCAAACTTAAGTATTTATGGGCATTAAGGTGGCTCAGTTGAATTTTGGTGTTGTTATTTTCAAACAATGCGTTAAATATGTTGGAGAACACTATGCTAGCAGGTTGGACTGTAGACCTATTAAGACTTCAATAAATTTTAATGCTAAAATAGGTAGATGTTAAAGCTTTGCTGGTAAACCAAACCATCTGTTGTACAAATAACAGTTTTGTTTCAAGTTTAGTTAATTATTTTTCCAATCTCCATATGATGGTCATTAAGATTCTTTTATTCACCTCATTAAACATTTGAAAGGGGAATTGAGTCAAGACTTGTTATATGAAGAGAGAGAAAATTGTTAGGTGATTGACTTTATTGACGTAAATTGAGTATGACCTCCCTATGATGGGCGTTTTAACATATCCTGCTGTGATCATTGGGTGTGTTTTGTTGACTTGGAAGTGTAGAACATGATGATGTTACTAAATCAATTGTGAGGCTCGTATCGAATCGGGGCATTAACTGCACACGAAATATTAAGATTGAATCAATTTTTGTGAGCCTTAAAATTTGGAGAAAGAAGACAAATGAAATTGCTATTGTTGGCGTATAATGTATTAAATAGGTCTTTATTAAAATCTTTTTTTTAGAAGTGCAAAGCAAAAAGTAGTGTATTTTTATTTTAAGGAATTGTTTGGTTGGATGAGAACCAAATAGAGTGAAATTTTTTTTTATTTATTGTTGGATGCTTTCAAAACACAATGAAAAGAATTTCTCTCTTTCTCTTTGCCTCCTCGTCTCTTTCTTTCTCTTTTATATAATATGGAGATCTGAGGTGATGTGATTTAGGTTGTGATGGCAAGTCGAAGAACATGGTGATATCAGGATTGGACTTGTGGGTTAGAGGCAGTGTCAAGGGTATGGGCATAGGTCCGTTTTGCAAACAACTATGACAATGGATGGATGGGGGTCAATATGGCAAAGGAATAGGCCATAGGTCATCTTATGCAAGGATGGGTTGAAAGGTGGTAGGTAGCTTTGCATTTGGAATTTTTTTTTTATTTTAGGTGTATTTAAAATTCATTACAAATGAGGCTGGTGCACATATTCTGAATTTCTTAAAAATACTTTGCATATAGTTAATTTTATACCAAACTCTTGGATAGTGAATAACTCACATATTTCTCTGCAAAGTGTATGCTTGCAACCAAACAATCTTTAGGTGTATTTCTAGTATTAGAAAGTTTTGCATTGTGGAGAGTTGACTTTATATCGTCATGATTGAATGAATGAAGTTTTTTTTTTATTGCTAAATTTATCTCTGGCTTGCATACTTCTCTACAAGGTGCATATTTTTACTTTATGGCGCCTTTTGTTGTTCTTAACATTGTGACTGTTTTCTTCCATGCTCTCTGCATCATGGCCATCTTCTTTCGCCTCTCACTGATAACTAATTTTTTTCAGCCTTTGGCGCCAAAAGTGGCTAGGGAATTGTAGTTGTGGTTGTCATTCTAGTGTCGAAAAATGGTTTTGTCAAATTCTCGTCGGTCTTCCTTCAATGCAACCACACCAACCATCTTTCTGAACTTTAGTGGGATAAATATGGCTCTCTTCATTGCATATCATACTTCGACAACCATTTCAACCCTAACTACTTTTAGTGTCTCATCTATCAGTTGCTTTCTAGAAGACTATGATCGATTGTTTCAATACTCTTAACAATCTCTTAACATCTTATGACATTTTTTCTTTGTATTTATTGCAATTCTCTCTCTCAGTGCATATTTCACATTTTGGTTCTTCTTCTTATATAATGGTTGATCAAAATCATATTTTCTCCACATGTCTACCTTACTATGATTTTGGATAATGGGTCTATCTCTCTCTTCTAGAAAAGGTGCTGTGAATCCTTTGAATTTTTTTTTTCTTTTAAATGTTTTATGTGTTCGGCAAGAGCTTTGGAAACACTTTTTAAAAGTATATGATGTTCTTTCAAATATATTAGACACTTTATCTGGTGGAAATATATACCCCATGGCTATTTTTATGTAGGATCCCTTTTGAGAGGCTATAGTTTTCTGTAATAGTAGTTTTCAAGATATCCATAAAGAGCCTTGGAAACAGTGTTTAGCATACATGCACTTTCATATATACTAGACAGTTTAAAGGGTGGAAATGTATATCCATGGCGAATTTAATTTAGGGTTTGTTTGGGATGGCTGTAGTTTCTAGTACAAGCGTTTGTAAATTTTTTGTGAGCTGAGCGATTTTTTAAAAAGCTGTGTCGGGGAATGGTATTTTTTTAAAAAACTGTTGTGGATACTTCAATTCTATTATTAAACAAATCAGATAACAATTTTTATATAATTACCAATCTAGCAAATTTGATTATAAATATTAGCTTTCCACCATAGAAATTTTGAAATAGCAAGAAATTATAGCTAAAGCTGAAACGTTCCAATGATTTGAAAAGCAAAGCTCTGGGAAAGCTAACCCAAGCAGACCTTATTAGTAAAGTATTTATTTAAAGGTCTATAATGTGCTATGGCCGTTAGACATTTATGTTAAAATAAGACAGTCATCCAACATTTTGTTTTAGCTTTATTTAAATGAATGTAACATTAATTGCCCAAAAGCTTTGTTTCTCGGAGTTTCATTTTTTATTTACCTTGGACTTCAGTTTTTTTTCATAAAATGCATGAAGTTATTTTAGTTGATGGACAGCATTACTTCACCATAGAAACAAGGTTGTTCTATAGGATTTTAGCGAAATTATTGCAAATATTCTGCCAGTTAGCTTTTTCTGCCTTTATAATATTTTATTATTGCAATAGCAATGCTTGGCACTTCTTTCAAACCTCTTAGAAGTAGTAATATTTAACCTCATTTTGAAGAACTATATCATTAAACCTGTACCACATTATACACTGTTGAAATTATTATTATTATTATTATTATTATTATGTTATGAGATATTGATGGCCCTTTTAAAAGGGCCATGCACTTTTTTGTATGCAAGGCCTACATAAAATTTTGCAGTGACAGCATTTATGTGTGAACATCTATTTTTGTGAATGTTGCAAAACGTGCATCATTTTAAAGGAGTGCACCATATGTAAAACATTGAACTACGATAATGTTCCATAGAATTTTTGGCTAAAATATTTCACTTCCTCTGTTAACTACTTTCCTCTTTTTAGCAGTCTATTTTTTGTTCTATTTTTAGCAACAGAAAATTAATATTCTTTCAGAATATCTTGAAGGGACGATATATTCCAATATCATTATATGTAAATTTTTGCTATAAGCATATTTTTATGTTGATATATTGATGGCCTTTTCAAAGGTATCTTGCATTTTCCTGTATGCAAGTAACTAGCTTGACTGGCCTACATAAGATTTTTTTAGTGGCATCATTAATTTTATGTACATGTATCGAAAACATATACTATGTACCTTTTCAAAGAATGCCACATATTTTATGTAATTGTCTACATTTCACTAGATGAATATCTTAAACATTGTTACTCTATTTGTATGCTACAACTTTTGTCAAGTAATTGCTAGTGCATATATGTATAACTAATGGACTATATACTTAAATTTTATATTTGCATGCTCTGAAATCCTATAAATAAAGAAAATGCTGTAATAATAGTTGGTGGTTGAATAATAATGTGCATAAAAAGATAAAATATAAGAAGTTATATTATAAAAATTGGTTTAAATGTAAAAGTTTAGAGAATTAGAAAAAATATCAAAAGGCCCGTAGGGAGTCTAAGAGAACAATCTGTGATGCTAAAAATTATGTTTTTAGTGATCTTTATAATCGATTAGATACTAAGTAGTGTGAAAAATATATGTATAAACTAGCTAAGCAAAGAGAATAAAAAAGTAAAGATTTAACTCAAGTAAGTATTAAAGATGAAAATAAAAAAGTGCTTTTCTTAGAAAAAAATATTCAAAATAGTTAAGTGAGTTATTTTTTGATAAATTTTTTAATGAAGTTTCGGAAAATGCAATCGACCTTAGTGACCTTAATATCATTAATAATGAAATGTTTCATTTTTATTGTCGCATTAGTAAAAAAGAAGTTGAGGAGACTTTAAAGAAAATCAAGGGTGGAAAGTTTGTAGGACCTGATGATATCCCAATTGAAGTGTGGAAATATTTAGCAGATTTGGGAGTTTCTTGGTTTACTATACTCTTTGATATTATTTTAAAAGCTTAAAAGATGTCTGAGGAGTGGAGGAAGAGTATTTTGGTCCCCATTTTTGAAAATAAAAGGGATGCACAAGAGTGTGCAAATTATAGAGGAATTAAGTTGACGTATCATACTTTAAAATTATGGGAGAGGATAATTGAACATTGATTAAGACATATTACAAATATATGGGAGAGGATAATTGAACATCGATTAAGACATATTACAAAGATTTTTCATAATCAATTTGGATTTATGTCGGGCAGGTCTACTATGGAAGCTATACATTTGTTGAAAGGTTTGATGGAGAAGTTCAGAGATAATAAGGAGGATGTACATGTGATTTTTATTAATTTATAAAAAGCTAACGATAAGGTTAAAATATATATCTTTTGGAGAGTTCTTGAGAAGAAAAGTATTGTATACAAAAGCTGTGACTTATGCTCGAACCGGAGGATTGACTAAATATTTTCCTATTTTTGTTGGTTTACATTAGGGATCGGCTTTAAACTTATATTTTTTTTTCTTTAGTTATGGATGGTTTTACTGGACATTTATGGGAGGACGTCCCTTAGTGTATGCTTTTTGCTGATGATATCCTTCTTGTGGATAAGATGAGACAAAAAGCTCAGGAAAAGCTTGAATTATGGAGGTTTAAGGCTTTCGTTTGAATAGAACGAAAACCGAATATATGGAATGTAATTTTAGTAGTAGTAGCTCTAGTGATAGAAATGTAACTATGGGTGATCATATTATTAAAAGGTGTGATGGCTTTAGATATCTCTGGTCTAGTGACAAAAACGTAACTATTGGTGAATGCTTCGGGCTTATTGTGTGATAGAAAAGTACCGCTTAGATTGAAAGGAAAATTTTATAAGATGGTGGTGAAACCTGCAATGCTCTATGGTGCTGAATGTTGGCCTTTAAGAGAGAAGCATAAAACTAAGTTAAGTGTTGTCGAGATGAGAATGATTAGGTGGATGAGTGGTTTTACAATTAGAGACAAAATCTGAAATGAATATATCCTTGATAGGGTTGGTGTAGCTCAGGTGACAGACAAAATTAGAGAGAGTCGTCTTAGATGGTTTGATCACATTAAACTTCGACCATATGATGATCTGATTAGAAGAGTGGATGTTTTAGATTCGACTTATGTTAAGAAAGGCAGAGGCAGATCTCGAATGACTTGGCATATTGCATAAAAGAGTGATCTTAATTTATTAGAATTAAATGAATATATGGCACTAAATAGGATGCAATGGAGAAAATGAATTCATGTAGCCGACTTCAATTAGTGGGATAAAGGTTTTGTTGTTATTTTTGTTATTGTATGCTCTGTATTCCTGTCACATTCCACCTTTAAATTTTTTACACGCATATTTTTCTCTTGATATTTTCTTCTGTCATTCATTTGGTCTATCAACATCCAATCCAACACAACTTCTGTAATGTGAGTACTAACAATATCAGTAGGGCTGTGCGGCCAATTAGGTCGTGGCCCTGAAAAACTGGTAGTGTAGAAGGGATAGGTGTGTGAGGAGGACAACATCACAACCAAGAATTCATCTTTCTGATTCTGATTGGATTGAAAATAACCTAGCAATTGGATTCTATAATTTTTGATAGAATATTTTGCAAAGATTCTTTTGTTCCTTTTGTCGGGCATTTACATATATGGCACACGATTCTTATGTATTTATATATCTGACGACACCTAAGCTTTCATATTTACACGTATAACTCAAAATCTATAATATCACTAAAAAACCAATACTATTACCACTTTTTAAAAAAGAAATACAGATTTTTCTTGCATAGGTTTAAGGCACCAAAGTGCCATGTATGTAAATATGAAAGTTTAGGTGTGACATGCAAGTGTATACGAACTGTGTGCTACATATGTAAGTTTCCCTTCTTTTGTTGAATCAGTAAAGCTTAAAAAAGGAACAACCGTCACGCTCCACATCTTGAGAGAAATGTTTAGAGTTCCAACATTGTTGATGACTGCATGGATAAGCCACTTTATGACTACTGTTAAGTATCATTACTGCTGACCTCTTCATGCGGATTGCATTGCCTGCCTCATTCCCCTCTTCTCAGAAAACAATTGAAATAGAGAAATTTAGAAATCAGAAAAACTTGACTTCCAGTGGCGTTGGTTTGCTAGATCGAAATCAATTTTTTCTTTGGTCAGAGAGTTATTTTGTAATTTTTATTGATACTACAATTTATATGAGCTTAAATGGCATTATTGATAGTTCTTTTTCAGCCCTTAAATAAATGGGTTCTTTAACTGCGGCCTGTAGAGGGCTTAAAACCCATCTTTATTGATTTTTCAAAGCCTGCCTTGATGTGCTAGCTTAGTGACTCGATGAATTATTTAGCACTTTCACTAATTTACACCCATTTAAATCTGCAACATTGTTAAATTAAGAAATCTTGAATTAGGCTGGCTGACAAATTAATTGGCTGATGGAAGTGTTTTAAGCCCGATTTTTCAAATCATGATGATTGCCTGTAAGTTATATGTTTATCAATACAATTCTGTTATCAGAGGTAAGCTTATTTTTTATTTAAATCATGGGCTTTGTTCGCTTTCATTCAAAAACCTTGGATTAGAAACGCCTGACTATGAAATCATGCACCTTAACTTACAGGAATGGTAAATGAGTATGCTAAAATATAAAAATTTATTTAAGATGCTATATTAACCTTTTTATTATTGGTTTTACTATACGTGGCAAATAAATTTTTAGATATTAACAATGTTGCACATAATTGGTTCAACGTCTCTAGGAACAAATGGTAAATGATAATTTATTAATTTGGACAAAAATAAATTGGAATAATGCCAACAATGATGATGATAATTGTTGTGTTAGGATTGTTATATAATATTGATATCTTGATTTTTGAGTGAAAACATTTTGAGTGCAATTTTCAATGGTCATACCAAATAATTGTTATTTTTTAACCATTTAAATTGGGGTTTGGGTATCCCGCAGGTTGGCTCCTTACATTGGTCAACATTTTTCATCCATTTTAATGAACTAGGGATAACAATTATTAATACTTACTTCTTTGGGTAATTGCACGAAAATATTTTTACTTTCTGTGACATTTATCATCCTTTTGAATTCATACCACTCTTTTTAAAATCTATAATCTTCCCTTTAGGATATTATCTAGTAGTTTTTCTTTATCTGGTGATTGACTCATTTTATGGGGAATTTTTGTGACTACATCTTCTTCACATAATTGTGGTTAATGTGCATCTCTTTCCTGCTTTGTAAAGGACATTGTGCATTCCTTTGTAAACCTCTTCTGAAATTCTATAACCGTCTGTCAAAGCGTGGGATGCACTTTTTATGCACTTTTTAGCACGTTAGCATAAATCAGTATAAGGATAACTAAAACATTTTGTTCAAGGCTAGGACCATGGCATTGTTATGAGAAATTTTTAAATATTCGGGATAGATGCTTTGTTATGTGGAACTAGTGTAAATGGGTTTAATTAACATTGATTGCAGTGTAAATGGGTTTAATTAACATTGATTGCATTTTAACTTAATTTCTTGAAAATTGATTTCATCTGCAGTTGGAGTTCTGAATTTTGCCATAATATGAATGAAGTCAGTCTACTAAATGAACGGTGCCACTTTATTGTAAATAATGCTGTTCTATAGGACTTCTACAAATTTATTACGAAATGGCTGTCAACTAGGCTTTTTTCTTTTTACTTTTTATTGTTTTATTGTTGCAAAAACATTGTGCAGCTATTCTTTTGAATATCTAGGAACAAGAAATGCATAATCTTATTTTAGAAAAAACTACTTCAATAAATCTATATGAAGCACTTTCCTCGAAGGAAACCATATCTTATTTTATGTTTTGGCTGGTGAGATACTGGTGCTGCTTTATATGCAAGCAGTTTCCCCGGACCTACATAAGATTTCTTTTTGCGGTAACACTGAAATATCAGGATGTGTTTTGGGAGCAATATCGAAGCATGTATCAAGGAATGCCACATATGTAAAACATTGCACCACAATGGAATTCTTGCTAAATTATTTCACATGTTCTGCTGACTAGTTACCATTGTTTATTGCCAATTTGTTGGTTTATTTTGTAGCTACGGCAGAATAAAGGTTTGTCAGAATGTCTTGGATGGGGATATAGTTTACATATTTTAATCTGATTATAATGGAAATTATCGAGATAAGCATATTTGTATGTTGAGATACTAATTGTTGTTTCAGAAGTATTTTGCAATTTTTTGGTGCAATTTGCGGAGGTGTCTCAGGCTCTGTTTGACACAACTGCAGTTTCTTGACTTTTCAGCTGCAGTTGCGTTGTTCGAGTAAGCTGCTGCGGGGAAGTTGTGGGAAAGCTGATTGTCTGTTTATTGCAACTGTGTGAAAACAGCTGTGGGGCAGCTGTTTTTTGAAAAATCGATCGTTCTGCTCTTGTTCAGTAAATTTGTTTGTAACAGAACTGTGACACCCATTTCTTTAATAATTTTGAAACAAAAATTCACAATAATGATGAATTTATTTTGAAGTTTAAAAATATGTTTAAAATAATGATGAATTTATTGGAATTTATTATTAGCTTGAATGATATTCAAACGACAATGTTTTGACGATGGTAGACAAGCAGCAACAACCTAGAACTTTTTAGGTTTGACAAAACTCAACAGCCTTCAAAGACATGAAATTTTATTGTACCTCAGAACAATTTGAACAACTGAGATCAAATGGTTAAGATCTCAGAGCAATTGACCACTTCAACATCAAAACATAGATTTGGCGGATATATTCATAACCAAAAAGCAAAACAAAAGCACAGGATGCTTGAGAAAATCTACTTATGCTAATATTTCGAGTCACAACCCATTGAAAACAAGAAATGGTGATCTCACAAATCAAAAAATTAGAAAATTCAAGGCCAAGCAAGCTTCATTCTTCATGGAAAACCTCCCTCAGCCTACTAGCTAATGAGCAGAAGGTCATACCTCAGATGATTGTTTCATTAGCTCCAAACAAAAGAATTGCACTTCTAAAATCATGGAAAACAATCCAATGATTGCCAAAGGTGACCCATTTTGCATCAAAGAAGCAATTCACGTTAAAAATGTATTGGAATGGACGCCGAACGACATTTCATACGTTCAATTGCTGTTGCAGCTTTTACGCCATGTTTAACACCCCAATCGTGAACCGAAGGAGAAAGAGAGTGGCAAAGAGAAGAAGCAAAGGCTTTCTCTTATTTTCGTTTTTCTTTCGACTCGGTTACTAGGGCGGAAATGGAACGAGTGAAGTTCTTGAGCTTTCATCCGACATTTGCGCCCTTTAGATCGGGAGACTTGGCCTCGTCCCCTGAAGAAATCCACCTGCTAGCTCTCGTCACCTGAAGCAAGCCACTCCGCTTGTCCTTATCTCCCTTCGCCCCACTGACCTGCTCACACTCGTCACCTGCTCGCCCGTGGCCTTTTCTTGGCGAAATGTTTTCGGGTAGGGTAATGGCGTAAAAAGCCGAATGAGGAAGCTTGGCCTCATGTTGATGTTCGCGTTCGGCTTTCGGGAGAAATCGCAGCCCGCTGCAAAGGCACCGCCGCCCCAAACAATAAATTTCAGCGGCGCCGCAGCCTTGCCGCTGCGCCAAATGCAGCCTTAATGTATGGGTGCCTGCAAACATGTGAAATATGAAATTTGATTTGAATACAATATGAACTGTTTTATTCTGGTTGTACCATGAAAATTAGTTGCAAACATGTGAAAGATGAATTTTGATTTGAATACAATATGAACTGTTTTATTCTGGTTGTACCATGAAAATTAGTTTGCAATGTCACATCTTAAGAAAGTTATTAATAAATAGTAGGGTCCACAGCTGCGCAAATAAATAATGAAGGGGAGAAGGCTAATGAAGATGGTGATATTGGCTGTGTTTGAAGTGTTATATCATACTGTGAATTAGATTATTGAAACTATTGTGGGTGAGATTCTGAATGTTCTGACGATAAATTGATATTTTTCAACTATTCAGCAGATCCTACTGAACGAGGGAGAAAAGTTCGCAGTTATTTGTTTCTATGTGAAATTACTAGAACATATTTCTTGCTTTCTATGACATATTTAATACTTCTAAATTAATTCATTTCTTCTTAACATCTATTTTCCTGTCTGTAGAGCATTATATGCGATATATATATTTTTTGATTTACTGTGCTCAACAACATTGATAGGAGATGACTCTGGAAGAATATGAGAAAGTAAGGGAGGAGAAAAGGAAAGCCTTGCTTACTCTTAAGGTTGAAGAAAGAAAAGTTGAGGTTGACAAGGACTTACAGTCGATGCAGCAGCTCTCTATCAAGAAAGCAAACAATGACGTTTTTATCAAACTGGTAAAACTCTGCTGATGTCAAGAGGATTCTTTAGTTTTCTATTCTGTTCATCATTTTTCTTTGAAACATGCAAAATGATGTTTCAGGGTTCTGACAAAGAGTCCAAAAAAAGAGACAATACTGAAAAAGAGGAACGAAACAAGAAGGTATGGATTAACCAAATGCATTACTATTCATGTATTTAACTTTGTTTAGGGTGAGGCTTTTTCACTTCAATTGTTGGAAACCACTACAGTTTTGCTGCATTTTAGAAATTTTTGTAGGAAGTTCTATTTGTTAAAAAATAATAATCTGTGATACAGAATAGTTTTCAGCTCTATAATGAGTGGAAAAATCAAAACTTTGTGAGGTAACTAAATCAAAAATAAGGGGTAGCAAATATTTCAGTTTAAAATCAAAAGCTTAAATTTTCTTTAAAATTATTATAAATATTACTATTAAATTAAAAATATAATTAATATTAAATTATTATGAAGTATGTGTATTATATGATATTAAAGAGTTTAATAAAAGTTTAAGAGTAGCAAATGCCTCGAGCAACCTCTTAGTTCCACCATTTTTTATATTAACTTTTATAAAAATATGGAGCAAACCGATTCTTATTCCCATAGGCATTAATAGCATAATATGGTGTATTTTCTTAGGCCATAAGTATCAACGAATTTCTGAAGCCAGCTGATGGTGAGAGATACCACAGCTCTAGTTCCCGTGGCAGGGGTAGGGGCCGTGGTGACCGCGGATCCTTCAGAGGTGGCTATGCAGGCGGGGCACCGGCTTCTCCGACCGCCCTTTCAATTGAAGATCAGGGTCAGTTTCCAACGCTCGGTTCCAAATAAAATTTGCCTGTTCTGAATCTTGTTGTATGCTGGAACTGTGGTGAAGAAATTTTCCTCTTTTATCTAAAAGAACTTGCCAATGTTGCCGAACCGTTTCTATTTTAAATCTGTGTTGACTGAATTTGTTGTGGAAGAGAAATAATTTGTATTCTATGTTTTCATCCTTTTCTTCATCATTTGATCTAGGTTTTGTACTTTGTAGAAGAGGTGCTTTTTTTTATGATAAAATGACAATCACTTCATGTCAATGTTCTTGACTTTGGATGTGTGCCATCTTTATGTTTAATGCATCAGTTTTTGATGTCTGTCAGTTAAATTTTGCTGTGATGGTTTGGGTGTTTAAACGAGGTAGATATTTTAATTCTTTTTTAGTTTATGAAGTGATGAAGTTTAGTAATATATATATATATATTGTATTTTTTTGTATATATATATATATTTTTGTCTGTTTTTAAAGTATATTTTTCGACAAATTTGAAATTTTTAGAATATGTATGTGATCATGGGGGTTTTTATTGATCCAACATTATTATTATTGTGTATGACGCATTTACATGTATCCCACTCAATTCTTAGATATTTACTCATCTAACTCCGAAGCTTTTTTTTAATATTTACAGCACTGAAATCTTTCTCGTCATCTTAAAAATATACTTCGTTTAATTTTTAAAAATTATAGCGCTTCTCATGCATGATTGATGTGGAATATTTGCAAAAATTGAAATTTAGTTGTTAGGCAAGAATACATAAGAATTGAGTGGGAGCTCATATTATGTCAGGACTCTGAACATAGAGGTATGTTCGGATTTCAATAGTCGCCGTGTTATAAGAATATTTCATGTGCGTTATTTGCAAAAAATAAAGTATTATTTGAGTATTATGTGGTGTTATTCGATTATTTTATGGTATTATTAGATTATTCTTCTCATTATTTGATTTGAGACTATGTTATTCATCGTATTTCTCGTGTTATTTCAATTTCCATTATGTTAGTGGAATAACACTGTCACAAATCAAATAACGCAGGAGAATATTCTAATAACACTTCATTTTTCATAAATAATGCTGATGGAATATTTCAATAACACAGGGATATTCCTATAACAACAATTCAAACGTAGCTTTACGTTCGGAGTCTTGATGTAATATTCTCACGCATGTAAATCTTCCTAATAATAATAATAATAATAATAATAATAATAAAATTGAGGAAAGATGAGAAAATGGATGATGTTTTCATTTTGAAATCAACTCTCTTTTGAGTTTTTTTTTTTTTTTTGTTAATAAAAAATTTTGAAATATAGTTAAAAAGTAGTGGTAATTCGAAGTGTGGCGGAATTAGTTGGATGAACAAAAATAAAACTCGCTTTGATTTATAGAATGAGAAAAAAAGGACGATGATGGCGTACTATGATTAGTTTTATATTTTGTTAGGTTAATTAAGTTGTTTTAAGGAAATTAAATTAATATCTTAGGTAGCTATGATAAATTGATTAAGAACAATTAATTGTAAAATAAATACTGATTCATTAAATTTAATGCAATAATACTAATAATAATATTTGTTATGTTAATAGTATATGTCTTTAAATTATTGAGGTTTAGATGACAAGCTATCTAACATTAAGAATAAACTACTATAAATTAAAAATCATTATTGCTCTTAATAATCTCAAATATCAGTTTATTGGTTTAGTAATAATATTTGATCAACTAGGTTGGATCTTCAATACAATATTATTGATTATGATTTATGATTAAAATAAGAGTATTAGAGCTAATTCACAGATGGCGTGTCACTCATTTGATAGTTGAGACGAACAATCAACCTAAGGCGAAAAGAATTTAATTTTATTCATCTTTTTTATAACAAAACTCTTTTCTCTTTATTCGATCTACTTGTCTCGACATTTGGCGGCATTAGCGAGCAAATATTGATTAATACGGGCATATTGAAGTAGAGAAGATCAAGAGGATATTATAACTTGCATTGTTCCAACTTAATGTCAATAATAGAGAGGTTAAATTTTGAGGGGCACCATTTTGTAGCTTTGATAGAACTTTGATTAACCTATTATAAAAGGCAAGAAGATAATCACCAAAGACATGATTAAGTAGACTAGACCAATCTCCATGAATTGATCACACCAACACTAATAATTTTTGTGAAGAAATTTGAGTTTTAGATGGGGAAAGTGAGCCATATAAAAAGCTATTGGAGAGTAATATGTGGAAAGAAAGAACTTTGAGAAGACATGAGGGGAGTTATTGTAGCCATTACTTTTTACAAAAAAATGACCAGTTGAGTATGCACTTGATGGAAATATTGGAATTTGGAGGTCCATATGGGAAATATTGAAACACAAGAATTAAAATCTATAATTTTGTTAGAAATAGGGCATTTACACTAACTTTCTCCTCTAGTTAAGTTAGTGTAAATACTTATATACTTATATACTTATATACTTATAAGGTGGCATATAAGTATAGATACCAGATATGTAAATACATAGAAATTGAGTGGTATGTATGTAAATCTTCCAAATAATGAGCTACACTAAATTACATTTGACTGATTTTTATATGGAGCTCATTCATAATAATAAGATGTCATCAGCGCAAGAGAATGACGCATAACTTCAAAGAATTTATTTATTCATTCACTTTCTACTACCAACTTGAAATATATTATTTTTTGGATTTGCAGTCATTTGGCTAAACTTTATAAATTATTGCAGCACGTCCTTATTACATGAATAAACCCTTCAACTTTTTAAGATTTCGTAGATCTAGCAAATTCTTTGATTTGGATCATCTGCATAAAAAAAGAGAGAGGAAAATTTGCATACAAACCACACAATTCTTATTTATTTACATATATCACACCCAAAGTATGATATGTGTTATAAACTTGTGCATTAAAAGGTGTATTTTATTTTTGATAGGGAAGCGGTTGACATGTTTGTATTGTGATGTTAAGGATCTGAGCGGCATGCATGTAAATATGAATGCTTAGACGTTAAATATGTAAATGATAAGAACAGTGTGGTATGTATTTAAAAGCCCCTTTTATTTATTCAAGCATGAATTTTTATTCACTGTCATAGACCTGAAATCACATTTGTAATGTTGCAATATCTTAACAAGACAATTAATCTTAATTTAATGAACAATGAAATCGATTGAAATGGAATAAGGATGACCCACATACTAGAATGGTTGAGCTTTGATTAGACAATTCAATCAAGTTACATGTTACTTCTTACAAAGGTCATGCCTATAAGTGAAATTTGAGTGGTTTAAAACCTAGCAAGTTGTCATTACTCTTGCTATCATGGGGCTATCATAAGGGCCACATGGGGATTGACTAATTAAGAGCTTGATAATGGCTTGCTTTGATTCGAGTGCAGTGATTTCCAGTCATTCGATGCTTGTAGAATTCATTAAGACTTTTCTAGGCCACGTTTTATGAAGTCTTTGTGAAAAGATACTTCTCTTGAAGAGAGGACAGATTGAAGACAACAAATTTTCTTAGAATTATTCCTAACAAGTTGACAGTTAAAATTATGATTCATGACTACTAGCACTCTTATGGCATCAATGTTTTTAATGTGGTATATCTAGATCAACAATAAGCAACATTGTCAGTGGTGACAAATGATGGGCCTCTATTGGCAGCTTAGGCCAACTTGGTCTAGGTAGGGTTATCAAGTCAAATTTGGACAACAGTATTAAAAAATAATTCGACAGTGAGAGGACATGATCTTCATTATTTGCTGTTGATAAGTTTAAGGAAAATATTTACTGTTGATATAGATACCCTTCATGAATACTATAACTCTCTCAAAATTAATCTATAATGCAAGATTTTCTATGTTTTGAAGCTAAACGGTTCCTTTAAGAAATCCTATGAGTAGTGGTCACTTTTAAGATATGTCCCCTAAACTTCACATGTTATACAATTATCATGATGCAAGACTTGTATTGTGCTTATTCAACTTGTAATATATTATCAATTATTATTATTATTATTATTATTATTATTATTATTATTATTATTATTATCATCATTATTATTTTGCGAAGTATTGATGTTTTCTCCAATTAAAATGAACCACGCTAACTTGTGCTTTTTTATTCTGATCGAAGTTATTCAACTTGGCATGACATCATTATTTTGTCTTCTTGTGGTTTCATATAAGAGACAATATGCCTCATTTTCTACTTAAAATCTTGTGTGTGTCTGAGGTTACAAAAACATTAGGAAACTAAGATTAATAATACTTACTAGCTTAGTTTCCCATGCTAAATAATATGACATGATATGATGGAAATTATCTAACTCTTGCCAATTTCTACATTGTAGCAACTGATAGAAACAAACACTTTAACATGCATTAGTTGAACTTTATGAGTGGAAAATAAGCGCTACACATGCGATGCTATTTGAAGAAACCAATCAACTTTAGACAATGTAGTGGCACTCCCCCTCAAGAACAACACATATATAAACCATTATGTCTCATTAAAGAGCAGGTTGATAGTGGCTAGCAATCTTGATTACACCTTCAAAAGGATGTTCATTTCAATAATTTAAGTATGGTTGTCTTCAAATGTGGCGTTCTTATCTCATCCACAAACACATCAAGGAACATAGAAGTGAACTATTATTCACTGAATGACCGTTATAAATCAAATTTATGTCTCACATAATATGCTTCTTAGTATTGGTGATAAAATGTATGAGAAACACATTAGAAAAGTCAAATTTCAGCAACTTGCCAACTAACAATCTAATTCAAAATAAAATAAATTGATTTTATGAGTATTGCCATGAATGTCAAGGCATTTGAGTAAGAAATATTTAATATTCAAATTCAAGATCATCAGGTCCCCGAGTTCAACAAGTTTATTGTCAAACTAACTGTTTAGACAAATTAAATCCGATGATACCAAAATTGGTTTGATCGAAATCCAAACAACCCCAGATCAAACAAATAAAATAATTTTTAAAGTTTTGGATAATTAATTTAATGGTTAAATGAACTCTAAATTTGATATATTTATATTCAATTCAAACGTCTCAATGGGAGGAATCCAATGAGTCCAAGTTTCTTAAATTTTGAGGCCATTAAGGCCATTACATTAATAAAAAATCTTCTATAATCAAGGGGGTCAAGATAGGCTACTCAATTAGGTTGTTGAGGAAGTTATTCACCAAAGAGCAAAAATGCCTCTCACCCAGAAGCTATAAATAGACCCTTTTTCTTTATTTGATGGGGGAAGAGGAGAAGAGAAGAAATTCTAGACCTTTTTTTTTTACTGAAGACCCAACAATAACTTCTGACCTTTATAGTTGTCGACCTGTCTGTCAACCCTTCTTGTAGCTATCCGTCTTCTCTTTTTAATAATGTCATATCTCAAATATGACTGTAACATATAATGCCGCATTGACGTCCTGACGATAGCTTCCAGTCTCTGTAGCCGTCAACCACCGTCTGTCGGTGGCCTCTTCTTGCAAAAATCACATAAGAAAAATTGTAACATATAACACCAATATCGAAGACCTGACGATAACTTTTGGCCTTCATAGTTGTTGACCATCAATCGTTGGCACTTGTCGTTGCCGACCACTAGTTATGTTTGTCGTAGCAAGAATTGGTGGTTGTTCAGAATACACGCTTCTTTCTTTACACTAAATATTGTCAAATACATTGTTTAGTGTAAAAATGTAACCAAATTTTGAGAGAAGGGGTTCAACCACCAACTATGACCTATATAGCCAACTAATACCATAAATTCTAACAACATCCTTTATGGTTAATTGACATTACTAAAATCACCAACTGTGACATATATGACTAACTATTGATATTGCAGTCGCTAACTACAACCTATGTGGCTAAAAACTAATAATTCAATCATCAACTACGACCTAGGTGGCCAACATATGCTATTACAGTCACCAACTATGACCTTTGTGATAAACATAAATTATCATAATCACCAGCTACAATCTATTTGGCCAACTAATGATATTGTAGTCACAAACTATGAATTATGTGACCAACTAAAATATTTATAGCCACCAACCACGACTTTATATGACTAGCTACTACTGTTACAACTTCCAACTACAGTCTATGCGACAAACTACGCTATTGTAGTCACTAACTATGACTTCTGTGGCCAACTGACGTTATTGCAGTTACCAACAATGATTTCTATGACCAACTAATGATATTGCAATCGTCAACTACGACCTATGAAACTAACAACTACTATTATAACTTCCAACTATGATCTCTACGACTAACTAACTATATTGTAATCACCAACTATGACATCTATCCAAATTGATGATATTGTAAATTTTAATCATGGCCTTTGTACCCGACTACTTTTTGTGCAACAACCAATTATGACATTTATGGTTGACAACTATTATTATAACTTTCAACTGTAGCCTCTGTGGATAGCTATCGCTATTGTAGCCACTAACTACAACTTTTGTCATCAACTACATTTGTTATTGTCCAATTATGACTATTATAGCTGAACTACTATTATATATTTAGAATATTAGTTTTATAATACCATCTTATTTAAATCAACATGAGAACGAACCTATGAACTTACAGTTACATAATATATTACTTTGATTGTGCCAAGCTTGTGATTTTTCCCTCTCCAGGGGTTTTTCATGAAAAAAATCTTAGACTCTCCTCCTACAATTTAACTTTTTTCTATGTGTAGGTTGGATTACTGAACAATGCTAAGGTGTTAAAATATTATTCTACCACAATGAATTTTCTGAGGCACAAGAATTATCAATATTAAAAAGCCTTTTATGTATAAGAGAAAGAATTATTTATATTAAATTATATTAAATATCTTTGATGACTTTTTGTTGACTCAAATAAAATTTGTTAAAAAGAAGTGTTGTTGATTTCAAAAAAGATAATAAAATCAAACAATAAAGCCTAAAATTACAAAATTAATACAAAGTTTAAGTACTTTGAATTTATTTTTAATGAGTAATTAAGTCAAAAAAATTATCCAATAGGTTTAAATAAGCAATTTCGAAGATTATCTAATGAAGGGTTGTGCTTCTTATAAAACTCTTTTTTATTGTATCATCATTTTAAGCAAAAATGTTTTAAAATTAATTGTAAAAACAGTATGGGAGTAAGAAGACAACTTGATATAGTTAGTTAGACCATAGTTTAAAAGTGAAATAAACTTTATATAATATTTATAAAGCATGAAAGAAATATGAAGGAGAATGCAATTAGGCATCATTTTCACATGCCAAATGCAAATACTATCTCCAAACAGCTTGGTGTAGCCAAAATCTGTAATCATCTTTTAAATCCTCCATCATGGAGTATGGAGGATATAAAAATATTCCCTTTATTTAAAAAAATATGACATTCACACAACATATAATAGCATGGTGTTGAACAATACTAACATCTTCATAAGAAAATAATACAACTCTAAATAATTAAATTTGTTACATTAATTAATAATGAAGTGATTTTAGAGTACCCCCATCTCTACTTTTAGTGATAATGATATGCACTCTACCCAATCAAAAAATGAGTAAAACCACCTCAACCAACCTAGAACCTGAACATATAGGTGAAGAGGTCGGTCGATCAAAAGATTATCATATGATGACAAAAGGTAACATATCATAATGACTGCTATGGAGTTCGACAAAACTCGAGTAGGAATAACCCCATGATGATTGAAATCGCCTGCTGTTCATGACAGAGCGGCGGTCTCAAACCATACTTGAATTGATCCCAGTAAAATACAATATAAGTTCTAAATAAATTTGTCGCTTTGTCGCGTTCTTCATGAGCCCAGAGTTAGACAACAAAATTGTAGACACATGTACTTTGTAGAAGGGGCACCTATCCCAACGTCATGTTTGACATCTCGATCGTAGGAATCAATCCAGAGATCAGTGGAGCAAAAATCAGAGCCTTTCAAGTGTTATGTAAAGTGAAAATGGTTGGGAACCAAGAGAGAACCAATGAAAAAAAAAGAAGAACGCTAAGCACCAGGCAAAAAACCCCCGCACCAATATTTATAGGGTGAGAGGAGAAGTTGAACTGTCACAGGGGTAAAAATGTAATTACTCATCAATTTTGAAATTGCGTTGATAAAAAATCATATCAATGCACAATTAAAGATAAAACATTAAAATTTTATTTTGAAATTAGATATTACAAACTCCTCTTGGAGATTATTCCAAGAGGAAGTACTTTATAAGGGATTCATCCACAACTTTAGCCGAGACATAATTTCAGGGAGGAAGTACTTTACAAGGGAGTCACCCGCTGCTTTAGCTGAGACATACTCTCATTGAAGCAACCTCTTGTGCAAAACCTCTCCCCTAAGTTTGAATCAATCCACCTGGTCTATTTATTCTTGAACCCAAGGCATGGAACAAGCCTCCCAAATGCTCACTAGCTCTGTGTGAAGGGCGGGCATCTTAGCATGTAGGGCTATCGTTTCTTCTTGAAGAGCGTCCATCTCCTCTTCCATCCTATCCATCTTCTCAACATGAGCAAGCAACCTATGGATCTCCTTGCCTTGAGGGATCCCAACTACTTAAGTGAAAGAGTCCTCTATCTCTCCTAAATGATGTGCCAACAACCCAGAAGAAATTTTTGCATTTGATGCGCCCCTGGTGTGTGATTCTTTTCTGTGAATCCATACTTTGTGATTATAGTGTTCAAGAAACAAAGAGAAAAAAATGAAAAAATGTTAAAATCTTACGAAACTCTCATCATGGGAGGAGCATAGAAATTAATAGGGAATTGAAGCATTTTGATGTAAACAAACCAATACACATTCACATCTATAAAGAAAATCTATCATAAGATTTTTTTCAAATTCTATTAGATGTTTTTTTTTGTGCAGCGTAAATGTCAATTCTTACACTCAAGAAAATTTCACATGATTGATAGAACATCCTACTCGACATAGAAGATAAATGAACTTAACCAAAGAAGAGCGCCAATTATTAACCTTGTCTTGCATGTTATTTTTCTCATTTATTTTTCATTTTACAATTACATTCCAAAGATATAAGAGAGTCGATGAATTAAATATGTATTTCACGATTGTATTCATTGAAGTGAAAGGTAATAGCATGAGCCCAATAAGTTCATAAAACGAGTAAGAGGAGGAAAGGAACTTGCCAACCAATATATAGTGGATATGCAAGTCTGGTCCCAAGAAAATTCACTAGCCAAGCCTTAAAAAAACTCACTAGTTAACTAAATAAGGGAACATGCATTCAAGCTCAAAAGAGACATTCTTTATGCCCTCATAGAAACTCATTGATCAACCTTGACCAGAAAGCTATTTGACAATTATTACCAAGAGATCTAGCAACCCTTTTGATCCCAACTACTGATTCTACTTTGAGTTCATGACTATATTTAAGCCAACCATACCCTCTTTATTCTTTTCAATACATGTATAACTTATTATGTAGTTTTTTGTAGCACTTGAAATCCTATAGCGTAATATATAATTAAGGGATCTTAGACATCTAAAAGTTTCCAATTAGTTGGAGCCTTTGCATACATAACACCCAAAACTTTCATAATTACCTATCTCACAACTTTCATAATTACAAACATCATATGAAAAACAGTACTCATTTTCACCTTTTAATATTCAAATCCATCTTTTCATCCACAGGTAAAACACTACACGTGTAAAAATAAAAGTTTAGGTATGAGATGGGTAAATCCATAAGAATTGGGTGCTATGTACATAATTTTCCCTTTTTATTTTTGTGCTCCTCATTTTACATACTCTCTTGAACTTATTAGTCATTTTTTCGTCTCAATTTTTCTCCACTCTTCTCTATTTGCTCATCTCTTAGCGGAATTTTGATGTAACCATAGGCAAAATAGGAATCAACATGACTTATTCTTCATTCAAAACTGAGTTGGGACTAAAGATTACAATATGAATCAAACTCATGTAAAAGTGAATCAATGAAAGAATTAATTAATCAAAATCGTAAGCAAGTTGAATTTGTTAAGCATACATCACTTGGAACATGCAGCGTAAATATATCAAAATCCAAATTGAATTAGAAGACAGAGACTTTAATCTCTTCCTAACTTCGGCAGTGAATTTGTTTTGTAGCTCACAACTTGCGATGTGCAGTAATTTGAATAGAATAAGAAAACTTGCTCATGCTTTTAATTAATTTGATTATTACAAAGATGACTTCAGTGCAGACGTAGGATGATAATCATGAGGACAACGAGGCAATTTATTTATTTATTCCTGTCCGGATAGATTGGCCCAACGATAGTCCATTGATGTGAAAATCCAAGTTCAAAATTTTTTTTCTATGTTTTTAACTTATTTCATCATAAGAAAATCATCAAATTTTTTATAATCAAGGAATAGTTTTAAGAGATAGTTTGATACGTAAACCGAAACAATGATCTATCATTCAAATAAAGATGTGGTCTTAGTGGTAAATTTGTAGACAGCTGCATTGTCAGTCGTAAGACCCCTCTGCCCGGGTTCAAGCTCTACGTTAATGGATAACATTTGAGGAGTGATATTCTCAAATAACATCATTTTTTTCTATGTTTTTAACTTATTTCATCATAAGAAAATCATCAAAAAATCCAAGTTCAAAATTTTTTTCTATGTTTTTAACTTATTTCATCATAAGAAAATCATCAAATTTTTTATAATCAAGGAATAGTTTTAAGAGATTGTTTGATATGCAATCCGAAACAATGATATATCTTTGAAATAAAGGTGCGGTCTTGGGTGGAAAGTTGGTAGATCGCTGTGTTGTCAGTCGCAAGACCGTTCTGCCTGAGTTTAATTTCTACGTGGACGGATAACATATATGGGGAGTGGTGTTCTCAAATAACATCATTTTTGTGTGCTTGTGTGTGCGTATCAAAGCTCTCAAAATATTGTAGTTTTATATTTTCAAAGGATTTCAATACTCAATTTTATAAAATATTATGAAAAATGTTTTGAAGATATGAAATCAAAATAATAGCTTAATTATAATACTTATGTAAGGAGACCTAAGGCTAAATGGAATCTCCATGAGAATTAACTATAATAGAACCTTGATAATTTTTCCTAAGAAGTTTATTCAAGCTTTAATAAAAAATAATGTTATCTGTCTCAAAAATTCCACACCTATTACACAATTCATACGTATATACACATTTAACACATATATGTTTGATATTTACACATATAACATTTCGGTATCATAAACTTATACATGAATATATATATATATATATATTACTTGTAAAAACTTAATAATGGTGATGTTTTTGATGTGATATTAATGATTTCAGTGATATGCATGTGATATTAATGTATGTTTGGGTTTTATATATGTAAATATATAAGAATTGTGTGTTATGTAATAAATGCCCCAAAAACTTTTATTAAAACTTGACTTAAATTCAACTGAAATCAATTTGAAATTAATTAAGTCAATTAGAAGTCGCCGACATGTGAGACAAGACAGGACAGACCGGGCATGGTCAAATTGCATATCCAGCACAAATCTGTTCATGTGGAGCAGCTCACTTGCTTCTTGACTAAAAACGAGCCAAGTGTTAATATTCCAACAACAACAGTTGATTTTCATAATTAAAAGTTTATTTAATTGGATCAGTGACCTACCATCCTGCTCCTACTTTTGGTCGGATTCATAAATCCTTTATAACATAAGATCTATCTCCTACTAATCCTTACTAACATTAAATTCCATGAAGCCTATCAAGACATGCTAGACTTGACAATTATAAGAGAAAGATGGAAAAATAGATGAATTTAAGAAATAACTAACCAAATTTTGTTACATCCAATTAAGAGATGATAAGACTGGTAAAGATCATGAAAGTTGGATAGTTAAAGAAGGTTAAAAGCAATTATGAGCTATTTACATTAAGAGAGGGTTTAGTTTAGAGAGGTATTCCTGTAAAACATGGGGTAAGGGTCATAGGTTTGATGGCTTGGAGTTATTCAATTTTTCTTAGATTGGTTCAATTTTTATGTACTTTCTTCTTCATTTCTCGCAGTTCGTGAATGTGTTCACTTGATTTGCAAGTGATTTGACTCCATACATGGAAAAAATATTGCCTCCGGATGCAAGATCTGGACAACGGATACGATACATCGGGGACAATTTTTTTTTTTTCTCTCCTCTTCCGTTCGGTGTATCACTTTTTCCCTTACATGACTCTATCATTATGGACTTCAATTTTATTATTTTTTATCTTTCAAACACCCATTTTGTAAATAGAGCTCATTTAAGTAACTATGATTAAGGTAATATGTTTAAATCATATATATTGCATTGACAATCCATTTTTTTTTATCATTTTATTCATTTCATTTAACCAGACACGAGCCCTTTTTAGGAAAATTTGATGTTTTGGGCACATCGACATGGTCCAATTTATAATTGTGCATCATTTGGGTTGTGCGTAGATTTACAATCTTTTCATCATTAGACTAACAAAATAGAACTCTTTACTATGAGATTGGTTAAAGAGTAAAGAGAGAAGCCAACAACTCATCCATATATTGGCATGTTGAATCTAGCCTCAGTTCAATACCAAGACTTAAGTAGCAGATAGATTTATGCTTTTATCATCATTAAACTGAACAATGGGTGTCTTTATTATGACATGGGCTTTTTGAGTGAAGAGAAAAGCTAACAGGTTAGTCATTTCTTAGTTTGTTTAGTTTGACATCCATTTAACTCCTAAACATAAGCCGCAAAAAGACTCGTACTTTTGTCATTTTTAGACTGACAAACAACTCTTTATTATGGCATTGGCTTATTGAGTGAAGAGAGAAGCCAACAACTCGACCATATTGCAGCTTATTAAGTTCAAACACTATTCTAGCTCTAAACTTAAACAAAAGAAGATTTATGCTTCTCCAACTAAATTGGCTAAAGGTTATAGATTTTGATAAATTTTCTTTCCCAATGTTCACATTCTTGGTGATTTTATAGACATGCCTATAACATTTGAAAATGTCTTATGCATCTTCTTAGAAACTCATTGTGCTTCCTTTAGCCAATTGAATGTAGTTTTAGTATTGACATTTTGAACATTCATTTGTAAAACTTGGCATGAAGCACAACGTCACCCGAATAGTGCGAACTATTTGTTTGATAATGATGTAAATATAATACTCAATATATTTAGGAATCTCAGGTTTTGGCATGATGTCAACCCTAATACTTGGGGTTCTTAGCCTCAAGCATGATGTCAATCCTAATTCTTGAGAATCTTGGGCATTATTATGATGTTAAAACAAATGGAATATGATCTCAATTTTGAACTTGATCATGTCTCAAAAGTAGGGGCCCCTATCTGATGAAGGAAATTCTGATCAAGGCGATCATTGATCTTAGCCTTTAGCTTGAAATCAATCTTACTTGACAGTAGAATAATGTTAATACTAAGGAGATATATCTGAATCTTAATGTTTAGCATGATGTCAACCTAGGAGATTAATGACTTAAAATTTGAGGAACTCGTGGATCTCTACTTTACGCATAGTGTCAACCTGAGTGATTACCAATCTTGATCAGCAATAGGATGATTTCACCAAAATCTTGTCTCATAACTTCTTATAACCCAAATAAAATGAGAAAGACTCTCGTGCTATACAGAAGTAAGTATCTGGAAGTAAATAATAACATTTGAGGATCTTGGTTGAAGGCACGATGAGGACCAAGATGTATGAAAAAGACCTCCTCACTTACAAAGAAAAGCCTCTAGCAGTAAATAATGGAATTTAAAGATCTCAATTTGAGGCACAATATCAATCAAAACATAATAAAAAAACCCCTTGTTCTATTGAGGGGATTCTTATGAAACTTGAAATTACATACTTATATCACAAGAGATTTTTTAACAAAATATTAAACATATACTAAAACAGAGCATACTATTTAATTATTTAATTATTATTATTATTATTATTATTTTACTATTATTATTATTATTATTATTATTATTATTATTATTATTATTATTATTATTATTATTATTATTATTATTTGTTGGTTTTTATGAACATCCTTATCTAAATTGCTTTGTATAAGGCCTCTTTAAATATTTATCACAGGTTAATGACATCGGTTGCTGACTATATTGGTCAAAGAGTTAGCAGGCACCTTTATGTATGCCTTCTTGATGATAATGACCTTCAAGTTAGATTCAAACTTTCTACCAACTCTTGGATGATGAATGAACAGTCTTCTCAATAGCAAGATTAATCCTCTCACTCAAAGTATTCAAAGTTTTTCTTCTTGACTTAAAGAAAATTGTGATTTAATATAATGAATTATCATAAATTTTATATTGAATGGATTTGATGATCATTTTGCAAAAAGTTTCCTCGGTCAGCTTGAATTTGATAATCCACCCATCAATGAGAATTAAAGATACTTTAACTTTATATCATCATTAGGGAGCAAGAAATGACCAAAATCATATCATACTAATGGGAATTCGATAACCCCTCTAGCTACACGATTAAAGCTTTCTAGTGATAGGATTCCTTATATTTTTGTCCAATGTATTAGCATTTTGAGATTCATTAACTGAGACAATCTTCTTTTGAAGCCATCCTGCATGATTTTATCAATGAAAAATCTTTGAAAGCACAAATCAGATGTCACATCTCTCATTCTTTTTAATAAAACTTTCTTCTTCTCTAAACCATAACCTTTAAATCTACTTATTCTTCTATGAGGACTATTTTATGACAAATTGACACTTAAGCTAAGTGTCATGTCTCAATGTTCACCACGCAATACTTAGTTGGGATGGATTTTGGCTACTATAACAAATTATAGCTTCTTGATTATAACCTTGTAGATCTCAATCATAATAAGATTTTCATACATTCTCTTCATTAATGTAACTTTCAAGTTCACGTGCACTCTAATAGACAATCTTAAGTTTCTTCTTCTCAATAATAGGGGCATGGTGTTATTGAGACTAGAAATAATCACTTAATATTTTTGGTAGAGCTATCCCTTTTATCCCATTTTAGACTTTTAAACTGGTTGTGAGTAGGAATACCCACTTTCGAGAATAGAGCTTGTTGAATGATAAATTGATAGAAGAGAAGTTGTTGAACCATTATTTTAATATTTATCTTTCTCCTTTAAATTTTTTCATAGTTTAAAAGGCTCAATAAGCGAGATAATTACTATCGGCCGGAAATTTGAAAAGAATTTTTTAATGTATATGTATATGTAATTTTGATTTGAAAAATAATGTTTTAATTTTGAAAATGATGAGACCAAATGATCTCATATATTTAGTAGTTTAAGTAACCTAGCGCAGTACTACAGGTGATATATCACTTTGAAAACTAAGCATATCACTTGTCAGCAGACTAGTTATATAAACTAAACCATTTATGACATCCATTTGGTCTGCGAAACCTTTTATGTATGATCGACAAGTTATCTTACCTAATAAAAGGATTAGATAAAATTTATTTTACCTGGGTTCATAGTTCCCCATAGAGGCAAACCCCTATAGCTAATTATATCTTAAATGACTGGAGTCATATAAAAATACTCTTGATTAAGATCAGTGATTTTATCTTCAAGAATTTCAAAGTTTAGGTTTTCAAGATTGGACATAGGAAAGTCAAAAGGGAATGACTCAAAATAGAAACAATTATTTTAGGAGCCCGAAAGAGCAGAAAAGTAGGAGATGTCATGGATCCGAGGGAAACCCCGACGACTTTCCAAATTATCCTATTGTTTGGTTTTATATCTTTGAAATGATATTATGTAGTGTTTAAATCCTGCAATTTATTTTAGAATTTAGAACTTACATTCGCACGATATCTGATCGTGCAAATAACTTAGGAAGATAAGAGGATTTATGTTGTACCGAACGACAACCCAAAATCCTAAAAGAAGTTATGACTTATGATGCACAACATGGTCGTGCAAAAGCCTGAAGATAATGTAAGGATTTATGTCGCACTAGGCCGACTACCTCGAAGCCCTATGGGTTTGTCATTGTTTAGACTAAGGAAGGGTTTAGCTGATGTTTATCTGGTTTCAAGTCTTGATTCGTCAGCTTGTTCCTCTTCGTGCAGCCAACGAAGTATGCTCTGAGTTCCTTATTGCAAAGAGCAGGGGGTTTAGGGTTTAAGATGTACATACAATTGGTTTGGTCAGTGGCTCACCATAGGGTGCCTCCTAAACCAAGTGTCCTACTGTCCTCCATCCTAAGGGCCCCTGTAAGTCTATAGAAGAAGGATGAATAATAAAAAAAGAAACATGTTATGGAGCGCAGTAAACAATAATTGTAACATCGCAAGTATGAGCTATATGTATATGCAGTAAATTACAGTAAAGGGAAACAATAGAATGTAACAAGAAACTAAATGTGTGTACCTAAAATTTTCGCCGCTCCTATAAGAATGACCAGCTTTGCACATAAAAATAAACAAGTAGGACATGTGCATGTGTAAAAAAAAGTAGGCAACTAGGTAGTACGTGAAAACTAGAAGAAAATCACAAAAAGCTTGTGAAAACTCGAAAGAAATTGCAAGAGCTTATGTAAAAGCTCAAAGAAAACCCGTAAGCTTTCAGGTAGGGTGAACTTAGAGCTGAGCTATGTGCTTTATAATCCAATTTTGGACGATCCAGACAATCTAAGTAGGGTAATTCTTTACCGTGATTAATGCGATTAACGGGTTGATTCTCGTGGTATCGTATCCAATTTTCTTTAATTTTTCTTGCATATTGGACAATCAAAAGTAATATTTTCACGATGAAATAAAGTTTTTTGTTTCATTTATGTTGTACATATAAGTATTTTGAAGATCAAGCAGTTCACCAGTTAGCATCCTCGCTCGTGCTAGAGCTATCGACAACCTGAGAAAGTTGGGGCATCCTCCTACCGAAAGCTAACGTATAGTAGCAGACATAAGCACTTTCATCATCGCCTCTTAAACCCCGAACGATCTCATTTACAACCCGTTCAATGACACCTAAACCTATAAAATATGCACACTCATACCGAGGTATAAGCAACACGAATCAAGCCATTGAACGATTAAGAAAAGAAGAAAAATGGGAGAGATGGAGAGAGAAGGGATTGATCCATTTGAAATAGAAAAAAAGTAAATGGTGGATTGACCCTCAAAACCACATCAAAACCATTTCCGACATTTATGATGTGAATTTGAGAAAACTCATTTTACAATTTGCTTGTGGATGCAATTATGTACCTTACATTGCTAATTAGCTTATTGAGATCAAATTTCTCTTCAAACTTGGAATATATTTAACTTCATTGAGCTTCTAGATTGTTCTATTTGGTAACTTGATATCAACATCACCTTATCTTTTAATATTGCAGGCCTTGTTATCTCCCAAATCAACCTTCTCGAAATCAGTTTGAATGTAATTTTTAAACACCTCTTTATTGAGACACACATGAAAAGAGACACATGAATCTACTATCCAAGATTCAATATTGAATAGAAATAAAACTAAGTAGTCACCTTAGATCTCGTTTCTGAAGACTTTTGTAGAGAGATTTCTTTATTGACCTCCACCACCAACCTTTCTTAGAGCTTTTTAGTCCTTAAAATGAGATTTTTTCCAATTATTTCAACATTTACATCTATGAATTTCTTTTCCCGACTTTGACATTTTTCTTCTAAACTTAAATCTATCTCTACATTTATTCCTATCGAGATTCCTTCATCTGTTCTCAACATTTAATGCAAAAATATTAAGATTTACCACTCATTGTATTCTTGCAAACTTCTTTATTCAGTACTAATCATACAATGTTATCAAAGCTTAACTTTATATCACTTGAAGAGTTGCTCACCACTGGGACTAGTCCATCCCAACTATCCCACAATGAAGAAAAAATTAATGTGACATGACCTCTTCATCAAATTTGATGCACATAGAACACGTCTAATTTTTCTCAGTGTTGAAATTATTCAAATGTTCAGCTATTAAACTCTCATTCAATATCTTCATATTGAATAGTCTTTTAATCATAAAAACTTTATTTGAAGTAGAATGTTTTTCATACATTCCTATTAGTGTTTTCATGAGATCCACCATAATTTTCTCATTCATTATGTTGAAAAAAATAGATGAGAAAAGTGAAAGATGGATCAAACCTAGGGTTATTCAATCAAGCACTTACTATTTCTCTGGAATAATCGATTCAGGATTCACGGTGATTATTCAAAGTGGTAGATACAATATATTTTATAAATCAAATCTTCCAATTAAATCTTCCATAAAGTATAATTTGGACCGTTGAACTTCTTCAGCTTGTCTATCATTTCTTTCACTCGAATCAAAAGTTTTCAGACAAAACCTCGATTTGATGCCACTTATTGGGATGAAAACTTGAGTTTTGTTCAATTCACAACCAAACCGCACTGCGGAAAACACACCAATTCAAGAGATTCAAAATAATAAATTGAATTGAAGCGAACAATAAAAAAATGCAAAAAAACCACACAATGATTTAATGTGGAAAAACTCGAGAACAAGAAAAAATCATAGAGCCGCACCACAAAAAAAAAAAAAATTAGGAAAAGAGAATAGTACAAAATTATGCCACTCAGATCCACTCTTTACAACACTGAAACTTACAATAATTCATGCTACTTCCTCTCTTGATGGCACAAGAGAAATTGCTTGCAGAAATTCACATTCTCAACACAGGCGTTGCTCCACACCTGTTACACACAATCAAGAATACGATGCGGCAAAAAGTATGATCGTCTATGAAATAAGGGCTTAAATCCCTAACAAATTTTAAACTGCTCTTGGCGCCGTAGTGCTGCACCCTGACATTGCCTTTCTACTCACTTAAGTTGAAGTCACGAATCCAACTACCATCGTGCCCCTTCTAGCTGCGGGAATTTCGAGTGCTTTGTTTCTGAACTTGGAAACGACCGAAATTGCGACGTTGTTGCACTCAACATTGGGCACTTGGGCGCCACTCTGCACTCCCCTCGGGAGACTAGGCAACCCCATCATGGTGCTGGAATGCCTGTCTAGGTGCCGTGGGCAGCGAATGCCATGCAAACAGGCTAGTTTGACATTCTAGAAGCATTGTCGTAGCCTAATTTATGACTAGATCTCATTTGGGAGGCTTCAGGTCCGGGCTTGTTTTCTTGCCTGAAATTCATCTTCCTCATCCAACAGAGCATACATAGAGATCGACACTTATGTGTCCCTTAAAAACAATGTTAAATAGAAAGTAGGGACATTTACATAAATACCACTTTATTCTTATGTTCTTACATATCAAACATCTAAACTCTGATTTTTATATTTATACCATCCAAATCTTTCATATCTCTACCATTATTACATAAATAGAAGTTTAAGTTTTAGATATGTAAAAATAAGAACTGAGTGGTATGCATGTAAAGCTTCCTAGAAAATATTATCCATAAATTTCTGTGAAAATGTTTGCTGAATCACCAAAATGAAACAAATCATGCGGCATTTATGGGCATTAATGCTGAGAGCAATGTGAGACAAACAATGACTCAACTCCTGCAGAAATGTTTAAATTATCATCTCATAATTGACTGCTTCAATGCATGATATCAAGCGCAGCGTGAGAAATAAAAGAAAGAAAATTATCTTTGGCTTACTGAATACCACCAACGCTGTCTCTCTAGCTTTTTCGAAGAGGCTTAGAATAGAGAGCTTCTAGAGATCACCTCAGACTTGGCAAGCAAAGCAGGGAAAGCACCACCCGAGAAAAAAAATGGCTTCTTTTTGGAGCTCGGAAGGTAGCAGTTTTGTGTCCTCTGCAATTATTTCACTTTTCCTTTAAATTTTCACTTGAATTTGGATCTTATACTATATATTTATTGTACAATGAGTTGCAGGCTGGTTCTCTTCGATGTGTTTAACAGAGAGCTTTGATTTGGGTTCCTCCTGCACGCAGAGACTATTAATAGATATTCTTAACCTTTTCTTCCTTCTGAATTTTATGCTGGCGTTAATGATAAAAGCATGCAGAAGGCATAATATAATCAATAAAAATAGAAGGCAGCACTGGGATTCCATTATTATTTCAACCCTCTGCGTAATCATGGGTGTTGCATACTTTAGTAGAACTTGTTGGACTTTGTACAACGAAAGAAAACATATTCACTGGGACCAAGTTGTAGTTCTCTCTTTAAGGGGAGTAATCTGGGTTGTTTTGTCAATTTCTGTAAATGTTCATCCTAATAATTGGTTGGAAGCCATTCTGCAGGTCTGGTGGTCTTCATTTGCACTTTTTATTACAGCCCTTAATGTAAAGGATCTTGTTGAAAATCATAGCCTTCCAATAGTTGTTATCATACAATGGTTTGTAAACTCGCTGCTGCTCTACTATGCTCTCAAACTGATCATCAAAAACAAACTCCATGGAAAACCTGCAAGTGAGAGCCTATCACAGACCCTGTTAGAAAAAGAAAATGGTATTTCAAATCTCAGCAAAGCTGGTATCTTTAGTCGCCTTACCTTTACATGGCTAAATCCCTTACTTCGATTGGGCCGTTCAAAAACATTAGAACTCAATGACATCCCCTCTTTGAATGATGAAGATGAAGCAATTCATGCTTACAATACTTTCTCCACTGAATGGGATCTTATCATCAGGAGTAAAGAAAGGACAAGAAACTTAGTCCTTTTTGTATTGGCAAAATGTTACAAAAAGGAAATGATAATAGTAGGATTTTATGCACTTATGAAATCAATATCCACTGCAGTTTCTCCTTTGATATTATATGCATTTGTGTGGTACTCAAGGCTTGAGCGCAAAGAGCTCAGCAAAGGCATGATTTTAGTAGGATGCTTGCTAATAGTCAAGTTGGTTGATTCTTTATCTCAGAGGCATTGGTACTTCGACTCAAGAAGGTATGGAATGAGGATGAGGTCTGCAGTAATGGCAGCTCTTTACCAGAAGGAGCTAAGGATATCTAGCCCGGGCAGGTTAAGACATTCTACAGGTGAGATTGTTAACTACATTGCTGTCGATGCATATAGGCTTGGGGATTTCCCTTGGTGGTTTCACATGGCATGGAGTTTTCCTCTCCAGCTTCTCGTTTCAGTAGCCATACTCTTCAGAACTGTGGGAAAGGGAGCCCTTCCAGGTATCATTCCTTTGGTTATTTTTGGCTTCATTAACATTCCTGTTGCAAAGATTTTGCAGCACTTTCAGTCACAGTTCATGGTTGCTCAAGATGAGAGGCTAAGAGCTACATCTGAAGTCCTGAACAGCATGAAGATCATAAAATTACAATCATGGGAAGAAAATTTCAGAAAAAAAATTGAAGCCCTGAGAGGTGTTGAATTTAAATGGTTGAGAAAAATTCAATTGACAAAGTCCTGCGGAGCAGCACTGTATTGGATATCACCCACAGTTGTTTCTGGAGTGATTTTTGCAGGTACTGCAATCATGAGAAGTGCTCCTCTAAATGCGGGTACCATCTTCACGGTTCTAGCAACTCTCAGAGTTATGTCAGAACCAGTAAGGATGCTTCCTGAGGTTCTTTCTGTACTGATCCAAGCTAAGGTTTCCTTGGACCGAATCGATAGCTTCCTGCTAGAGGATGAAATTAAAGAAGACAGAGAGAAGAAAATCCACCTACAACACTTGAATCTTGTTGCTGAAATAAAAAATGGCATCTTCAGTTGGGAACAGAGTTCTATTGCTCCTACATTAATCAACATAAACTTGCAGATAGAAAAAGGGCAAAAGATTTCTGTTTGTGGCTCAGTTGGTTCTGGAAAGTCATCACTATTATATGCACTACTAGGGGAGATTTCAAAAATTACCGGATTAGTAAGTTCTTAATCCTTTTAATGAAAATAAAGTTTTTTTAGGGGAGAAAATAGCCATTTGTGTGAAACTAACATGATTTCAGTTGCATTCAGGTTTACTTGAATGGTACCACTGCGTATGTTTCACAGACATCTTGGATTCAGAGTGGAACACTGCGTGACAACATACTCTATGGAAAGCCAATGAACAAGAAAGCATACCAGAATGCTATCAGATGCTGTGCACTGGATAAGGATATTGAGAATTTTGATCATGGAGACCTTGCAGAGATAGGACAGAGAGGGCTAAACCTGAGTGGAGGGCAAAAACAGAGAATTCAACTGGCTAGAGCTGTGTACAATGATGCAGATATTTATCTTCTTGATGATCCCTTCAGTGCAGTTGATGCACATACAGCATCAACCCTCTTTCACGTAAGTAAAAACGGTTTGGGAAGTTTTGCAGAGATGGACGCAAGTGGGAAAATGTCTGTTAGGCTTACTCAGGTTTTCTCTTTTTCATAAATTTCAGGACTGCGTTATGACTGCACTAGAAAATAAGACTGTCATTCTAGTGACTCACCAAGTAGAGTTCCTTCCTCAAACGGATAGAATCCTGGTGAGCAGACTTCTTTCACAAACTAAGCTCTCACAATAAGAAGACTCAATAACTTAGCTTCTTTCTCCAGGTAATGGAAGGAGGGAAAATCATACAAACAGGAAGGTATGAAGAACTTCTGAAACCAGGAACAGCATTTGAGCGGCTAGTTACTGCACACCAGTCTTCAATTACAACAATAAATGCTTCAGACGATGAAAACAGAAAAACAACTTCAGCAGAAGTTCATCTACAAGTAAACAGATTGCTGCCTATGAAACAGAACAGCGAGGGAGAGATCTCAGTCACAAGCTTATCATCAGTGCAGCTTACAGAAGAGGAAGGAATGGAGATAGGAAATGCTGGATTGAAGCCATATAAGGATTACATTCAGATTTCCAAGGGATTATTCCTTTTTGCCTTAATAATCACCTTCCAATCAGTTTTTATTTTTCTTCAGGGTCTATCAAATTACTGGTTGGCTGCAGTCGTCCAGATTCCTCATAAAAGTGATGCCATGTTAGTTGGAGTTTTTTCAGCAATTTCAACGGTAGGCTGTATCTTCTTAAGCGTAAGAAGCGTGTTAACAGCACTTCTTGGACTGAGAGCATCAAAGGAATTTTTTTCTAGCTTCATGGATTCAGTGTTCAAGGCTCCCATGGCATTTTTTGATTCTACCCCTTTAGGAAGGATCTTAACTCGGGTTAGTTCTCTCATCATCTCACAAACTTCAAGTCTGAACCCCAAAAAGTATATCTTTTAGACCTTCAGATTGAGTAACTAATCAAATCATCAATCATTTATGCAGGCTTCTTCAGATTTGAGTATTGTTGACTTCGACATACCATATTCTATTTCTTTTGTGCTGATAGGTGCAATTGAAGTTGTAACAACAACAGTGATAATCGCGACAGTGACATGGCAAGTTCTTCTTGTAGCTGTTCCCGCTTTGATCATCACAGTTTGGGTTCAGGTGAGTTTCACATTACCAAACTGTCTTTTACATTTTTGTATATACTGAACCAATTAGAGGAGATGTAAGAAACTAAACTATATATCTAAAACCTTCTCTATTGTTGCCAAATTCTGAAGAATTATTATCTAGCATCAGCAAGGGAGATGGTGAGAATCAATGGGACAACAAAGGCACCTGTTATGAATTTTGCTGGAGAATCTTTGCTTGGAGCTGTAACAATAAGAGCTTTTGGGGCAGTTGAAAGGTTCTTCCACACAAATTTAAAACTTATTGATACAGATGCAAAGCTATTCTTCCACACTGTTGCTGCCATGGAATGGGTGCTACTGAGAGTGGAAGCACTTCAAACTTTGACAGTACTTACCTCCACTATATTTCTCGTTTTACTTCCTCAGGGAACCATTGCTCCAGGTTCATTGATACCAAATCTTCTTAACTCTTTTCTTTCTTCTTATAAATGCATTCTATTTTCTTCTCAGTGTTGAGCCACTCAGTCAAAAAATGATGCAGGTTTCTCCGGTCTCTGTCTTTCCTATGCTCTCACACTATCTTCAGCCCAAGTGTTTCTAACTCGTTGGTACTCCAACATCGAAAATTATGTCATCTCTGTGGAGAGAATCAAACAATTCATGCACATTCCGTCAGAACCCCATGCCATCATTTATGAGAACAGGCCATCACCATCATGGCCGCATCAAGGAAGAATTGATTTACAAAACCTTAAGGTGAGGATTGGCAAGTATTTATCTGGCCTTTTGGTGTTTTATTGTCTCTTACAATTGATTTCTCCCTATTTGTTTACAGATAAAATACCGCCCAACTGCTCCCTTTGTTCTTAAAGGCATCACTTGCACTTTGAAGGAAGGATATAAAGTGGGTGTGGTTGGAAGAACAGGAAGCGGAAAAACGACTCTTATAAGTGCTTTATTTCGGCTGGTGGAGCCTTCTAGTGGAAGCATTCTTATTGACAATCTGAACATTTGCTCCATAGGTCTAAAGGATCTGAGGATGAAGCTCAGCATAATTCCTCAAGAGCCTACCCTTTTTAGGGGCAGCGTCAGAAGTAACTTGGATCCTCTTGGAATGCACAATGATTTTGAGATATGGGAGGTGAGAAACAATCAAAGAACTTCATCACTATAATACTTCAGTCAGAAATATTCCTAATCCCCCACAATTTTAAAATAGTCATCCTCTGATTGTTTATATTTATATATGGTTATTTTAGCCCCAAAATTTATAAAAATACTAAATTAGTACCTAGACACTTGACATTGAGGCTAAAATAGTCTTCTATGGGGACTATTTCAGTTGATAATTGTTATAACTTGATATTAAATTAATGCAACAAATAATAAAATAAACAAAAAAATAACACAAATTTTACGCTGAAAACCCAAGATATGAAAAACTACAGGCAGAAAAAGAGAATTCACTATATCAATTAAGAGATTATAAGTTGATAACCTTTTTTTACATAAAATATAAGAAGGATATGTATAATTTTAGCAAGATCCCTTTAAAAAAAATAATTAAAAGAGAGTCATAAAACAATAATACATGGATTGCAATCTAAATGCTATTATAAGCTTTGATCTAATGATCGAAACATTCAATATGTGTGCTCATAGTTTCCTTCTAAAATCTCAATCCACGTGTTCACAATTATTTTCTAAAGCTTCAATCTGCATGGTCATACTTTCTTTATGAGACAATAGGTGAGACTCAAAAAATTTGGGTCATATTAAGCAATCTCATCTTGACATGAATTTTCAAAGAATATATAATAAAAATGTCTCTATCTCTTTCATAAAACTCTAATGATCATGAATTAATATCAAGCAAGTACAAGCAATGCTCAAAATTGACTATTTTTTAGGTTAGTCATCATATCCACAGGGTTATCATGGGTGTTGATCTTACTCATAAAAATATTACAGCAATAACTTCATGAACAATTTGGTAGTGAGCATCAACCTGCTTAGTTTTCTCACAAAATAACTTATATTTGTTGAGTTGAATAACTCTCTGATTATCACACATCAATGTGGTGATCTTCAAATTTTCAATATGCTCTTCAAATAGACATTTTAACCAAAGTGCTTCTTTGCAAGTTTCAGTAATTATCATGTACTTAGCTTCATTTCTAGATAGTGTCATTATTACTATAAATTAGCCTTCTAACTAATTGCACAACCGCCAGTAGTAAAAATGTATTCTAGAAGTGATCGTCTTCTATTAAGATCTTTAACAAAATTTGAATCAACATAGCATATGGCTTTATCCATAGTCATCCCACACTATAAACAAGTATCTTTTATTCCATATAGATAACTGAGGATCCGCGGAATTGCTATTTATTTCTTTTTACCCAGATTACTCATATATCCATTGAATTAAATTGACTATATATGATAAATTTGGTTGAGAATATACCATAGCATATATGAGAGATTCTACTGCACTGAGATATGAAACTCGAGAAATATAAATAATTTCAACATCAAATTGGAGCATAAAGCTGATAAAAACCTAAAATGCATAGCTAATGAAGTACTAACATGCTTTCTATTTTGCATATAAATCTATAGAAAACGTTCTCAATGTACCCTTTCAGACATAGAAATAATTTATCTACATTTTTTTCTCTCTTTCTCTGCATCTTCATACTAAATATTTTATTTGCATCAGCCAAATTTTTTATCTCAAATTCACTGCTAAGTTGAGCTTTTATCGACCTAATATCTTCTTTATCTTTAAAAGCTATCAAAATAACATCAACATATAAGGGGAAGTAGATAAATGATTCTTTATTATTTTTTTCGAAGTAAATACCACTATAATAATTGCTTCTCATAGAGTCTTTAACAAACATGAATGGGTTAAATTTTTTATATCACTACCTAGGAGAGTGTTTCAAACCGTAAAGATTTCTTCAATAAACAAATATGGTCTTCTTTTTCTATAAGCACGAAGCCCTCAGGCTGCAACATATAGATGTCCTCTTCAGACTCTTGAAGCAAAAATATAGTCTTTATTTCTAACTGCTCAAGCTCAAGTTTATGTTTAGTCATAATGCTAGGTAAAGCTCGAATTGAACTATGTTTGACTGCCGGAGAGAATAAATCTGCAAAGTCTACACCTATAATTTGACCAAATCTCTTTCTAAAAAGCATAGCTTTATATCAAATGTCTTCAACTATCGGTGTACCTTGCTTCTTCTTAAACACTCATTTATAACCAACAATTCTCTTGTCTTGAGATAACTTTACTAAATATCAAGTTCTATTTTTATTTAAGGATCAAATCTCCTCTTTCTTAGCGATCATCTAATTACCCTTTATGGCTTGAAGGTTCTTCAACACACTAAATATGTTCATCAACATTTAGAGCATAAGCAAACAAATCAGTCTCACCATACCTCTTAAATGTATTATTTTTTTCATTTTCTATTCCTAGCAATGGAATTTTTTGTCGTGATGATCGAAAAACAACATTATCATGATTATTGGAATTTTAACTCAGAAGTTACGTCCAAGAATGTACCGTATCAATATGAAGCTCCACTTGTCTGCTAGATATTTCTTTCTAATCATTATCTGTAGATTTTATAGCATATGTTGTAACATGACAAACAAATCAAATACAATATCTCTACTAATGATTGATTTATTTGTTTCTTAATTCCATAACTTATAACTTTTAACTTCATTTTTATAACAAAAAATACACACTATATTTATCTAGACTCTAATTTTACAGTATTAATATGAGTTTATGCAGGATAAAAAAAAATTCTTAAATTAGAGTAATCTTCGCATTTACTGGCATGGGTAGAGATACGTTGTTTCTTTTATTGATGATTACTCTAGGTATGTTTGAGTGTACACCATGAAGTGCAAAAGCTATGTGTTAGAGGTTTTTATAACATGAAAGAAGTTTTTTGAGACTGTGTCTTAGTTCCAACAATCAAGGTGAATACACTTTGGATGCGCTCTTGCAAGAGTGCCAAAAGTTGACATAGAGCACCACTTCACTTTTTGAGAGACCACAACAAAAAGAGGTGGCCGAGAGGATGAACCAAACTTTGGTATATTATCTAATGCTGAGTTGGATAGAGGTTATTGGGCCGAATCCATAGATAATGTATGTCGCTTGGTAAGCCATCTTCCTTAAATATTTATTGGGAATAAGACCCTCAAGGAGATGTGGTCTAGGCATTCTGCTAGAGTTTATGATCACATAAGAGTATTTGGGTGTCCAACTTATTACCACATACAGAATGATAAACTGGAACCATGAACAAAGAAGACATTTTTCATTGGCTTTAGGCATAGAGTAAAGGGGTTCATGCTCTATAATCAATCTGAAAGGAAGGTTGTTATTAGAAAAGATGTCACATTTGATGAGACAAGTTTTTTAAGACTAATGGGACCAAAGATATGCAAAATAAGTTGGAGTTTGATGCAACTTCATTTGTTCCACAAAGTTTGTCCACTTCAACTTAAATGCCTAATTTAGTTGCAGCTTAGGAGGTTTCTATCTATAGTGCTCAAGAGGAGATGGAAAAATATGTTGAAAATGAGACTTCTACTAATGAATATATTGCTAGGAGCATGGCCAGATGTCAGAATGTCCCCAAACCAGTTTGGTTGATGGGATCACATTGCATTTGCACTTTCAGTCACGAAGATAGAAATTCTGTCACAATAAAGAATCAGTGGAGAGCTCAAACTGTGATCTTTGGAGAGCGGTAATGAATGAAGAGATGGGGTCTCTTCAGAAAAAGGGTAATTGGAGGTTGGTGAAGCTTCCTCTAGGAAGGAAAGCCATCGAGTATAAATAGGTGTATGCAAAGAATGAAGGATCTCATAAAGCTGATGTGTGGTAAAAAGCTTTGCACAACAATAAGAGATCGATTTTGATGAGGTGTCCTTCTCAGTGGACAAGCATACCTCAATTAGTATTCTCTTAACACTTGTAGCATAGTGCGCTTTTAATCTTGGAATAGCTCAATATAAAGATTACATTCCTACACAGAGAATTACAAGAGAAGATCTACATGTTGCAGTCGTCTGGATATGGAGCATCAAAAGACTTGGTTTGCAAATTAGACAAGTCTTTGTATGGATTGAAGTAGTCACACTACAGTAGTATAAAAATTTGATTAGTTCATACAGGGACAGGAGTACACGAGAAGCAAGTATGATCGTTGTACATATTTCAAGAAGTTGACCAACAGTGAGTTCATTTACTTTCTTCTATATGTTGATGATATGTTGTTTGCATCTGTTAGTCAGATTGAGGTTGATAGAATGGTGAATCAACTGTCCAAACATTTTGAAATGGAGTTGGGTGAAACTCATAGAATTCTTGACATCAAGATTCTCAGGGACAAGACATCTATGAAGGTTTGGCTTTCACAAGGAGCTTATGTTTAGAAGATACTGAAGAAATTTGGGCTTGATGAACCGAGTAAAGCGGTGATTCTATTCATTGCATGACATTTTTAGTTAAGTTCAGATGAGTTTCCTAAGAATGATTGGGAAAAAAAGGATGTGTGATTGGTTCCTTATGCTAGTGCAACGAGCAGCCTGATGTTTCTCATGCTTTGTATAAGACCATACATTACACAAGTAGTTGTTGTTGTGAGCACCTTCTTGCATGCTTAAGGAAGGAAACATTGGTAGGGTGTGAAAGTATTCTATGGTATCTCAAGGGTATAGATGATGTTAGCTTGGCATTTGAGAGGCAATCATCTATTAGAGAATTGTGTGTAGGCTATATTGACTCAGACAATGCAGGTGATATAGATAGGTGGAGACCGATGACTGCTATTTATTCACATTGGCAGAAGATTCAGTTGGTTGGAGGTCGATTCTTCAGTCAACTGTTGCTTTGTCTACTACAGAGGCAGAAAACATGACAGTCACAAAGGTGATGAAGGAAGCAATATTGATGCAGGGTCTATTGAATAACTAAGGAATTGATCAGGTGTCTCTAACAGTGTTCTGTGACAGTCAGAGTGCAATATTCTTGGCCATAAATTCAATTTGTTATTCTTGTACAGAGCAAATTGATGTAATGTACCACTTTGTTCAGGACTTAGTTGACGATGACAAGGTTTTGTTGAATGAGAAAAATATGAAGGAAAATCTAGAGGATATGCTCACAAAGTTATTACCAGTCCATGTGTTCATTTACTGCAGAAGTTTGGTGAATATCCGATCTCAGAGATGATTGCCCAGATGGACGTTTTAAAGATCTGCACGAGGTTTAATTCATACTGGTGGGGTACGTAACCAATCATCTTGGTGCAACTCAATTGGAGTTTGGATCTCATTTGCTCACTCTCACTTATCTAGAAGTAAGAGATGAAGTTGAGATTGTTGTATTTTTTTTTGTAATTAGGGGTAATTTGTTCTTTTTCTTTATTTACTTATTTCCTCATCCTCCTCTATAAAATGGACTTGGGGTTCATGAGAGATTTATGGTGAGAAGTGCAAAAGTTGTAACTCCTAGTTTTCTTCTTTCTCCTATACGATGCTAGTGAAATTTCTCACCCCATGGATGTAAGTGAATCAACTTAATGTCGAACCAATCTTTTGTGTTTGATTATTATTGGGTGAATTTCTTTGTTTCTGTATTGTTTTTGTTATTTTGACCCCAATTATTGAACTAAGGTAAAATGTCACTTTTGTAATGTGGTACTGCTCACCTACCACATCTCATATACCGCTCACCTACCACTCACTTACCTCCCACCTACCACTCTCTTGCTTCTATAAATAGAGAGGGTGTGAGGCTTAGGAGAGCAAAGAAAGAGATCTTAAGCTACCACAAAGGAGGAGAGAATCGCTAGAGAGCTAGAGAGGAGGAGAGCATCTTGAGGCCTTGTATCAAGGTGCTGCTTAAGAGGGAAGTCATAGAAGAAAGATGAGGGCTCATCTCTAGTTATAAGCTATGTATTTTCCATTTATTTTGCCTTAGTGAACTATTTGATTGATTCCCTCTCGTGGGCGTAGATCCAGTTGGATCGAACCACGTAAACGATCTGTGTTTGCTTGTGTTATTTGTGTTTCATTTCTATGACAGGAAGTACATGTCTCACAATAATTGGCGCCGTCTGTGAGAAGATCCATACTTCTTGGCTAGAGGTGTCCGCGTAAAGGTGTTCGCGACCAACGACGAAGAAGAGGAGTTCGACATTCACGAATATAGGAGCAAGCCAATCGCGTCGCAGGCAGCCGAATCACGACAGATTCAGTGAGCAGTGGAAGCTTTGATCAACTAAATTCACACCGCAGGTTGTGCGGTTCGGCGAGACGAAGGAGGAACAGTCCGCGAGCGAGGGACGAAAATTTGCGACAGGGCTGCCAGCAGAGGATTTCGGAGCAGGAGTTCGGTCTTGCGAGTTGCTCGGCCAGAGAGAAGAGACAAAGATCTCGTAGAGAAGGGTTTGGGGAGTTCCTTGTTCGGGAGTTCGCGAAGCAGGAGGACCTTAGTAGTTTGGCGAGGCGCGACGGCTCTGGAGAGGCAGTTATTCTCGTGCGAGAGGCAGAGGAGGAATTCTTGATTTGTTCCACTGAACACAGAGGAGTGCTTGCGGGAAGGAGACGTGAGCACAGAACAGAAAGCTTTCTCCAATGAACAAGTGTGATCTCTGCCAGAAGGGATCGAAGCTCTCCGTTTTGTTGGCAAAGGCAGTGGAGTTCAAGGGGAGAAGATATGAAATTTGGTGAGAATTTCTCGGACAACAAGGCATTAAAAGGCAGGTTTAGGCTGAAAACTTTTGGTTGCTATACAATAGTACAACATTTTGGTGATTTCAGCCTAGTTCTTGGAAGGGCAGCAAATAGAATTCATTTGAAGAAATCCTAGCCACGACAATGAGTTCCGCCAAATTCAACATTGAGAAATTCAACGGGAAGAACGATTTCAGCCTATGGAGAGTAAAGATGAGAGCTCTACTCGTTTAACAGGGTGTTGTAGAAGCCTTGCAAGGGTCGGCGACATTACCAGCAGACATGACCGAAAAGGAGAAGATCGGCATACTAGACAAGACCCACAGTTTGATAATCCTGAGCTTGGGAGACAAAGTTTTGAGGGAGGTGTCGAGGGAGACAACGGCTCAAGCACTTTGGGCCAAACTCGAGGTACTCTACTTGACAAAGTCTCTGACTAATAGGCTCTTTCTGAAGCAGCGCCTATGCTCCTTCGAAATGCATGAAAATAAATCCGTCTCAGAGCAGATCGACAAGTTCAACAAGATCATCGACGACCTCGAGAACATCGACGTCAAGATGGACGATGAGGACAAGTCACTGCTGTTGTTAAACCCTATTCCTAAGAGCTACGAGCATTTTCAAGGATGCAATGCTCTATGGAAGGGTGCAGACTATTACTCTGGAGGAGGTACAATCTCTGATTAGAGCCAAAGAACTTCAGAGGAAGCATGACAGAGACAAGGAAGTCAGCAGAGACAGTCTTATTGTCAAAGGAAGATCGGACATGAAAAATTCAAGAAATGGTAAGTACAGATCAAGGTGAAGCAAGGATGGCGGGAATCAATCATCAAGGGGATCTTTCAAGTGCTATCATTGTCACAAGGACGGTCATTTCAAGAGGAACTGCCCAGGCAGGAAGAATAAGTACCAAGAAGAGCCAGAAGAATCAAGAGAAACAAGCGTAGCCTCTGATGACTACGATTCTGCTGAGGCCATGGTGGTCACAGAATCTGAATCCAGTAAGGAGTGGATCCTCGACTCAAGGTGTTCTTTTCACTTGTGTCCTGACAAATACTGGTTTGAGACACTACAACAAGAAAATGATGGGTCCGTTCTACTGGGAGACAATAAAGCTCACAAGGTTGTTGGAAGTGAATCAATCAGGATAAGAATGTTTGATGGAGTTGAACGAGTACTGAAAAATGTCAGGTACGTACCAGAGCTCAAAAGAAATCTGATTTCTTTAGGTACGCTGGAGTCAAGCGGATGCTCGTTCAAGGCAGAGAATGACTGCATCAGAGTAACCAAAGGCCCTCGTGTCGTCATACAAGGAGTCAGGAAAAATGGGCTGTACTCTCTTATCGAAAGAACTGTGATTGCTAAGTCCATGTATTGTTTGGACATAGCAAACTCAAGCAAGGGCTGAGGGCCCCTTAGGGGTCAGGTGGAGAAAATCTTTACTTTGAAGCTTCTCAATTGAGTGTCAAGGTGGAGAATTGTTATTTTAACCCCCAATTATTGAACTAAGATAAAATAACACTTTTGTATTGTGGTACGACTCACCTACCACATCTCACCTGCCGCTCACGCACCACATCTTACCTGCCGCTCACCTACCACTCACCTACCTCCCACCTACCTCCCACCTACCACTCTCTTTCTTCTATAAATAGAGAGGGTGTGAGGCTTAGGAGAGCAAGGAAAGAGATCTTAAGCTACCACAAAGGAGGAGAAAATCACTAGAGAGCTAACGAGGAGAAGAACATCTTGAGGCCTTGTATCAAGGTGTCACTTGAGAGGGAGGCCATAGAAGAAAGATGATGGCTCATCTCTATGTATAAGCTATGTATTCTCCATTTATTTTGCCTTAGTGAACTATTTGATTGATTCTCTCCTGTGGACGTAGATCCAGTTGGATCGAACCACGTAAAGGATCTGTGTTTGTTAGTGTTCTTTGCGTTTCATTTCTATGTCAGGAAGTACATATCTCACAACAGTTTTCACATAAAACATGTTTCCTTCTTCACTATATGATCCTCATGCTCTTTAGCCACCTATTTTCCTTTCTGTTTTGAGCTACCCCTCTTCTCCGCTTCTCATCTCAGGCAAATACAATACACCAAATTTCCTCAAACATCCTTCTCCTATGTTCCCTCTTAATAGAGATAAATTTCTATCTATCTTGCTGCAGCCTGCACCCACCTCCAACCAAACCAACCCTGCTTCCTCCTCAACCCGTGAACTTCTTGTTGTCTATACTAATAACCTCCCTAAACTATAGCGGTGAATAAAAGTTATAACGGTGGACAAGTGGCATTCACGTTACCATGGGAGCCTATAGTTATATATTTAGGCTGTTTTCTTAGCTTTAAAAAAAAGAGAAATTTCAGAATTTTTACTGTATTGTTTGTGTAGAAGGGGTTGCAAATGTCTAGTTCAAATATTGCTAAATGATTTAGTTATGTGAAGATATAAGTACCCGTTGTGTTGATGGAGAAAACCTATATGTCTAGTAGGTTTTCATTTGTAGGTGTCTCAAGTCCCATGCATGTTTTTTTAAGTATGGTGAGTTAAAGATCCGTTTGTGTCATATCATTGTGGCGGGAATGACTTCATGTGTGTGGTTTATTTTCTTGATGTGGCTATACGAAGCCCCATACACGCTCTTTGAAGCATGGTAAGTTTTGAAGACCTCCAGATTCTAAAGTAGAAAGATATTGCATATGCACATTTTTGGAAGTTTGGTTGGAAAATCTTAGTTTCTCAATACAACTCCCATCGGGAGACAACGCTAGAAGGCTGCCGAAACACTGTCGGATTTCGAATGAAACTAGGAATTCAATTAAAATTTCAAAATCCTAAAATCAATGAGTAAAGAGAAAATAAATTTAAGAAATTAAAAAATGCATAAAAATATAATAAGCATACTTACTTGAAATTTATAGCATTCCTTTCTTAAAACACTGTCCAAACCTCTCCATACTTAACAAAACTTCTGACAACTAAAAAAAAAAAAACTGAATTCAGAAATGGAATGGATTGAATTGGAACTGTCATTCTATAGATTGAAGGAAAAAGATGTTGCGTGGGATCCGCTTGCACTTAATAAACCATATAAAGATGAATTTCACCCCTATATACAGACAAATTACTAAAACTGCATCTGACCAGAGCATATAAACTGAGTATAATTTAAAAGCTACAAAACTCAATTCAACTCTTGCACGCTCACCACTTGATCCACAACCCCAAATACACAAATGAACAATAGATAAAATCAAGGTCTTCAATGAAAATATTTGCTCTCATCTCAATAATAACACACTTTTCCAAATAATTATAAAGTTCCCCGTGAATTAAACAAATTAAATTACCCGCATTTGCTTCAACCAATTTACTAAATGCTCAATCACAAGGCACCAGAATGTTGTGCGGGTTAAATAAATGCTTAAGCTCAAATCAAATCTACCTCAAAATACATGCAATTTAAAAATTAATTCAAACCAACAAGCTTAAATTTATGTATATGCCCCGACCAACATGTTAGATGCTCAATCAGTGGTCCAAGAATGGTACGCGGATTAAACAAATGCTTAAGTTTAAACTAATTATGCTCTGCAACACGTGCAAAACTATATAAAATCAACTCAAACCAGCACATTAAAATTGTCGTATGTGTTACGACCAACATGTTAGATGGTCAATCACAAGGTACTAGAATGTTGCGCGGGTTAAAATATTTTTAAGCTCAAACCAAATATGCTTCGAAATGCATGCAAACCTATTTATATGAAGTTCCAGTCTATAATCTCCCCCCATTCTCTTTTAGCAATGTGCATGTATTATTTACTTTTTTTCTACCATGCTTCCTTACTAAAATTTACATTTTTTCATCTTTTCCATAACTTCAGGCTCTAGAGAAGTGCCAGCTCAAGTCCACCATTAGCAAACTTCCAAACCTCCTCGATTCAACAGGTTAGTCCATGTGTTTCCCTTCAATCCAAGGTAAATTTACTTGCATTTAAAGTTGATAATATTTACTATACTATTGTTCTTGAAAGTGAGCGATGATGGTGAGAACTGGAGTATTGGGCAGCGCCAACTCTTCTGTCTCGGCAGAGTCGTCCTCCGAAAAAACAAAATTTTAGTTCTGGATGAGGCAACCGCATCCATTGATTCAGCTACAGATGCCATCCTCCAAAAAGTTATCAGAAAGGAGTTCTCCAACTGCACGGTGATAACAATAGCTCACAGAGTTCCTACAGTAATTGATAGTGATATGGTTATGGTGCTTTCCTATGGTATGCAATATAAACAAAATTCATTCCACACTTTTTCTTTTTTTTATTAACGCATCCTAAATCATAGCAAGGAATTGAAAACACCAGTACAGACTAATCAGAAAATGAATAAGCTTTATGAAGCATAGAAAACAACACTTAATGATTGCGTTAACCATATAAATAAGGATATGATATGCCAATTTTTCTATACTTTTCTTCTTATCAAAATAGCTAAGAACAATATTAATGGCTTCAAGTAATCAACAAAGATTATTAACTTAATAGTATGTCTCATTGACAGGGAAAATTGTGGAGTATGACAGACCATCAAATTTGATGGAGATGAAAGACTCCGACTTTGCCAAGCTTGTTGCAGAGTATTGGTTGAATTGTCAGGGGAACACTGCTTCAATGAACAACTCATGAAACCTTCGTAAGGGAAGTTAATGTGGGATTATGTAAGTTGCAGACAATTGTTTAGCATTCATGGTATCGTTGGAAAGGAGAGGGGAGGCATTGAGAAGAGAAATCTAGATGTTCGCTAGGCATTATAAAATAGAGAATCATGCTGCCCCAAAGGTGGAAGGAAACCATATCTAGACTGCAAAGGAACACAGGCTCTTTCCTGCCAGTGGCTTGTAGAAATTTAAATTGTTTGAAAATTGGAAGTTGCTTTATTTATTTATTTTTATTTGTTTTTTTGTTATGATTTATGTACGGGAAATAAAAGGTTTGCCGGAATTTTACTCATGTTTAATGCCAAATAAAATTAATGTAAAATTATATTTTGAACTATTTATCATATCCTGAAGGTGACTTTCTCGATTAAAAAATCAGTTAAATTATAGGAAAAAGAAATACATCGATAGTCAAATTATCCACCATATCTATGCTCCTATGCTACTTGATCTTCCATCATTAATGAGGTCCAATCGGTGTTCACCATTACAGTGCAATGTTAGTGTGTGTGAATATGTGATGTTGGACAACACAGCAACATGCACCTTAATGTGTGATGTGCAATGAAAATGTGCTTAAAATGCTAGTCACTTATGATTTATTGTGCAAATTGTATGGCAATGAGATGCTCAATGATGGGGTATACAATGGTGGAGTGCATTGAGCAATAACTCTAAAATGTTGGACACAAAGTAGTGCAACATTGTGTAAGTGGCAACGTGGCACACAAAAGTAACAAACACATAATTTATGCATATACATAACATGTAGAATTACATTGAATGAGGGTGGAAGTGAGTTGACTCGAATCAAACTCAAGCTTGTAAATTGAACTTATTTAGCTAAGAGCTCAATCAAAGCTTAGATTATGGTTTACATATTATATGAGCCTGAGTTCGAACTTGATGAGGTTCGACTCAATATCTATATAGCAAACTCAATTCCTAATTCTCATTTCCTTACAGTTATTTGATTTAGGGCATTAATTTAAAATCCTCAAGTCTTGTTAGACTTATCCAAAAAGTCATTAATATTTTCATAAAAATCTTTATAAAATTAGCATTCGGTTTATAAACTCATCTTCTCCTAATTTCATTGGTATCATCTATGTTTTTTAATAATCGCCCATCAAAAAACCCTTGCTGGTCATATTAGTGCTTTATTCATCAAGCTCCATCATAAATAATGATGCAATTGCTTCTCCTATGGTAAATTATTTGCAATTGATGCCATCTTTAGTAGGTTCTAGTTGTCAAATCTTTGCTTCTTCCATTGATTTTAGTAATGGAGCTAAAACGGAGTGCACAATGGCTGCTCAACTCCCCCTCGCTTAGTCTGAGCTCCCTCTCACTAGCTCAGACACCTCCTCACCAGTCCTGGGTGCTTGTCTAGGGCCCTTGGGCACCAAATGATAGAGTTCCAAGCATTCAGGTTCCAGATCTGGGTATTTAAATACGTGAGATTATAATTTTTGAGGTCTCTATCACGTCATTTCTCTTTCGAATGGTTAAATTAGCAAGATTCAATGGTTTCAATGCACATGGGGTGTTATTTTCTTCATCAATCAGTTCGAGAGAAGAGAGAGTTGGGAAGTGTGTAGGTGTGTGCTAGCATTTAGAGTGTTTATTAAGCAATTCTTGTTGTATTGTAAGTGTGGGGAAGTAAATCAAAGTGAAGTTTTATTTGTAAAAAAAAAGATTTGAAGTGGAGTAAAAGGAGAAAATTTTTTTGTTTGGCTGTTTTCATTTTTGTAAATTTTTACTTTGAATTTCAATGAAATTATCTTTGGTTTTTTCAAACATGTTTAGAAAATAAATATTCATGCTCATGTGTCTTGTACAAATGATGAATGATATTTTCTCTATGAGATTTTCCAACACTAAGTACGATATTAATAAATGTTGATGTATTAAAATTTTGTTTTTAATTTACATCTATACTAGTCATTTAGATTGTTAAAATGAATAGTAATCTAATACTATAGAAGTAGGTTAGTGGAACGATTAGGTTAATGTACACTTCTAAATTAGGAGAACATGAATATTACTGCTAGAGTAGTGCAATCATGCAGGGAATCACAAAACACAAGAATTTTTGCATGGTTAGAGAACTAACTATAACATGGAACTCCAACATTTCTTAAGGCCACCAAAAGGGGCTAGGGAATAGTGTCGGTCTTTGTTGTCAATTATAATGTGTGAAACTCATTGGAAGAATGTCAAAGATTCACATGATCTGATTCAAAAGAGTATGATCTTTCATGTAATAAAAAAAATCCAAAAATATATACATGTTTTTAATTTTAGGACTTATACACTATCAAAACCTTGAACTCTTCAAAATAATTTTAAGGTTTAATAGACTATAAATTCACTCATAAGGAATGTTATAATTTTTTATGGGATTGATACTCAGACTCTTATTTTGTATATTACTTTGTCGTGTGCTTCATAATATATTAAGCATCACATTTTTGAGATCACTGTTAAGAAATGATGTTAATTTCCACCCTATGAGAATTTTAGTTGAACACTTGAGAGTATAGACTTGAAAACTTGTGTTATTTTTTTTTTCTATATTTTTTTGTTGTTTATTGTGTTATATTCAACTATTCAAAAATATTGTGCTTCATTAATTTTATGTGCTAAGATTATTCTTTTTTTTGTATTTATGTGATTGTGAATTTTTGTGTTGCGTCTCTTTATGATTTCAACATGTTTTACTGCTTAGCACTTTGTGACTACTTTATTTATTGTGATTTTGTTCAGTTTGTTTGTTTAGCTTCCCTAATTAGTCCTAAGTTTCTATGCATTGGATTCCCTCTGTTGAGTTATTTCCTTACGACCTTAAACTTCAAGATACTATTAAGACAATTTAAAAACTTTAAAAAACTCAAAAAGAATCTCGGAGCAATGACAAACTTACCATCCGATGATTATAAGAAAAATTGGAGTTTCATATTACAATTAGTTCATTAACCATGCAAAAATTCTCATGTTTTTGTGTTTCAGAACATGGTTGTACTGTTCTAACAACAAAATTTATGTTCTTCTAAAGTAGTTTACATTAACTAAATCATTTCACTAGTCTTTTCTTATAGTACTAGGTCACAATTCATTTTAAAAATCTAAATGATCATTTTATATGTACATTAATTTCAAAAAGTTAACACATCAATATTTATAAAAATTCTACTCGTTCTAGGGAAACCACATAGATAAAATACAATTCATCACATTTTCAAAACACAAGAGTATGAAAATTTATTTCCTAAACATGTATGAAGAAAACAAAGTTAATTTCATTGAAATTCAAATTAAAATTTTACACAAATGAAAACAATCAAACTAGAAATTATTCTCGTTTTACTCCACTTCAAACTTTCTTCTTACTCACACACAAATCTTACTCACCAAACACTCTAAATCCCATCACACACACATTTTCTAAATCCTATTCTCTTTAAATGATTGATGAAGCAAATAACTCCTCAGGTGCCTTAAGACATTTGACTTCTATTAATTTAACCCCTTTGAGGTACAACAACATGACACAAGCCTTAAAAATTGTAATCCCATGTACTCATGCACCTAGGTGACCAGATTTGGCACCTAGGTGTCTGGAGCTCTTTCTTTGGGTGCTTAGGCACCCAAATCTCATATCTGGACATCTATGGCTCTGTCTTTGGATGCCCATGCACTCAAGACTGGCTTAGCTCTTTTTGCTCCCTAAGTTAGCTAATCACCTATATACAATATAAAACACCAAAATACTCATGTAATATATAAAATAACATAATTAAAGATAAAAAAACATGGAAAGTAGCACACACATTTGATATAAATCAAATACCCCCAAACTTAGCTCTTTTGCTCTCTAAGTTAGCTAATCATCTATATACAATATAAAACACCAAAATACTCATGTAAAATATAAAATAACATAATTAAAGATTAAAAAAATGGTAAGTAGCACACACATTTGATATAAATCAAATACCCCCAAACTTAGCTCTTTTGCTCTCTAAGTTAGCTAATCATCTATATACAATATAAAACACCAAAATACTCATGTAAAATATAAAATAACATAATTAAAGATTAAAAAAATGATAAGTAGCTCACACATTTGATATAGATCAAATACCCCCAAACTTAGGTAATTTTAAAATCTAAAATTAAAATATTTGAAAAATCAAGATAGATTCATATTTAGGTTTGCAGCATTCTTTAGTAATGATGTGAACAAATAATTCATGCTTCATAAACCTCTTATTAAGATTGTATTTTCTCAAAAACTATTGGTGTCCTAACGTAACTTATATTAACACTCTTTATATATAATTACCCCAAAATCACTTAAGTTTGGTTAGCTAAAATAAGATTATTTTTTAAATATAAATACTTCAAATTGACTAATCAACTGGAAAATATTTATTCAATTAGTATCCTATTGAATATATTATTCTAAATTTAAGGTCAAAGAAAGTTTTGATTCTCTGATGTTCAAAAAGAGAGACTGGTACCGATTTAAAATTTCAAGCTTAACCTTAAGCTTCTCTTCCAAAGCTACTAAAGATTTTTCTTTGTAACTAGAGTTTTTTCAATTTTACTTTTTCTTTTGATTTTTATTTTGATTTTTATCTTTCAAAGAGGATTATTACATTTGGCTAAGCTATTCCTTTTTCAGTTTTGAATACCCATTTTTTTCTAAGCTAACTTCTCAATTACCTCCTCACTCAATCCAATATATTGCAATTCAAAGGATACTAACTAAGAACTAAATTATGTGAATTGGTTAGTTATTAAATTGTATATATTTGAAGGATCAATTTTATCTATATTCAAATTTTAACAAAATGTTTATGAATCCTTATTTAAATGAGTAATTAATTATAATAAGAAGTCATCCATTAGGAAGTCACTAATAAATTAAAAAATAACTGAAGATTTATGTCACAGCTAATTATTTCCTTTACATGTTAATAAATAACCCTGAATACTATATGAATCTACCATTTTTATAAGAACTTTATGATTTATAAATCTACTTTTACTTTAGGGCATAGTTTTTACATAAATCCCTCCCACAAACTTTTTCTACACTACACATGCAAACAACAATAGAATAAAAAATATATATAGTAGTGTAGAAACATGATTGTGTAATAAAAAGAGGAATGTTTCACAGTTAGTAATGATCATTATATGTAAATCACATATCTAACACAAGAAACGATAAAATCATAGCACATTATACAAATGGAAACCACATAACAATAGTCCTTAGAAAATAAAGTATGAATTTACATTAACATAAACATAAATATAAACATCTACTTCACAAAGCATTATCTAAGAAACTTAAAGCATAGAAAGTAAGAAATCAAGATATCATGAGTGAATGGTGGGTGGTTATGAAGAGAAAAGTTCATAAAAATATAAATCAAGAGAAGAAAAATTGGGTCACCTCTCAGTAAGTGCATGAGTTAACTTCCTCAACCTTAAAAAAGCAGACACAAATCTAGTAAAGCAAACATGAAATCAACATAATGAGTATTTTTAAAGTGAGGTTTTTTTTTTCTCCTCTTTTTTAAATGGATCATAATGTGGGCGGAAAAGATTTGGAAGGCTCTGAGGAACCCCTCACATATTTATAAACTCAAGACTAGGCTATCCTATGGCTAAGGATCACTCTCTCTACATAATGAATTTTCTCTTCTCAAAATAGCATCCCATAATTTTTAGTTTCATAGTGAGGTTTCAAGAGTCTTACTTATGCTACCCCTGATTAACTAAGCAAAAAACAACCAAGTTAAAAGCTTAATGCCAAAGGAAAACAAACTATCCTTAAGCTAGAATAAAAACTATAAGACCTTAGAATGATTTGTAATTTTTGGGATTCCAATTATTTTGGAAAATGATTCTTAGATTAAGTAAGATTGACATCAATGATCAAGTTGATTTGGTTTGTTAAGGAAAAATGGGTTAAAAATAAGTTAACTAGGCTACGTCCAATCCAATTTAGCTAATTAAGTCCACTTCGTTAATTAATCAAATCAAGTTAACCTAAGCTTCGTTTGAAATCATAATGGGAGAAATGGGCTCTTAGGTCCCCTAAGAATATTGTACTTAAGATGGGTGGTGGTGAGCTTATAGTTTGGATTATTATCTTAAGCTAACTGGTTCAATATGCCCCAATTGGTCTAAGTTAGATAACAAATTAGCTACATGTAAGTAAACCAACCTCTATCTAGTGTATCTAGGATCAATTAGATTTCAAATGTAAATAATTCAATATTTAAATAAAAATAAGTAAAGCCAATTGAGTGGATTAGTTCACATATGAATTAATTGGACTAATATTGGCCTAACTTAGGTTAGTCACATGATTGGTTAAAGTAAAGGGTTATAAGGAATCCCAAGGAATGTAAGAATGGGCGAGTCATCCACTAAGTGGATCCATGGATTAGTTTGGCTTATGTGAAGTTAACTAGCCATTGGCTCACAAAAGGAATCAAACAGGTTAACTATTGGTCCCAGGCTAGGTCCATGCCTCTTAAGATCCACCAAATGGATTCAAAGTTTCCATCTAGGCTTTAAGCTTAATGGGAGATGAGAGAAAGTTTTAATTAATTTTTGTCAGTTCAATTGCACCAAATAGCTCACTAAGGATTTAACTAGGTTAGGTTTCAGTCTACATAGAATTTAAGCTACATCCAATTTAAACTAATCATACAATTTCTCCAAACCCGTAAGATATAATGGGCCAAATCATAATATATTTGGATTCATTTAAGGTCAATTAGATAGGTATATGAATCGACGTTCCTCATATTTTGATAAAAAGAGAGATATTGATAAATACTCTTAAATGCAATATTCTTACATAATCTTATGTTTTTTATGAATAGCTCAATGTTTTTAATAGTACATACCACATAATTGCTATATATTTATATATCAAACATCTTGATTTTGATTTTTATTTATATAAACACTCAAATTTTTCTCATCTAAAACTATCACTCATATTAAATTTTAAAATAAAATATGTGCTTTCATTAGGCAATCAAAATATTATATAAATAAATATTAAATTTATAAAATTTTTAAAAATGTGCGGATTTAAATCTCTTAAAACATAAAAACAAAGAGTCTTGTCGAGCTCTTCATAAAATTTGATTTGATTTGTCAACTCACTATTGCATTTGGACTTTGTCATAATAATTCAAGCTTTTGCGTCCTAATCATCTCAATGAATTGTTGTATAGCCTCATGACTCACATTTCTCGAAATCCAAAAGCCTCACAATCAATAATTCTTAGAAGTCGTACATGGGCCCCATAATATTAAGAATATTATTGTTTTTTAATGCTTCATTTTGTCTTCATTAATTTATTTTCAGTTAGAATTAAATGTAAACATTTTTGCTCATTAATAAAATTAGAAAAGAAATAATGTGAATATTGATTATATGCTCATTAAAAGAATCAAATGTAAATCTTAATCTATTTTTTTAAAAATATTCCCAATAATTCATTTTGAATGAAATTATCCTTGCTGATGAAGTGCTCATTGAAGTCCATCCATCTAAGAGAGAGAGAGAGAGAGAGAGAGAGAGAGAGAGAGAGGGGGGGGAAGCTCAAGTTGATTCAAACATAAACATTGAGTCATACTATAGTTTAAAACTAGTTTCGAATCAAGTTTAAACCTAGATTAACAAATCATATTGGAATATGTATTGCAATATTGTGATGCCAGATATTAGAGACTTGTCAAATAGATTAACGGTTTATGAATAGGTGATTATTTTATGACAAGAGCATGCTTGGGACTTATCAATGGGACCAACGACATATGAGGAGAAGATACTTTTTGTGATTGCAGCTCATTAATGGCATGCCAAATTGACGAGGAATGATAGGACCAATAAGATGTGAGGAGAAAAAGAGGCTCGTGGTGGATGGCATCTTGAGGCCACAGACAATGTAATAGGCTTGCTAGGAAGCATATGACAACCATGTTGTTTAAACTAAGTTTGACAATGTTTGATTGAACCAAGTTCAAACTTGAGTTCAAAATTTTTTCTCCTTTTGAACAAATGTTTGAATACAAACATATTAGAAGCAAGTTTATTTTTGTTGGAGTTTAATAAGCAGTTTGTGTACTTGAAAGAGAAGAAATTTTATATGAAAAAAAAAAAATTTGAACATTTTTTTTATAAAAGATATTTTGCTGTCATGGAATTTCAAGCTAAAAAACATACCTTGTGAATAATCTTTGTTTTTTTTGTTTTTTTTTTTTTTGCATATACCTTATTACACATACAAATCTAACCAAGGCCAAAAAAGATAAAATAATTTAATGAAAAGTAATAAATGAGCTATTACGATATAGCTCAAATAAATAATGTAGTGATCAAAATATCAAGTCATAATTATAATTATTTTGTGGCAATCCAAAAATTAGTGTTTTTATTTTTTTTATTCATAGTTCTATATATATATATATATATATAACTAAACATAACATCTATGTTTGGCATATGATTGGTATCTATAAAAATATTTTTTATCCTAGTTCTAAAAATAAGTCAAAATAAAAATATGCCAATCGAACATCATAAATCAATATAAAAGGTTATAATCCATAAATCAAGGGAAGCCTCAAGCAAAATATTGTCGTACCTATATCATAGCCCAATGGAAAATCACTACGTTATGGTGATTGCTCATAAAATTGAAGTGTTTGATGGAAATCTTGATATGATCAAGGTTAATTCATATATGAAGTCATAACTATGTCATAGAAGTGTTTAATGCAATTTCGTACTTGAATTATAAGTAAAAAAGTTGGAACGTCATTGGTGATAACATATATGTTGCAATTTATTACTTCCTTTCATCTAATAATCTCCCATGCCAGACCATAGCTATTGGGATTATGCTCATCCATAAGGCTCCAAAGTCAATTACTTGTAATTCTTGCTCATAGCTTAAAGATGGTTACCGCTGACATCATTCACCACAATCAAATTGGTTTCATTTAAAATGGAGTTTCTACTCAACATCATTCTTTCCATTGAGATTTTTAATAAATTCAAGCATTACAAAAAATAAAATTTTAACATTAAAATCTGATTTAATGAAAGCTTTTGATTTTATTGATAGAGACTTTCTCATACCAAGAATGAAAAAAAATAAGTCATTCCCTTTTCACTGATTAGATCAAAGTTTAAATTAGAAACATTCAATACTACATTTGCATGAATTGATCAATTGAAGGGTTTTTTAATCTATTAGGTAACTACACTTAACATACCTTCACCCTCTCTACATAGAATTCAACACATATTGGATAGCTAAAAAGCCTAAACTTTATCTTTTGTAGATCAATTCAACTTATTAAATGCTCCATTTAGATTATCAATACTTATTACATAAACTGTTTTAATATCTCAAATGCTTTCCTCAAAAAAATTAACATATTCTGGTCTGAATTCTTATATCAAGGCAACATGAATACTATAAAATATAATCTAACCTCCTAGACTAATATATGCAAGTCGAGAACCAATGGGGACCATGGCCTCTCATTTGCCTAAATATGTTCATCCGTTTGGGGATTTCTTAACTCCTTAAATATACTACCTTATTGGTGAAAAAAGGAATTATGCCATTATGAAATTCTAAATTGGGCTAAAAATTATACTTTTTGGAAAATGCTCATGAAAATTGCTTTTAAAGTCAAGCAAAACATTTCCTTTTTTTTTTTATTTTTAATGGAGGCAACATTTGCTTCTTCTAGGATCCATAGTCGTCTAGCAAGACTTAGACTGATGTTTGGTTTGCAAGCTTTATCCATTTCACTCATAATTCATCTCTTAGAGTTATAATTCATAAAAAAAAGAGAGAGAGGAAAATTTAAGGTCTTCAACAAAACTACAACTATGAATATCAATGAAACAAAATTTATCTCAATACAAGACATACTCCAATTTATTTAAGAGTTCCTTTAATCCTAGTTATGAAGATTCCTAACTATATTCTATTCTAGATAATAGAAAGTGGATTGACATTTTTACATTTGACACAAACATTATGCCTTAGGATCTCATTAGGATCTCAGCATTTGCTTGGTTATGTTTGATGAATCGCTTAAAAACAATTGATACCCTTTTCTCTTGCAATATACAACTTCTAATAACCTGCAATTTTAGCCGCTCTTAGGGCGAGACGAAGTGTCATTTATTCTTTGAATGCAAATTCAATGTTTACATACTTGCTTATTACTTACCCTTGGCTTCTTTTATTCATTTTAAGGATATTTTCAACTTCCCTTCCACTTTCATGAAATGAAGAAGGCAACTTCTGCAATTAAAAATTATTACAATCGTATGATTTGGGCAATTAAATACAGTCCACTCAATCCTTGTTATTTATAAATCAATCAACCCCTCCCGTCAAATTTTCAAATTCTCACTCAAATATCAAAATTCATGGTAAAACCCAACTCGTATTTTTCATTTTTATCAAATTCTCGATTGTTTGATTGTGTTCTGTAGTATCTTGGTGGTTAATTTGTAAATACTAATATTTTAGGTAGTTGCATGTAAACCACATAGAGACCACCCGAAACTTACTATTTACAAACAAACCATATTAAAATTTTAACATAGTATGAAAAACAACACTTTCAAATAAAAATATTTTATAGAGATATTATTATTCATTTCACAATATCACACAATCTGACCTAAAATTTCCTGAATTTTTTTTTTTTAAATAATAATAAATAATATTCATTTCAATCATCCCAATTAAAATAAGTTGGCGTTCGCTTATTTGCTTACAAAGTATAAGACAGAAGAAGAGACAGAGTAGCTTATTTTAATCTAAAGAATAGGAAAGAAAAAAAAAAAGGAATTTAACTAAATGAAATAGAGGGAATCTTAACTTTGTATAGCTTGTCCTATTATCGGTGGGTTCGTTCTTATGTTAAACGCGGACCACGGATCGAATCCGGGGTCCCCGTTTCATTAAGGGCCGTTAGGGGGCAGATTATAAGTGCAAATGTCACCTCACCGTTTGAAAAATATGTTTTAGCAGCTTATTCGAAAACGCGATTGGGTTTTGCCACTAAAAGGAGGCCGCGGGTCAAGCCCGAGAGGTCACCCGTAAGTCAAGTTTCAGGATAAGCTGATTATCTGGATAAGCACAAGCTGCCCCAAACACACCCTTATTTTTTAATATTAAATTCTTATCTTAAGATTGAATAAATTTGATTATAAAATCTTAATGAATTTATTATAGAGTTAAACAGAAATTTGCCAACCTTCATTAAAGAGGTAAAATACATTTTCCACAAGGTTTGGAGCATAGTTAATAATTTTTTGGGGCTTTTAGGTGCATAGTACACAATTATTCTGTATTTACATATCTTACACCTAAACTTTTATATTTACATGTTAAAGACTCAAATCTAATCAATATAATTTAGAAAATAGTATGATTTTCACTGTTTAAACGAGGAATATATTGTTTATGCTTTAGTTTAAAGCACCAAACTGATATGTGTATAAATATGAAAATTTAGGTTGTACGTCTCATGGGCTCCAATAACACAAAATATTTTTAAGGAATTATCAACCGCTGCGATGAGGGGAGGTGAGAATGGTAACTAGAGCTTATTGAATAATCAGCTGATAAACTAATTAAAAATAATCTGTCGATAAGTTAGGTGCGGTGACTACTACAATTTTTATTTTTTTTTGAAAAAATCAGACCGCAGCTAGAAAGCTGTCAACACACCTAAACATGTGCGGTGTGAAAACACTGTTTTCAGTGCTTTAAAAATGCATAAGCTACCAAAACGCAGTTTACCCAAAAAGATCAGATGTGTTTTCAAAACACCACCGCACCAAATAAGCTCCCCCAAACGTACACTTCAATTTTTTGTTTTGCCGGCCTAAAAAGTGGGGCACAAGAGTCAATAATTAAACTTAATACTTTCTTACCAACAAGGCAACGAATTTGAAATATGAATAAATTAGAATATTGCATCTAAATTAAATGAAAAATCAGTATTCAATTAAAATAAAGGTTGTGGAGGGAGGATTTAAATTTGAGTTTTTGAATAATATATATTATAATAATATTAATATGTACTGAGGTTAACATATAAATACTTAAATGTATATTAAATTTATATAATAGTCCAATAATATGAATATTTATCTCCATGATGTCATACCAAGCAAGGTCTTATTCATGTGGGAACTAGCTCGTTTGAATGATTTTGATAGCCTGGACACACTCGCACAATCTGTTTTGTAAAATATAGTTCCTATCATAAAAAATTTATGTTGGCAAAAATTCATGCAAATGAAACCATGTGTAATTAAAATCATGTCAGAAGGAATGGTGATTTATTGCCACGGTTCCCATTTATCATATTTAGGTCTCTTCTTAGATAATTTTGGTTCTCCTAATAGATCGACCTAATTTATTTACGATTGGAGATCATTGGTCTGGCTTCAATGATGACTGTGGTGCATTAACTCCAAGCAGCTTATCATCATGCCCAATATTTATCTTTTTTGTTGAGCGGAACGAATACAGAGGCCAGTAAATACTCTTCCAACAAATGTAGCTCGCATCTGAAGATGATCAAGTTTATTGTAAAATGATTAACCCTACTGATCTCCAAAAAATTATTTGGATGTTATATTAGGGTATCACTTTGTAGATATTTCAATATGCTACCAAATGTCGATGAAAGGGGAAATTATTTTATTATATGAAATTTATTTCCTTTTGAGTTAACCAAGAAGTATGTCATGTATTAAGCTCACTAAGCTTTTACCCATGTTATCATATATGAGTTGATTTGAATATCTATAGGGTTATCATCAAGAAGGAAGATCTTTTTTTACTCTTAGGAAAAAAACTCTTGGTAGAAACCAATATTAGGTCAATTGAACCCCAAGATTGAGATTTTAGATGGATTCTAAGAATTTCAATTTGTCTTATAACGAAAGAATGAGATCTCTATGCGCTTGAGTGTTCTTGATATCAAACAAATGGTGCTTGAATTCAATTTTGCTAGCCTAATAAATCTTACAAATACACATTTGACTCATGGAAGGCAGCGCATTTGTAAAAGTAATAAGAGAAGAGTAAACTAAGAGAAAAAGGTGTAAGAAATTTATAATATGAAATGTGAAATTTGTCCATTCATTTAGAATTGAGTAGGACTTTACCAATCTTAATTTTAAAAAATCCCTCTGCTTAGTAGTTAAACTAAGAGAAAGAGAGGCCAATAAAAGATAGGGTCATGAGGCCAACTTCAAAGATAATTTTATTAAGATTGAAAAGCTTATGAAATGGAACTAATCAAAATGCATTTAGGGATTGCAAGTTGAAAATTGTTATTCCTGCTTTCAGAATGTAAGCAAATGTGAGACATTGAAAAATGAATCATTCAAATCCAGATGATGGACTCTATTTTCAGTAAGATAAAAAAAAGTCAAGATCGAAAGATGATATAAGGCTTCTCAAGAAAAATCGTTTTCAAGGCCATGGAAAACCTCTAATGTTCCAAGTGACTATGGTAGAAAAATCATCAAGAAAATTCAGAGGGTTTGCCAGAAAATCACTTTGATATTTTCTGTGATTTTAGTGGTTTCTTTTGGGCGGAGGCTGCTTGAGTGAAGTTGGTGGCTATGCTATTAAAGATTATTGTCTAGATAGAACTCTAGAAGAATTAAGAGAGTTACAGTTAAAAATATTAATAGAGGTTTTTATATAAAGAGGTTAAGGAAAATGAAGTGTTTAACTTAAGTGTAGTTGTCAGTTTCGTGGTATTAGCTGGACAAATATTAGATGTGTTGATATTATCTATAAAAGGAGGGATAATGGAGGAGGAGTGGGTGGCTGTGAGATGATGGTTTTCATGTGGTGATATACTTTATAGAGCTTGCAGCTTCTACTCCTTCCTTTGGAAATCCTAGATGTAGCTAGCTCATGCGGAACCAAATTGAAGTTTTTTAGGCAAAAAATTAGCTCCTTGAGTATAAGACTTCCAACCAGGGTATCTATCAGGCATTCAATAATGGAGAATTTTCAAGTACTATGATTTTACATCCATGAAAATATATATATTATTTGGTTGGGGGGGGTTCATTGATGATCGGAGTACAAACTTGAGGAAAAATGAGATAAGATTTCGTTGATATAAGTTCAACAATTGTTAAAAGAATACCAATATGATTATCAATCATAAGGATTTCCTTAGGGTTCTAACATCATAGAAGAATATTCATGATCTTAAACTAGATGGAAAGAGATGAAAATTTGTCACATATTAGATTAAATTCATGAGACCATTTCTAGAAGATAAAAGCAAAACTAAGGGCCCCCCATCCATACTACATCAAAATTTTTCTTACAAGAGAATTTAATAAGTAAGAAATTATCACTGAGAGTTAGGGGCTAGAGGACTTTTAGCTTCAAGGTTTTTCAAGTAAACTCTTGTAGAACACAACAAAAGTGCACTTTCCAAGAGATTACTCAACCAATGATAACTTCTATTCAATGGACTCAACAACATCCTCATCTGAAGAGAAAATTATGATATTCCTTAGGCTTTGGATAAAGCCCATAGGAAATTCATTAGCCAAAGAGTTGTGAGCTATAAAAACATTGTTTAGTTAGGCCTTATATTTTGCATAGAAGGTACATCCAACGAGGAAATACTAACATTTGGAAAGTAAAGGTATTAAGGTATAGGATATGATGAGAGACTTTTATGGAGGGAAAAAAATTTAGTAGAGCTAATCTCAAATGTTACTAAATAGATTATTTTCAATAACATTATCAGTGTTCCATTTATATTTTATTAGGCTATGAAATTGACTCCTTAATTCAATTTAAGAATCAAATGTATCAAAATATTTTTTTTCAAATATTCATTCAAAGTTGGGGGCATTATATACATCCCACAAATTTTTTATATATTTATATATCTAAAATTTAAATTTTAATATTTACCTTTATAAGATTTTAATATTATAATCATATTAAATTTATACATGAAATATATGAAATATTTTAGAAAAAATCATACTAGTGTTAATTTCATGTGATGTAAATGATTTCTATGTTAAATAAATAAATATTTTATTATATATACAACATATATAAATTTATGAGAATTATGTTGTAAATCACTCTTTAAAACGTAAGAATTGTGGGTAGTTACATAGCCTCTTACGTTGTCACTATTTTTTTAATTAAAATTGACAAACTAAGCATTAATTTAAAGTAAGTGATTTAATTTTATATAAATTTAAATTAATCTTCAATATCAATAAACAACGGCAACAACAACAACCCTTTTTCCCACTATGTAGGGTAGGCTACATGAAACTTTTTTCTCCATTGTGCCCTATTATATGTCATATTTTCATTTAATTCTAATAAATTAAAATCATTTTTTACACAATATGCTTAAGTCTTTTTAGGTCCGCCTCTGCCTTTCTTAACATAATTCAAATCTAAAACATATACACTCCTAACCAGATCATTAGATGGTCGACGTTTATTGTGATCAAACCATCTAAGATGACTCTCTCTAATCTTGTCCACCACTGGAGCTACACCAACCCTGTCACAGATATATTCATTTTGCATTTTGTCTCTTATAAGTGTCAAGCTACTTATCCACCTAAGCATCTTATCTCAGCAACAATTAACCTTATTTTGTGCTTCTCAAAGGCCAACATTTTGTGTCATAGAGCATTGTAGGTCTCATCACAATCTTATAAAATTTTCATTTCAGTCTAAGCAGTTATTTTCTATCATTTAATTGGCATGATGCATTCATCCACTTCAACCAACCAACTTGAATTCTACTAATAAAATCTCATCTATATCACCATCACTTTGAACAATAGAACTGAGATATATAAAACGTTCACACATTTTAATGATTTGATCACCCATGGTTTCAAATCTACCACTAGAGCTACTACTACTAAAATTAAATTCCATATATTTAGTTTTAGTTCTACTCAAACGAAGACCTTTAGACTCCAGTGTTGAACCATAATTCAAGTTTTTTTTGAACTTATTCTCTAGTCTTATCCACAAGAAGGATATCATCAACGAAAAGCATACACCAGGGTAGATCCTTCTATAAATGTCCACTAAGAGCACCCATAACTAAAGCAAAAAGAAATAGGCCTAAAGTCGATCCCTGATGTAATTCAACTGAAATAGTAAAATACTTGGTCAATCCTCCTGTTTGAACACAGCAAACAACTCTGGTATAAATATCTTTAATGACTTGATATTAGTAATATCAACACATTTCTTCTCTAGAACTCTCCAAAGGACTTCCCTTGGAACCTTATCTTAAGCTTTTTCTAAGTCAATAAAAATCATATGTAGACCTTCCTTATTCTCTTTGTACTTCTCCATCAAACCTCTCAATAAATGTATAGCTTCCATAATAGACCTGGACGAATAAATCGAAACTGATTATGAGAAATCATTGTAACACGTCTTTTGTAACACGTCTTAGCATAATTTTAAAGTATGACACATCAACTTAATTACTCTATAACTGGAACACTTTTTTGCACCTCCTTTATTCTTAAAAATAGAACCAAAATACCTTTCCTCCACTCCTCAGAAATCATTTTAGTTTTTAAAATAATATTAAAGAGTTTAGTAAGCCAAGAAACTCTCAAATCTCCTAAATATTTCTACACTTCAATTGGGATATCATCCGCTCCTACTGGTTTTTTGCCATTGGTTTTCCTTAAAGCATCATCAACTTCTTTTTTACCAATGTGATGATAAAAATAAAATATTTTATCTTCATTAACGATATTAAAATCACTAACGTCGATCGTATTTTAAAAAGCTTCATTAAAAATTTTATCGAAATAACTCACAAACCTATGTTGAATATATTCCTTTTAAAAAAAGCACTTTTTGATTTTCATCTTTAATACATTTTGCTTCAGTTAAATCTTTATTTTTTTATCTTTTTATTTTGCTAGTTTAAATAAAAATGAAATCTAATTTCATTTCAATTGAATTTTATTCAACACCACTCAGACACACAGACACACACACACATAAATATACACATATGAGCTGTATCTTGAAATGTTTTCCCACTAAATATAAATGATTTAATGTTCTCCCATACTAAGCTTATTCACAAAAAAAAAAAAAAAAACATCAACATTACCCAATTATTTACTAAATGAGCCAAGTTTGTGATAATTTTAAAGACCACCACATAACTATTCATTTTTTTGTGAAGAAATGATAGGTTGACTCACCACAAATTTAAAACAAGTTGTGCTATATTGACATTAAGAAATGAATTGAGAATATGAGAGAAGGTTAAAAATTTAACAGTTTTATGTGATTTTATTGCAATCAATTCTGTTATTGATTTACTACAGAAAGTTAGAATGATAAATAAGATGATATAATATTTCTCGTTTTTATTATACTCCTCTCAATCAAAATTAGTCCATACATCATAAGGAGCAAATTTGATCCTACGAGTTAGCATTAGCATATACTGAAGCTTTTGCTGGATTTGCAATATGAGCAAATCATTAATTGATTTTGACCCGAGCTAACCCAAAAGTCTCTACTCACAATATTATGGATCGATATTCATCTGCAATGAGCAGCCGATTGAGAACAAGCCATTCTTTAATGAAGCATATGATAAAATAGACCAACAATATTTAAGATAATAAATGACTCGGTCGGTACTTTAACATCAACTTTATATATATATATATATATATTTCCTTTTTTTCTTTTGAAAGATAATATGTTCAACGATAATGTAAACTAAAGTATCAAATTTGATGATCAATTCAAATTTCTATTCTCATACTTTATTATATAGCATGTTTAAATTTGAAGATTGGAGAGTAGCAATTGATAACTTCCTCACCAAATAAAACTTCATTAAAATAAGAATATTTATAATTGAACTGCTTATGTATTTACATATCTAACTGCTAAACTTCAATTTTTACATATATGCCGCCTTACCTATGCATGAAAAGGTGTATTTCACTCTTTGAAAGTTAAGAAGATGATATTTTTCATGTGACATAAAAGATTTGGGTGGTATAAATATAAATAATAAAGTTTTAAGTGATAGATTTGCAAATAGATAGAAATTGATTGGCATGTACTATTTACACCATAAAACAAATATTTGGGTTGTAACTGAATTAATTCAAAGTAGAAAGGGTTGGTCAATTTGTATTATTGGCACAGTCTTCAAGCCAATTAGAAGACAAGGGTCAATGTCCTCCTTTCCTGCTAATCAACTTTGGCCTTCCACCAATATTTATTTTTGTCCAGGATAGCTTGGAAACAAAACGAACTGAAAGATTTCAGAAAATGGCTTCTGCTTGGAGCTTGAAACGTATTTTTTTTTTCTCTGTTAACAATTTGCTTAGCAATTTCAAAGATTGTATTTTGTTAATATCTGACGTTCATCAATTCATGAAATCCTTCGCATTTTAGTTTGTTATTTTGCGTAGATTTTGGCTTCGCAATAAACATTTACGGCAATCTTATGTATTTGCTATGCTTGATGAATTTTATGAGACTTTATCTTGAATGCAGATTGGCTTTTATGGACTTGTGGGCAGGAGTTTAATCTGGGAAACTCGTTCTCCCAAAGAAGATTAATAGATGCTGTGAATCTTGCTTTTCTTTTAATTTCAGCTCTGGGTTTTCTGATATCATATTTCAGAAGAGAAGGTCCTCATGAAAGGAGAAATAGGAGCAGGGTATTATTCACTACTTCACTTCTTTGTTCAGTGCTTAGCATTTCTTACTTCAGTCTCAGCCTTTGGATTCTATTTGATGGAAGCAGTACTCAGTTGAATTGGTTGGTTTATTTTGTTAGAGGGATAATCTGGATTTCGTTGGCTTTTTCTCTAAACTTTCATCATTCTAAATTGCTAAGAACCATACATTTAAGTTGGTGGATCACATTTTCAGTTCTACTATCTTCTTTTAATCTGGAAATGCTTATCAGAGGATCAGGATTTCAAATCCTTGAATTGATTTCATGGCCTGTGAGTTTGCTGCTTATTTTCTGCGCTTTCAAACTATTAATGAGAACCAGTTTTAATGATGGTTTATCCAGCCCACTACTGCTCCGTCAAAATGAAAGAACAAATTTGAACAAAGCTAGCTTATTTAGCAGATTGACATTTTCATGGCTTAATCCATTGCTTCGCTTAGGTTCTTCTAAGCCACTGGCTTTAGAAGACATTCCCGCTTTAGATTCTGATGATGAGGCATTCTTAGCTTACCAAACTTTCTATCGAGCATGGGAACTTGAGAGGAAAAATAGTTCCAAAATGAGAAATTTGGTTCGCAACTCATTAGCTAAGTGCTATAAAAAGGAAATGTTATTAGTTGGGCTCTATGCTTTACTAAAAGCAGTATCTGCTGCAGCTTCACCTTTAATACTCCATGCCTTCATTTCATTTTCAAACCAAGAGGAGAAAGATCTTAACTTTGGCTTCTTTCTGATTGTCTGTCTTGCCTTTTTAAGGTTTGTTGATTCAATCTCTCAAAGGCATTGGTTTTTTGATTCAAGAAGGTTTGGAATGAGAATGCGTTCCGCCGTCATGGCTGCCATTTTTCAGAAGCAGCTAAGACTTTCAAGCCAGGGAAGGAGAAGGCATTCAACTGGAGAGATTGTGAACTATATTGCAGTTGATGCATATAGGCTTGGGGAGTTTCCGTGGTGGTTTCATATGGCTTGGAGCTGTCCTTTTCAAATATTACTCTCAATTATTGTACTTATCATAACTGTAGGAGCAGGAGGAGCACTCCCAGGAGTGATCCCCTTAATCATTTTCGGCTTCCTTAATGTCCCAATTGCAAAGATTATGCAGTACTATCAAGCACAGTTCATGCTTGCTCAGGATGAAAGGCTGAGAGCTACATCAGAAATACTGAACAACATGAAGATCATCAAGTTGCAATCATGGGAGGAAAGGTTCAGACGAATGGTTGAATCTCTAAGAGATGTGGAGTTCAAATGGTTAAAAAACATTCAAATCACAAAATCATACGGAAGCGCACTGTATTGGATGGCGCCAACTGTTGTTTCTGCTGTAGTTTTTGCCGGAACGGCAGCTCTAAAGAGTGCTTCTCTCAACGCTAGCACAATTTTTACAGTTCTGGCGACTTTAAGAGTTATGTCAGAGCCAGTCAGAATGTTACCAGAAGCTCTTTCAGTTCTCATTCAAGTAAAGGTTTCCTTAGATCGAATTGATGTTTTCTTATTAGAAGATGAGATCAGAGAAGAGAGTGAACGCAGGAGTACGTTAAGTAATTTTAACCACACAATTCTATTGCATAATTGTTGCTTCAGTTGGGATTCAGATGCAGCTATTCCAGCTTTAAAGAACATTAATTTGAATATTAGAAAAGGACAGAAGATTGCTGTTTGTGGCCATGTTGGTGCAGGAAAATCATCACTTATATATGCAATACTTGGGGAGATACCTAAACTCTCAGGATCTGTAAGTTAACAGTATAAATTAGGTAGAAATGTTCATGAAAAGGGCTGTTACAAAGAAAAAGAAAAATTAAAACTTCTTGCTTTATTGTTCAGGTGACTGTATTTGGTACAGTTGCTTATGTTTCACAAACATCATGGATTCAAAGCGGAACGATTCGGGACAACATACTATTTGGGAAGCCGATGAATAAGGAACGCTATGACAATGCTATCCGATGTTGTGCACTTGATAAGGATATTGAGAATTTTGTTCATGGAGACCTTACAGAGATTGGCCAGAGAGGTATCAACATGAGCGGGGGACAGAGGCAAAGGATTCAGTTAGCAAGAGCAGTTTACAGTGATGCAGATAATTACCTTCTTGATGATCCATTCAGTGCTTTAGATGCACACACTTCAGCTATTCTGTTTCATGTAAGAATGATATGTTTACACCTGCAAATTGGATGGCTTTGTGCAATTCAAAATTTTTTATTTCATCAAACCGGATACTAAATTTAAAAAATAGATTACATTACAACTTTGATGTTTAAATTCTTCTTGGCACTAAAATTGTCTCACAATTGAGCTAAAATATTGCATTTGCTGCATATCAATAGATAGGAGCTTCATGCAATACTAGATTTTGTATCGATTTTCGCAGCTAAAGAGAATGATATGAAATTTGCAGGATTATGTGATGACTGCTTTGGAAAATAAGACAGTCATTCTCGTGACTCATCAAGTTGAGTTTCTAGCTAAGGCTGATGGAATTCTGGTAAGCGCCTTCTTTAGCTTTTCTTTTGTTCAATGCAATTTTACCATATAAATAATCAATTGATTGTTCTCGTTGCATGAACTTCATATGATTGCTCTCAGGTAATAGAAGATGGAGAAATTACACAAACAGGAACCTATGAGGAACTTCTAACTTCAGGAACAGCATTTGAGAAGCTTGTTAAAGCTCATCAATCTTCGATGATCACATTAGATTCTTCAGTCCAAGAGAATGGAAGTAATAGACACGGAAGAGAGGAAGATCACCTCATAGTTACAGGGTTGCACTCCATGAAAGAAAACAGTAAAAGTGAGATCTCAAGCGAAGGTATTTCAGCTGTCCAACTAACAGAAGAAGAAGAAAAGGAGATGGGCAATGTTGGATTGAAGCCTTACAAAGATTATTTTCGGGTGTCCAAAGGTTTTCTACTCCTCACTTTGGTTCTCTCCGCTCAATTCTTCTTTGTTGGTTTGCAGACTTTATCAACCTATTGGATGGCATTTGCCATTCAAAAGAATCGAGTTAGCAACAGCCTTTTAGTAGGCATCTATGCAGTAATTTCAATCCTTAGCTGCTTTGTAGCATATGCTAGAACTTTGCTGGCAGCAGAACTTGGACTAAAAGCTTCAAGATGTTTCTTTTCTGCACTCATGGATTCAGTATTCAAGGGTCCAATGTCTTTCTTCGACTCAACACCGGTGGGAAGGATTTTGACCAGGGTATTAATTCAATCATAAATTTATGAAACTTAGAACTGATTTCTGAACTTGCATCGATCATTATAATCTGTTTAATAGACCATATTTTGAAAATTCTATACGATGTATTCTGTTCAGCAACACCAACATCTTCTATGCTTAAAAAGAAAAAAATAAAAAATAATTTGTTGCAGGCATCTTCAGATTTATTTACACTGGATTTTGATGTTCCATACTCCCTTGCCTTCTTCATAGCTGGTTCTATTGAAGTTTTATCAACAATATTAATCATGGCTACTGTAACATGGCAAGTCTTAGTGGTGGCATTTCCAGTTCTCATAATAGTAGCATATCTTCAGGTGTATCTATTCATCTTTCTAGTTATTTTTTATTTTTTATTCTAAAATTAGACATTCTCTCACTGGTTCTATCTGTAACATGCTTCGAAATTTGAAGAAATACTATCTATCATCGGCGAGAGAGCTAGTGAGGATCAATGGAACAACAAAGGCTCCAGTTATGAATTATGCAACTGAATCCTACCTTGGTGTTGTGACAATAAGGGCATTTGGGATGATTGAGAGGTTCTTCGGGACAAGCTTAAAGTTGGTCAATACTGATGCAACACTATTTTTTCATACCATTGCTGCCATGGAATGGGTACTGATAAGAGTGGATCTGTTGCAAAACTTAACCATAATGACTTCAACTATTTTCCTTGTTTTGGTTCCTCAGGGATCCATTTCTCCAGGTACAGACATATATATCATAATCCATATATACTCATGACTCTACATAAGAAGGGTATTAAATTATATACCTCCATAAATATGTGAACTCACTGGTATATCATATCAATCTTTGAGATTATTTTAAATACACCTTAAAATATACATTTTTACTAACATGCCATGACACTTCCAACTCTAGTTAACAAAATTTTAAGTTTAGGATAGTAAGTAATTTTAGTGCTAGACAGTGTATGTTCTTAGGGACCTGATCAACCTATTTGACTAGCCCAATTAGTAGGTTTGTACTTCATGAACCTGAAAGTTTAACTTAACTCGCACTGTCAGCCGGTCGTACTTTATGAGCCAGTTTTAATTTTTAAGGATTTTTACCCAAGCCAACTTAACCTAGGTTATGTTGTCAGCTATTGTTACATTTAATGTGAATTTAAGATTAATTTTAAATATTAAATGAATATTTCCTTTAGGTTGACACCAACTTTCTTAGAAAACTTCATGATGAGAGTTTATAGACTGAAGCGATATGTCAATAATATCAAATATTCAGATAGTATTTCCAGTAAATTCTTAGGAAATAAAATATGACGCTGTATACTATAGAAGACTTACAAACGTGAATTTATTCCAGGATTTTCAGGACTTTGTCTTTCCTATGCTCTTAGCCTGTCTTCAACTCAAGTGTTTGCTACTCGTTTCTATTCCTACATGGAAAACTACATCATATCAGTAGAGAGAATCAAGCAGTTCATGCATATCCCCCCAGAACCACCAGCAGTGATCGAAGAAAGCAGACCACCACCTTCATGGCCCCTCGAAGGAAGAATCGACATACAAAATCTCAAGGTTAAGACTCATCTCTATTGATTCCATTGTGGTCTTGTAATTCTTACTTTGCTTATATTCATGTGTGCAGATTAGATATAAGCCATCAGCTCCATTTGTTCTCAAAGGAATCACCTGTACATTTTCAGCTGGAAATAAGATTGGAGTCGTCGGACGAACCGGAAGTGGCAAAACAACTCTTATAAGTGCTTTATTTCGTCTGATAGATCCTGCAGAAGGGAGGATTCTGATTGACAACATTGACATTTGCTCTATAGGACTCAAGGATTTGAGAATGAAACTTAGTATAATTCCTCAAGAACCAACTCTTTTCAGGGGGAGCATTCGAAGTAATCTGGATCCTCTTGGAGTTTATACTGATCATGAGATTTGGGAGGTTGAGCATATCTTTCAACTTATTACATAGCTTAAAATATGTATCTGATTTTTTCTCCATAGTAAATTAATCTTGTAGTAATTAGATAGAGCAGCGATAACTGTCTCAAGCTCTAGTTGAAAATGTGGAATTCCATTATCTCAGGCCTTGGAACGCTGTCAGTTGAAGTCGGTCATTAGAAGCCTTCCTGCTCAACTTGATTCCTCTGGTAAGTTGTTCTATTTTTGCTAGCCAGGTTTTAACTTAGGACCAAGAAAGGCAGGATTTTGATGGGCCAAAAGCTAGAAATATGTTAAAATAGTCTCATGACTCTTTTTTTATGTTAGTTTAAGGCTAAATTTTTAAAATCTTATTTTTTAAAAGATTTATTATTTTAAATCGACATTTAAAAAATAAAATTTATTTAATCGACAAAGTTACCACGTCACATGATTAGATAAAATTGCCGCTGACATAGCGAGTTTTTAATTTAAATTTGTTTTTTTCTCATAATGAGCACACCTATCTTTATCACCCAAAAAACAAAACTGAAACTAATAAAATCAATTCCCTGATTTACACCCTCACTTCACTCCCTTTCTTATTCTCTCCTGTAGTTCATCCCCCCTCCACACAGCTTATGCCACATTTCCCTCTCACTTAATTCATTTCTTTTTTTATTATTATTTTTCAGGCATGTTTTTCTCTTCCATTTTCATGTAAAAAAAGACACCTCTCCATATTTCTCCTGATATTCTCTCTCATTCAGGTAATCCCTCAAACTCCCCGTTTCTCCCTCCCCAGAAAACCCAAAACCCTCCCAGATTTTACTGTCTCGCTCCCTACACCTTCTCTTCCCACAAACATTCTCTCTCCCACGAGCTGCATTCGCATAGAACAGCCTGATTCGACTCCCTTTAAAGAGATTTTTGTCACCTACTCATCTCCTTGGCAACCAAACACCTCCCTTCCTACCTCTCAGCTCTAGCCAAACCTCATTCTTGTCCTCATGTCAGCGATCCTATTCTCCTGCTTAGGCTAAAGAAACCAAAGGAAGTAATTGCTCTTAAAAACTTATTCCATTCATTAAGCACTCCGGCTTATATAGAGCCTTACAATATTTAATAAATAAATGTCTCTAATTCTTCTATATTTCCTATTTACAAATAGAACTCTAAACCAGAAACAAATCTCATCACTTCCCCCTTAACATGGGCGAAAGAAATCCACTAAGCTCATCTTGTCACAAAACTTAGACAAGCCCAATAAGCTAAGACTTCTTGTGAGATAGTCAGCCACTTGCTCTCCAGTGGCTACATGACTTAGCTCCATTAGCCCGTTATTCAACTTTCCCTTGATGAAGAACCTATCAATTTGCACATGTTTGGTTCTATCGTGTTGCACCGGGTTGTTGGCAAATCTGATTGCCAACTTGTTGTCGCACCACTACTTCATTTGAGCTTCTTAGTCCATGAAGGGCTCTACCAACAAGGTTCTCAACCACATCATCTCAGCAACGCCTAAGGCCCTGACCCCTATTATACCCTACCTCTGTTGTTGGCCTCGCTACTATCGATTGTCTCTTGCTATTCCAAGAGACCAAGTTACCCTTACGAACATGCACTATCCAGATGTGGACCTCTTGTCATCATCACAACTCGCTCAGTCAGAATCACAATAGCTCTTAATGCTTATATGTCCATTTTTCTTAAAGATCAACCCCATCCCAAGTGCACTCTTCAGATATCTCATAATATGATACACTGCATCCATGTGACTTTTTTTCGGATCATGCATGTAGTAACTCACCACGCTTACTATAAATAATATCGGGACGAGTGTGACTCGGATAGATGAGACAACATACCAACCACTGGTACCTCTCGCGATCAACAAACGCTGATGCCTCTGCACTCAACTTTTCTTTCTGATCAATTGTTGAAACTACAGGCTTGCATCCCAATATGTATGTATCTGTGAGCAAATTTAGCAGGCTTGCATCCCAATACAAGCTTGCATCCCTCTGCTCCATGAGTCACCTCAATCCCAAGGAAGTATCTAAGCTGTCTCAAGTCCACCTCCAACTCTTTGCCCAATCTTGTCTTTAGCAGTGCAATCTCTCCCTCAACATCATCGGTGACTATCATAACATTCACGACAAACATGATAATGTGACTAGCATGTCGTTGAATGAACATCTTTTGGTTGATATTGATCAATTGATAGCACATGTCTACCATTGGTCTCTTGAACCTATCAAACCAAGCTCGAGAATATTGTTTCAACCCTGTATTACTGCGAGAGATCCTCCTTAACGTCATGGAAGTGAGAGAACAAGAGAGGAATCATATCACCTGTATAATCTGATTCTGAGGTGAATAGTGTAAGTGTCTCAGGAGTCGGGGTAGACCAAGATAAAGGACTTCCCTCATTCGGCCTCCTCTTAGTATACATTTTCAGCTCCCCTTGAGCTTGAATCCCACCACCTTCAAGCTCATTTTCCTCATTATTTGGCTCTTTCAGTCGATCTTTCCCACACAACGAGACAAGACATCATTTCCACATGTACTGATCTCTTGCCATCACCACTCTCCCTCTCTCACTTCATACCTCCAATATCTGGTGAGTCACTAAAAGGTGAGGTCACCTTTAAAGAGTAGTACGGTTCAAATTCTCTCACAAATAGTCTCTTCCATATTGGGTTTCAAGAAACATATCCATTCTGAGTAGAAGAATAACCCACGAAAATGCACTTCACAATTCTGGGATCCAGCTTCCCTATTGATGATCTATTGTCTTTCACAAAACATAAATAACCAAATACCTTCAATGAAAGGATCCCGCAATTATCTCCTTTCAGCAACTCACAAAAAGATTGTCAGTCTAACACTCTTGACGGCATTTCGTTGATCAATTGAGATGCTGCCAAAAATATGTCCCTACAAGTTCTTTGGGATATTTATAGAGATCATTATGTTTCGGGTTACCTCTAAAACAAGTTTATTCTTCCTCTCTAATACTCTGTCTTTTGCCAATGTGTATGGACATTTAGTTTGATTTTATATCCGTTGGGCTGACAGGTACTCCCCAAACGCCTTGTTAGTATATTGTCTCATTATCATACGTTAATATCACTACTGCACCGTATTGTGTCTGAGTCGTCCTGTGAAAATCTTTAAAGCAGGCAAGCATATGTCTTTTGTTTCTCATCAGATATAACAAAGTAACACAAGAAGAATAATCAATGAAAGTCATAATATATTTATAACCATTCATCGAAGTTGTAGAACAAAATCTCCATACATATGAGTGCATCAAATCAAACACACAAGAACTTTTATTACCAGAACTAACATAAGAGCTCCTTGTATGCTTGCCAAACTCACAAGCATCACACACTAGTTTTTATTTTTTCATACAAACAAAGACGGATACAAACATCTCAATAGACTAAACAAAGAGTGTCTCGTGTGTCTGTGAAGTAGCAGCAACACATCATCCATACTCCTCCCATATCCTCCAACTTTAGCACTCTCTACTATGGATATCAAAGCTAAGTCCATCTCCTCTCTATCCAAGTACCAGAGTCCACTATGTCACATGTCAGTCCAAAGTCTCCGGTCAGTCCCCTTCTATTAAAATATCATCTTAAAAATATCAAATCAAACAACACATTTTAGTTAGAAAATAATAACACTAATGGATATAAGATTTACTATAAAAGAAAGAGCATGCAAACATTGTATAAAGTCATAGAATCGACGCACTTCGTTGTAACTTTATCAATCACAGGTTGTATTGTATCATCAGCGGTGTGAATGTTTTCTAGAACTATTGGATGAGAATAGAAAAAAAAAACGCACTAGTGTTATCTATCACATGTCGAGATGCACCAAAATTTACTATCTATCCTACTGATATTGTGGTGGATATAGAGACAATAGCATGTGTATCACGAGCACTTTTGACTTAGTAAGCATAAGTAGTAGTGTTTCTCTTGGATGGGAAAAATTATTACGTCCGGACCTCCGTTGTATCACGGTCGTCGCCTGGACGTAGCTCGGCGTCCGGACGACTAACGTAATAATCTCTACTTGGATGGACCCTCAGTCACATCAATCGCCGCTCTTTGCTTCCTCTGCAACATTCTTAGAAACTCATGATCCTCATCGGTAAAGATCACCCCTATCTCTTCTTTATTATCTAATACCATTAGATTTGCTCTGTGGCCCCCTCCTCCAATCCTTTAGCCTCCACGATTACGACCACGACTTGTATACTATCAATGTCCACCCGTCTCTCTCCTTAGGTAGCTTTTGGACAAACCGTGCTAAGTTGTCTCACTTCGTCTCTCCCTAAGCGTCTGTCATACATGAGATTAAAGCAACCAAATTTGATCATGGACTTGGAAGTCCACTCGGCTCAAAGTATAGTCTCATTCGATTATCATCCAGTATCATAGCGGCAATGGCCTCATTCAGTGAAGGAATCGTTCCCTGGGCTAGGAGGATTCATCTCCTCTGATTAGAAGTTGGGTTCAAAAGAGCCAAAAACTGTATAGTCCACATTCGAGCAAAGATCACCCTTTTCTTGCACCCTGGATCAGCATAGCTCGACATCTGTGAGAAGTGATCACAATCTGACCACAACATCTCTAGATCTATGGAATACTTTGGAATTGATCTATCACCCTCAACCAATGTCTCTATCTCACACTGAATCTGGAACACTCTCATGTGGTTCTCACTTGAATCTGCAAGACCCTGATGTGGTTCTCAGCTCTAGCATAGATCTTTTTTTTCTGCTTCGCCTAGATATCGCTTACCTTTTGAATATCATCCATTGATGAAGCAATCAATGGAACCATCGAGTTGAGTAATTGGGTGTAAAGCAATGCATTTGTGGTCCTCCACTCATCGCCCTCGGCACTTTCACTCTTTGGCTTGACCTCCGTCAAGTATCCCTCTAGTCTTTCCCTTGCTAGAGCAGCTTCGATCCGACGCGACCAACTCAGATACTTGGTCGGTTCATCAAGCTTCAGATCCACATGAGGGAAATCTAGTTTCACTTGCGTCAGAGCACGTGTTAAGGTAGTGGCTCCCATTGAGACGTTAGCTTCCGTACGAGCCCAACCAAGATTTTCAAAACTTAAGAATCTATCTTCCCAAAAAATTTCAATCCTTCACCTCCTGCACTATCTTCATCTCCTGGCATCCTCAATCACAAGACTAGTGCATAATAATCACATCGTTGCCTTTCCAATTAGCTCTAATTGTGACTGCATCCTTCAGATCAGGCCACAATCCCGTCGTTGCCCCAGTTAGCACATCGCAATCCCATTGTTGCCTTCCCAGTTTGCTCTACTCACAACTGTATGGCGAGGGTCACGCCCCACTCCCGTAGTTTCCTTCCCAGTTAGCTCTAATCGCGACTGTATCGCAAAACTCACGTTGCATTCCCTTCGTTGGCTTCCCAGTTAGCTCTAATCGTTACTGTATCACGAGAACGAAGCGCACGGATAAAAAAACATGGGAGTTTTCGGGTTTCTATACGCCGATCCCAACCCATGAGCAGCTGACCGCAGATCGAGCAGCAATTCTGCAAGCCGAGATCTTCCACGCCACGAGTGAGGGATCTCTGGAATCCGCGACCCTACAGCAGATGGGAGCTTTAGGTCTCTACACGCCCATCCCCATGCTCAAACACGGCTAGGTCTAGAACCTAGCCCAGAAATAAAACACAAGTAAATGCTCTTAAAAATTTGTCCTACTCATTAACCAAAAGATTTATTATATATAGTCTTACAATATTTGACAAAGAAATTTCTTAAAAGTTTTTATATTCCTTATTTATAAATAGGATTCTAAATTAAATATAAACCTCAACAAATTCCAAAAATTGAGCTCCATTCTTATTTAATTTCAAGTCTCTTCAGTCTCAAGTTCTCTCCCTCTCTTTTTCTCTATGAGGATCAAACCTGAACCAACCTTATATCATAGCACCAACACACCACATCTACTTACCATGGCACCATTGGCGAAAAGTCTTCTCATCTGCAAAGCCATCACAGCCGTGACTCTACAAACAAAACCTGACTTAGTTTAGACATGTGAATAAAACAACAAAAAATGCTATTAGACTAGTATATTTTGCTGAAAGAAAGAAGAATACTTTTACTAAAATAAACTGAAAGCAGAGCAGACTAACATCTGTGTTCCATGCGACAGTGAGCGACGACGGCGAGAATTGGAGCACGGGGCAGCGCCAACTCTTCTGCTTAGGCCGAGTCCTACTCCGCAAGAACAAAGTTCTTGTTCTCGACGAAGCTACCGCATCCATTGATTCTGCAACGGATGCTATTCTTCAGAGAATTATAAGGCAGCAGTTCTCTAACTGCACTGTGATTACTGTAGCACACAGGGTTCCAACAGTAACGGATAGCGACATGGTTATGGTGCTTTCTTATGGTACGCACTCTTCCATATATCATAAGCCTTGAAACAGTATACTAAGCGGGATCTGGATTTGTCAAATTGATATATTATTGAAGATTGTGTGGTTCAGTTGAGATTAAATGCAGTTAAAATTGTTTATTTCAGGTTCTTATAGTAGTGACTTTCTTCTTAAATTAAATCTGGTAATCTAACAAATAGTTAGATTTAATAAATTCGAATTTACATTAAAAAATAAATAGATGGGAGAGAAAATTGGTTTAAATAAAGTGACGGATTTGATAAATTCATATCTCATGGATTTCGGCTGTAAATTCCGAATTAACTAAATGAATCGGTGAATCTATGGGATTTACGAAATTTGGAGGAAGAGTTATTTGATTTGTTCTACTTATTTGTCAAACAATTATGCTCGATTTACATGATTTAACAAATCCGTCACCAAATAGTTTTTTAGATTTATGCCATTCTCGATTTAGTAAATCCGGATTTATGAGATTTACTAAATCCTAAAAATTGAAATATCAACTTTTGCCTAAAACCCCTTAAAATAACCATGTACATGCATTCTGCATGCTTATATTATGCTATATAATTTAGGTCAGCAAATGAACTTGGCTTCTTTTCAAAGCATTTTTCAGTCATTTTTACAACTTGTTCTATAATAATTTCATGACATTTTTTCGCAGGAAAGCTTCTTGAATTTGATAAGCCCGCTAAGCTGATGGATTCTTCTCAATCCGCCTTTGCTAGACTTGTTGCAGAGTACTGGGCAAATTATAGGAAGGGCTCTCCTCAACCTCTTTTAAATAGCACAGGAAACCCAATGTGATGAATGCCATTTTTATGCAATCGAGTTTTACTTGATTGTCTAGGGTATAGGGTATTTGAAAATCTTAGCCATTGATTTATGTGGGAAGCCAATGGGCATCTTGTTATATTTTTCTTTATGGTTTTTGGACTCTAGTGCTGTCAAATTTATGTTCTATTTATTGAAAGCCAATGATATTTATGAATTTTGCTCAAAGGCAATTAGAGACTGCCATAAGTTGAAGTCATGAGAGCAAGGTTGTTACTTACTGAGAGTTGGCCTTGGGTGGAGCCTCTTGTGTTGGCCTACTAGACAGGTTAATTTTGAGGATTAATCCCTTTTTGAGGCTCTCATTTTGATAATTATTTGACTTGTGCAATCTCTTGAGTTGATAAAATTAAGTAAGCGCTACAAATAGCTTAAAGAGAAGGATTTATCTTTATTTTGAATAATAAAACAAGCAAAGGTATTTTAGTGAAAGTAAGTGATATAACATGTTATTATAAATGACTTACAATACTTATCATCAGAGAAACGACCACGTTCAAATACTCTTAACGCATTATAAATGTTGAAACCTAGTTTTAAGAATATAAAGATTTTTTGTTTTCAAAGCTTGAGATTAAACTGTGGGCTATAAAAATTCTTACTTTAGACTCATCAACTCTAATTATTATTAGAAGATAGATCAGACTAACCAAATAGAAGTCTAGTCTTGTTAACTTTAGTTCCTAATAGGGGGAGAATTAGATTGATTAAGTGAGAGCTTAGTCTTGTTAACTTCAGTCATTGTCATGGAGAAGATTGGGCCAAACAAATATGAGTCTAGTCTTATCAATTATGATCTTTATGGGAAAGTCGATTTAAGTAAGAGCTTGGTCTTGACAATCTCAAACCGTGTTAGGAGGTGGATTGAACAAACTAAGTGGAAGCCTAATCTTGTCGGCCTTCCTCCTTTCAAGAGGATGATCATATTGGTTGGGGTGGAATTTACAAATTTACTCTATATAAAAAGTGGTTTATTCGATAGCATGCTTTATTTAATAATTATGAAGTTGATTTTAAAAAATAGATTTCATAAAATTTTGATTACTTATAAGATTCTAGAGGCAAATTTAATTTTAGCTTAAATTAATATTTAACCAGATCAGTATTCTCGGAGCAAGTGATTGAGCGATTAATACTCTAATCATATTACATGTGAGTTAGTGAGCTTGACAACTTGCACGCATCTCAATGCACTTGCACGATACACTAACACAATTTTCAAGGAATATATAAGATGCAATTGCATTAGTGATAACACAAAATAAAGAGAGCATTGTGATGCCTTCACTTAAAATGTTTAGGAGTAAGTATTTTTGAGGTGAATGCATGCTCTTTAAGACAATTTCACTAATTTCAAGATGATGTATTTTAGTAAAAAATAGCCTCCCAAAAAGTGTACAAGCTCTAAAATCATCTAAAATTTGAAAAATTACATGAATATTGCAATGTGTGTGAGACTTTATTTTGAATTTATCAAGTTTCATTTTATGTCCACACCTAAATATGTGTTATGAATCTGATGGCTTATAAGACATGCAAAATTGGAAACAAAATTAGGTGTTTCTAAAAATTTGATATTATTGTTAAATTTCTATGCTAGAAGTCGTTTAAAATTTTTTGTTCTAATTGGGAGGGCATGATTTGTTCGTATATATATCCTATTTTGGGCCCAACATGACATATTTTTCTATCTAAATTTAAGAAGGCTGTTAACTTCATTCCAATCAAATTTGGATTCAGTTCTTTATGTATTTTGAAAACTTACATGCAAGGTGGTTCAACTCGCCTTTTGATAGTGCAATCCAAGTCTCTTCTCAGTTCATTCCAAGTCCACTTTGTCTTTTCTTTTTCTTTTTTTATCATTTCTTCAGTTATTTTTCTGCTTGTTCAAGCTCATAAACATTTCTTTCAAGTTCTATATAGGTTCTATGTAAGCTCTATTTAAGTCATCTAAAAGTTGAAAATCAAGTCTCCAAGTTTCAGTTTGTACTCCTTCAGCAAGATATCACATGCCGATTCAGAGCGACTTAAGCAGAAGAGAATATTAAATGCGCTGCAAATATGCGCTTCTGATTGTGAGAAAAAAAAATCAGAATATTATGGTCTAGTAATTTGAATCAGAAGGATGAAAGGATGAAAGAAGAATACTCACAAATAAAAAGAATATTTAATTACTTCTGTTTTTGTCTGTTTTTAATTTTTTCTGAACAGTATATATTCATCAACATAAATGATATGATAATGTTCCTCATAATTGAACAATAAGATAACTCAATAAGTATGGAGTTCATCAAGCTGTGGGTAGGGACCAAACAGATTGTCGGGTAAGTTTTTAATCATGTCTTTGGGTGGCTTGTTAGGAGACTGGAGCTGTGAAAAAGAAAAACTCACTGCTCGTGGACAATTCGTATTTCGGTTTGTTAAGTAGGTCATGTTTGAAGCAGACATAACACTAAGAAATTTTTTAAGCTCGAATTATAAATAATCAGAAAATGAACAACCCTTTGTTGAATAATGTTTGACTCCTTTTAGCTTGAAATAAGGAAAATATATATATTATTTATAAAATAATATATTTTATAGATTTATAACTAATTTTAAATCACAGAAGCAATATGGTCGTGTGATTCTAAGTCTTTTATTGTATAGAAGTGTCACAAGTTTGAATCCCATTCTACATTTGTTTTCTCTAACTAAAGAGCCAATTTCAAGCAAAATATGACATGAACACGAACAAAATATGCAAAGCATCAGGAACACACTCTTTATGAGTAAATTTCAAACACGAGGCAATTTCAAAAAAAATTAATTTTAAGCTCAAATTATAAATCATCGCTATAATGGTGTATCCAATGACACTGTTAAGCTTAGGATTTTTCCTTTTTCTTTGAGGGATAAAGCCAAAATATAGTTGAATTCATTAGCACCTGGATCAATTATGACGTGAAGTGACTTAGCCCAAAAATTTCTAGCCGAGTATTTTCCGCCATAATAAACAACTAAACTGTGGAATGATATTTCTTCATACTGCCAACACGAAGGTGAGTCAATATATGAGGCTTTGGAACAATTTAAAGAGCTTCTTAGGAAGTGTCCACATCATGCACTACCCGATTAGCAGATTATTCAGATTTTTTATAATGATTTAATAAGATCTCTTAGATATATTATTGATGTTGTCGCTGGTAGATCGCACGTGTCAAAGCCATTTGATGAGGCTTATTCTTTGTTTGAAGAGATGACCACTAACAATTTTCAATGGTCTTTTGAGAGAGTAAACCCTAGGAAGGTAGTTAGTGTACATGACATAGATGTGCTTTCGATTTTAACATCTCAAGTAGCAGCCATATTTAGAAATATAGATCAATTTGGGATGATCAATCTCAAGTACCTCCAGTAATTGAGAAAAATTCGTTTGGACAATTAGTTGATGTTAATACTTCATTATTTGAAACTTTAGATGAGATTAACAACAAGCCTAACAACCTTTATTCTAATTTCTATAACACAGGTTGGAATAACCATCCTAACTTTAACGTGAACAACAACTCTGGTGGTGAAAACCAACAATGGGGAAATAACCAAGAAAAACCTTTAGGAAATTAGAATAACCAAGGTAGTACCAACTATAGACCTTCTTATTCTCTAGGATTTAACTCTAACCCACAGTTTAAGGAAAAGAAGTTGTCTTGAGAGGAAGTTGTATTGCATATATAGAATCAACTATAAAGTCAAGATGCAACAATTAGGAACATAGAAAACCAATTGAGATAGATTGTTAACTCACTTAGCAATCGACCCCAAGGAACTTCCTAGCAACACTGAGATTAATCATAAGGAGAAGAATAGTGAGCATTTTAAAGATGTTAAGTTAACGAGTGGAAGAGAATTAGATGAGGTAGTTCAAAAAGACTTGAAGTTCGAGAAAGAGAACATGGAGCCTAAAAAACCTATGGAAGTTATCTAAATCAAAGATTAATTTAAAAAAATCACCATCTTCATTTCCTCAAAGACTCCAGAAACAAAAATTGGATCAATAGTTTTCAAGATTTTTCGAACTACTTAAGAAGCTGACTACTAATATTTCTTTTGTCGAGGCTCTAGAGCTGATGTCCAATTGACATACTCACTTTTCAAATGTCACAAGCGACATGCAAAAAAGAAAATCAAATAGCTTGACTAAATTTCTAACACAATAATCTCTTTTTTTTTCTATACAAAAAGGATTTAAATACATATCACTTAATTCACATATATCTAACATTTAAATTTTAATTTTGACATATATTTTGTCATATCTATACATGAAAATATATATTTCACTTTTTGTTTAATAAAAAAATTTTATTATGTATATAAAATAGTAGTGTGATATAAATTTAAAAAATAAACTCGAAGTCTTACATATATAAATATGTAGGAATTGAGAGATATGTATGAAAATGACTTAAATTGTAATTCAGTGCCCATCTCTCACCCTGCAAATTGATAATTAAAAAAAGTACAAATTTAACTTCGGCGAAATACACATTAAAATTTAAGGAATATATTCATACAACAATAAATCAAAAAGCTATAAATAATTGTATATGTACAACCTTTTTGACAATATGGCATTATAATTTGCTCAAACATAGAATAATTTTTATTAGTATGATTATTTAATGAGATAAATACAAACAAACTTTGTGGATGATTGTAACATTCAAGTTTTTTTTTAAATTTTTTTCCTATGATATATTTATACATATATTAGGATGAATTTCAATTAGATCATGGACAGCTGAGCCACATAAAATAGGTAATTGAAAATGTAGTTTTTGTTTGGAGGTAAAACATGATTTAGTCATCTACAACATTAAATATATATATACTGGAGATTTTGCAAGAAAAATTAAGTACATAAACCACCCTATAAGTCGGCTGATTTGACTAAATAAACGATAAGCATCCCTCCCTAGCACTAGATAAGATGCCCCTATTCAAATTTGATCGAAAACAGTGGTTATGACTCCTTCCTCTGCTTCTGGTGAGAACACGAAGGACAAAAATCCTGACCTTACAAACAAGCTCGTGCGACTTTTTCCTCATATATAAAATAAAATATAGCGCACCCAGATAATATCATTAATAAAAAAATATTAGATATGACTCATATACTGTAAATGGACAGTGCTAAATTTGGAGCGGAGCAGAGCGGAAGATTTTGTTCAAATCCGGGGAGTTTCCTTATGTGGGTTGGGGGTGCGGTATATGGATAATTTGATAATTACATATTGTACTCAATGTTTTTTTTTAATGTGCTTTATAGGGTTATAAATTAGGCTTATATGTAACCCTAGAGATAATCTCTGAATTCTCTATTATGTAATCTCCTTTCTGAATAGTGAAAGAAACTCGTCGCTCTGCTCCCGAGGACGTAAGCATCTTTGCCGAACCTCGTTAAATCTCTATGTTCTTCTGGATTTGTGTCATTACTGTTTTTCTTCGCCCTAAATTTCTTAACAAAAAAAATATACGATTTTTGAAAATCTATTCAGAAGGTAGGCTTCAATGTTCAGATTTCAGGATTAAATTCTAAAAATATTATAAATATTACAATTATTTACAAGTAATATCTTCTTTAGTTGTAAATTTAAAACTTGTATATATATATATATATATTAATTTTTAACATATACATCCGAAAAACTAACCCAAATAGGCCTCTAACATAATTTATAAATTCATCTGGACCAGCTTATTGGATATAATATGAGGTGTTGACTCGTTGGTTTTGTCTTATCTTCATTGATTCAGGTGAAAATAATCATTTAATGCATGATTTGATGTGAAAAAATCATTATATGCTAAACGACATGCAAAGCTTACTTGTTGAGAACAGAGCATCCCACTCATACTAAAAATCAGAAGAATTGCGTTTAATCATGGAGTGCTGCTTCCTTAACCCGTTGATCAGGACAAGGTTTCTAGGAAATAGCGGAAATAAAATATAAAGTCCTTCAACCGGTTCGAAAGATAATACAAAATAATCATTCAATGAATTCTTCAAAAAAGGAGTGTTAAGGATAAGCACCTGTCTATCTAGATCACACTTTTACAGCCATATAACATAAATGCCAGTTATACATTACTTGACGATGTCCTCCGACGCTTGTAGAATCATTGTTATTTTTCTGTTAGTTTTATGGAAGATAACAATACATGTCAAAGGTCTACGATAAATGCAATAAGTATAGAGCATTGTTACTGTTTATATTAGTGTTAATATATTAGATAAGGGACAGGTGCTAGAGCAGAACAAAGCGAGCCAGCGGCTCCATTCCGCTGCAGCATCTGTCCAATTGGGAGAATTTTGTTAAGTGGGTTGGGGGTGCGGGGGCAATGCTCGGGTGAGGGGGCAATGCTCCCGCGGTACGGTACAAGAGTAATTTTGTAATTACATATTATACTCTACGATTATGTATATATATGTTGTATTATACCCTAATGAGATGTACTCCTTTTCAAGAAATAAAAAAACCGCCGCTCTTGCTTCTGAGGTCGTAGGCAAACTGTCGAACCTCGTTAAATCCCTGTATTTGTTCTTGATTCTTGTGTTTTATTTGTCCTAATTTCTCAACAATTAAAATGTTAAGTCAAAATGACCGGAAGAATAAAACAAATGCTAAAAAATTATATAACGTTTAATTTGAAATAAAAGTAATAGATCTTGGATTAATTTTTTCTAAACATAAAAAATATAATCTTTCATCTCAACATGCATCCGTTTATAGAAATAGATGCATGACTTGAGAATACTGAGGTCATATGGCCTAGAAGAGATAGATGTTGAAGCCTTCATTTCGTTATAGAATATTTATTCATATGATAATGATTATTAGACAAAAGAAATGTTAAATATAATGGCATAAGAAAAATAATCATTTTTCATCCTAATTATGTTGATTTGAAATAAATAGGAGGTTGATTTGCAATGAAATATATCAAAATCAATCTTGTATAAAACCAAATGACAATTAGGCAAATATGAAACATGGAGCTGCAAAATATAAGATTTTCTCAAATTGCATGCAGAAGAAGATCAAGTCGAGGAAATTTGTGCAGTTAATTGTTTAAAATCACTTCTTACTAAAATCAATAAAGTCAAATCTAAGAAACGAACAAAAGAAAACTATAAAAAATAAAAGGGAAATAACTTCTTAAAAATTATAGATTTTAGAGATATTTGATTTCATATGTTCGTTTTTATATGATTTCAGATATATTTATATAAAATGGTTGACATGTACATCAAGAGAGCTTGGAAGAATTTTCTTATAAACCAGAATTATCAACATATGAATTAAACTTCTACTCCATATAAAATGATTTATGTATTTCCTTATTAGGTATAAGTTGTTATTCATAGAATTTTACTTCTGCCAAATCCAAACTAAGAGTGAAAATTTAAATGAAGCTATCCTTAAGATATAATCCATTAGTGATGTATAATGGCATAAGAAAAATATAATGACATAAGAAAAATAATCATTTTTCATCCTAATTATGTTGATTTGAAATAAATACGAGGTTGATTTGCAATGAAATATATCAAAATCAATCATGTATAAAACCAAATGACAATTAGACTAATATGAAACATAGAGTTGCAAAATATAACATTTTCTCAAATTGCATGCAGAAGAAGATCAAGCTTAGGCTATTTTTTCCGAAGTCTTGAGAATGTTTTTCACTGTCTTCCAGGATCATGCTCTTCTTCTAATCTAGCTTTCTCTATGGTCACCTCATCTTACTCCTTCCCACTCCTAAGTTTAATGGCATAATTTTCTATTCTCCACAACTCTCTTCTTAAAATTCACTTCAGTGTTACTGGGTAACATCCCTTGGTGTCTATTCCTTATTGAAATAACTAGTTGCCCCAATTGATTCTCAATATTTTTAATGTCTGTAGCTTAACTTTCCATCTGATTTTCCCTCTGTAATACCAATGCTTCAAATGAAATTATTTTCCTTTAAATGATTATTAGAAGTGAATCCAAGTGAATAAGTTTGCTCGAGTTGAAATTATTTTCTTTATTATTCAACTTGGCTAAAGTGTTTAGTTGGCTACTATCCCATTACTGATTTCCTATATTTTGATTAGTGCTCCAATTACAATCTGGGTGATTTCTCCAACCAGGATTGTAGGTATTAGAATAGGAGATCGTTTATTACTTTCAATGACTCCACATAAACAAAATTAGAATCAACTAACTGTCCATAAGCATTTTTCTCAATTATTAGTGATCTAGGTGAAGAATTCAACCCTAAGTTATCTAATTTTTTATATATAGTACCTATTTATGCAATTAAAATCAACACCACATCTTGTTCCTGAATGTTAGCTACTTTCTTAGGGTTTATTCTTAGAAATCCATTGAAATTTTTTTTAGCCATCTCTGCAATTAGTCTATGGACCTGCTATAATATTTATGATCAACTTCAATGATCCCACTAACTCGTTGTAAAAAGTTTGAATTATTAACCAATAAGATAGGGCATGGTGTGGACATTTTCTAAGAAGCCCCTTAAATCTCTCCCACACCTCATAAATTGTCTCACTATCTATCTGGGTGAAAGAGATTATGCTATTCCTAAACTTGGTAGTTTTAAAAGGTGAAAAGTTTTTTGAAAAGAATCTATCGGCCACATCATTCCAATTGATTATGGATCTTGCAGCTAGTGAGTTAAGCCACTTCTAAGAAAATGGAAATAACCCAAGTTTAACAACATCACTGGAGTCACCACTGCACCTAAAAGTCACCACTACGACCTTCAGAGAGGCTGCTCCACTAATAGAACGCATATTGTGTGTGTATATATATATATATATATATATATATATATATATATATATATATATATATATATATATATATATANCGTGAACCTCAAAATTGATTGTTCTAGACCATTTGAATCAAAACAGGTTTTATTTCAAAAATGTTGGCTTCTACGGTTATAAATACTTTCGTGAACTTTTTTTTTTCATTTCTTTTGAGTTAATTAAAGCCAATTAAAACATTAAAAAATAGGCATAAAATATTTTTACATTTTCTTATATAATGAGTCACTCAAAGATCATGTACTATTAGAAATGTTGTTACATTAATACTTCAATTATTCTCACAGTTGTTATTGAGCTCCCAAACTTGGAAGGAGCTTATGACATTATTTATGATACTTTGGAAAATTATCGAGTTTTTCGTTGTGATTTCAGATTCTTCTCATTGAGCACTTCACATGAATATGTTGTAATAATGATTTTGTGAAAAAATTTTCAAGTTTGGATACCACTTTTTGGGAACTTTATTGACAAAAATATGATTATAATAAACTCAAACTCACAATTCATGCAAAATATAACTCTTTAATTTTAACAAAAAAACTTTCTTTAGAAGCATTTCTACTTTCTTGTTCTTTCTCTTATGGTAGAGGCTTTGTTTTTCACTTTATGTGTAACATGGCATATTATTTAAATATCAAAATCATATCAACCATTTAATATTCACCTAATAAGATTATCACACATATTTCTCACATGCATAGCCAAATATTTAATTCCTAACTAGTTTATTTGTTAACAAGTAGACTTTTTATGCTTTACATAAGAGAGCCAAAATATAAGATATTGAAAAGAACAATATCACATTATGAAAACATTAACATACAAAAGGGTTCACATCATTATAATCCAACTATTAGTTGAACTTCAATGAATAAAAACAATTCTTCAATTTTCTTATTCAATTAAAACTCCTCCAACACTCACTTTATCTCCTCCAACTTTAGGTTCCAAACTAACCACCACCCATTCATCACTAACCGCACCAATTTCCTGTATGAATTGTGTTATCCCAAATTGTACCTTTGTTACCATAGGAATACTTTCTTTTGCTCTCCTCTCCAAATGGTAAAAACAGCCGGCCTCAACTCTTCCACCACCCACCCTACCAACATAAACCTTAAACCAAACATAATCCCTCCCATCCAACTTAATATCACTCACAACAAGTATCTCTTCCCCTGCCCCAACCTTTCTCTTAATCTTAATCCCCACCTGATAACTCAATGATAATGGAAACATCACATCACCTTCTCCATCCCTCTCCTCCATAGCCTCAAATACACCATTGTTCCCCCCTTCTTCCACAACCGTTTTTATATTTAACCACTGCAATGGAACATCTTCATACACGTAACCAAGCTTCTGTGTGTCAAGAACATCCCGCACAAATATGCGTACAAGCTGCATGTTCTCATCCCAAAACAGAAAAGAAGCATCGAGGAAGTCAGTGTCATTAAAAACCTTGCTTCCGTTGCCTGGAATTTTCTCCCATATTGTCCATAATCTGTCTACGTTGCCATGGTGAGCAAAAAAGATGGGATCAAGACCTGCTCTAACTATGAGTGACATGTCTGATCCGGTGAAGGAATGAACAGGGCTATGCGGAGTGCCTTCAATGGACCCACCACCAGGGAAGGGCTCGTCTCCAGCCCGGTACGGGCTGCCAAAGAAGAGCAAGCTGGAGTTGAATCCGGCAATGAATTGGCTATGCATGAGCTGAAGATTGCATTTTTTTTGCTTGGAAACAGAGTCCGGTGTGCCATCTCCTTCACAGCCGCCAAGATCAGTGAAGTTGAGGGCGCTGGGGTAACGAGTTGGATTGAAGAGGGAAGAAGAGTTGCGTCGATAGATGTTTGGGATGCTCATGCTGGAAGGGTTATCCCAGTTCCAAAATGGAAGGGCGAAGGAAGTGTCGTTGATGAGTTTTCCTAGAATTCGTTCGTAGAAGTAGAGGTAGGCTCGGTGCCATGTGAAAAAATGCCAGGAGCCATGAATCTGGAAGAAGGATAACAAACTTTGGTATTAGCATTTATTTGTCCAGTTTGCTAAATTTAGCAGAAATATTTATGTTTTTAGTAAACTTTAATACAATATGTTTTAATATGTCATATAATCGTTTTATCTCCTAAAAATGATATAATTTTGTCATTAAAAAGGCGGCGTATATTATATTCTTAAAGAAATATTCTTCCGTTTAAATATGAAATAAGAAAATATATTCACATCGGGAACCATTGTTTTTTTTTTTAATTTCTTTCAGCTTATGCGACTTTTTCATAAATAGTAAGATGGAGTTCAATGCCAAACGTAGCAGGCGGCAATTAGCTTGCAAAATTAAATGCCATATGCATGCATATCGCCTTCTTTAAGGGTTAATTTATGACTCATTCAAATAAAATTGAGTTGACCAGCTATATACATACATACATACATATATACATATATATATGTATATATATATATATCTATATATATATATATACATATATATATATGTATATATATATATATATGTATGTATGTATATATATAGGTATAACAACTTTTTGAATATCGTAAGTCCCCTTAATTCATGAGTTCGAATTTTCAAGTGTGTTGGGTGTGGTACTCAAATATTCAGCACACCTAGAAATGGCTTGGGGTTATTTAATAGCTTCGGTCATTCCTTTTAAATAAATAAAAGGATATATGTATATAATTGTAGATGAAATATGAAAAGAACGAAGGACATGTAATGAACCAATATCTATCGAACTCTCCGCCCGTAATTCTCACAGCCTGCAAATTTTCCTACACACATCTCACTGTCCACGCTCCTTTTCATTAACTGTGATGAGAAAATAATACATATGTGATGATCATGTTACTATAATTTAATTTAAATGTGATGTAATATTTTCATCTACCATTATCATTACCTACTGATGAACTATGTAATATTTTTTTCACTGTGGTCATAAATAAATGCACGGATTTCTAAACATCTTCAAACTAGCTCAAGGAAAAAAAAAACATTTTTGATGCAGATCACACAACATATGTATTCACATATCTAGCTAATACCTAAACCTTCATTTTTACATGCATACCTCTCAAATCTTTAACATCAAATTGATGTCACATAAAAAAGACATTTATATATATGATACATGTCATCAAATTCCTATGTATTTACATCTCTAACATTTAAACATACCTTCTTATACTTACATCATCCTAAACTTTCGCGTCACATAAACATACCACTATTTTAAAATTGCCCCACATCATCAAAAAGTGAAATATGAATGTAAAAGTTGAATTATATGTGTTAGATATATAAAATCGTGAGCTCTGATGCAATGTATTTTTCTATGTAGTTGCGCACAACTCTTTACATATTTAAATTGCGAAGAGTAATATGTACCTCGAGCGTGATATTTAAACCGAGCTGGCGGTGGCCGCCGGAGCAGTAAGCGCAGTGAACATTCGATTGCTGGACAAAATTCCACGGATGATTAGCCGGCAACGCACGCATAAGTGCGGTGGCTTTCTCATACTTCTGAGCCTGTTCCGTGGTAAGCAAATGAGCCGGCCGGCGGACGCGAAGCGGCGAAGATTGCTGTGGTAGTTGGAAGTCGACGATGTTCTTAGGCTTTGATGTCGGGCAGCATTTAATCTGTGAGTCTCCATCCAAACAGTTGTATGGATCGGTGGCCACGGGTTTTGATCGGACCGGGAGACCGAGCTGCACCAACAGCAACGCTATGGCAACTGCTGCTCTAGCTATTGTGAACCGCAAAGCCATTGCAATGAAGCTTTGATCGGTAGGGGGGAAGACTTGTTTCGTTATATATATAAGATGTGATTGATGATGAAGAAGATCTTGAGAATTTGGTTTGTATGAGGAACGCGGGGTTCCAGCGGGCTAATTTTTGTCCTAGTCTGTTTAGCATAACTAGGTCCATTTGTATTGCCCAATCAAAAAAAGGCAATATTTTAAGAGCAGCTATTCACGAAGACAAGAAAACTTGTATATTAGAAAGCAATAATTTTCAGAAAAATATATATAGATTAAAAAAGCATTTGAAGTCGGGGAAAGGTTCTAGATTTTAAATTAGTTTCAATATGTGAGATGGAAATGATCAATCACAATAATACAAAATTAACTTGGTGTTAACCATTATGAAATATGTCATTGCTTAGGTAAATGTTGGATGTTTTGGGAAACATTGTGACAGAAATTTCAAACTGTTAAATAATAGTTTTAGAAAAATTCCATCTTGGGAGTGTTGTTTAAAACACTATATATTATCATACTGTTTTTTTTTTCTTACCAAAGAGTTCCTCTTAGGGCGATAGAATACTCCACACACTCTGAGCGTTGGGATGCCTCCCCCTATCAAACTATATTGCCATTGATGCCAATCGGTAGGTGCGATAACACGCATCGCCACACCGTACCTCATTATCGAGCTCCATTTGCACCCAATTTTTCTATATATATATATATATATATATATATATATATATATTATATATATATGCCACTACTCAAACTCTCAATGCCAACTAGTTATGTCTCAAATGCACTTGATGAATTGAAATAATTAGAATTCAAATTCAAAACTATACTAGTCCTTTACTTTTAGCTTGGCCATTATTATCAACTATTTTATCTTCTTTTATTGAACTATGTTGTCGAGTATAATTGACCTCTTACACAAATGAAAGATTTAAAAAGGTGGCGACTTTGACATTCTATAAACTCGACAACTCTTTTGGCATAGTTATGGTATCATGTAAAAGTTTATTTTTTGTTTGCATCCAAGTTGAATTAACTAAAAGTGGTTTTCATCTTTCATATTAGCATAACTCTCATCAAATTTCTGCTAAATTTTCTTTAGATTATGGAAACATATAAGAAGTCCTATTGACAAACTTACAATTATTCATCTCATAGCAACGTTATTGTCATTATACTTATGTATTTTACTCATGTCTCCGAGGTCTAATTGAAGGTTAAGGCAATCTTTGAGAAGAAGTTAAAGAGCATATGTAAATTAAACGTAGTCAATGTGCTTACCACATATTAAATTCATATAATTACCCATAATCAATGTGATTGCTCAGTGCGATCAGCATTTTTTGCTCTTATTCTATTATGGAATCTCTCTCAGAAAAAAATGAATCTGTAAACTAAATGTATAAAAATATCTTTTAGACCATCTTATAGTAGTTTCGTTGATCAAATTAAATCGAGTTCAAGATAATTTACTCGACAAAAGAATTTTAATTCATCACAATTAAGTTACCAAAGTGTTGCAATCTCACAAGTTAACTCATGTTGTCAAAATTATTTAGTTTAACCTTTTTGTCAATCCCAAAATCACTTAAGTTGTCATTTCCTCTTTGCCCAAGCCACTCAGACTACTAACTCAAAATATAAAATAAATATATTTAAGAGTCAAAGTTACTTAAAAGTGTAAAATGAAGTTGTCATTGTTTTTATCTAAACTCATATGCTCAATGTGAAGTCAACACCAACTACACTTGAGCTTACTTATTTTACAATAAGAGCGTATTAAGGTTTCTTATATAACTACACAAACTCTATTTAAACATAGCAATTTATTTTGTAGTGCTCAATCTTGACCTTTACCAATACCTATAGGCCATGGTTGAGCCTCGCATATTCAGATAATTTACTTCAAATTTTAAACCTTATAACAATTTAATAAAATTTCAAATATTAATTTCTAAAATTTCTTTTTTTCTCATTTTCTCTTTCTAACATGATCAATTCTTATTAATAATGGTTTAGCATTACCCTGAAATAAATTTGAAACCATTACAATAATTTAAGAAATCATTATACTATAGAAAAAGTTAAAATAAGCCTAATGTTCATGATAACAACAATGAAATTGCATGAAAAAACATTACTTACTGAACATTTGCACTTTCCCATCAAAGTTTTAAATCTTATATGGATTAACATCATTATGATCCAACTATTACTAGAATTTTTTAAAAAAAATTAATTGTGATCCATCTTCTTATTTATACAATCATAACTCCTCCAACAATGACTTTGTCTCCAGCGACAACGGGCACCAAAGTAATCACCACCCAATCATCACCATCTGCACCAACTTCCTCAATGAATTGCGTTATTCCAATTTGTAGCTTTGTGACCATATGAATTCTTTCCTTTGCTCTCCTCTCCAAATGAACAAAACACCCAGCTTCAACTCTTCCCCCACCAACCCTACCAATATAAACCTTAAACCACACATAATCCCTCCCATCCAATTCAATGTCACTCACAACAAGCTTTTCCCCTTCCTTCCCAACCCTCCTCCGAACATTAACACTCACATGAGAATGCAACTTCAAGGGAAATGTCACCCTACTCTTCCCATGCCCCTCATCCTTTCCCACGGACTTACTCTGTCTTCCCTCTTTTTCCACTAATATCTTTGTCTTCATCCATGGCAACGGAACTTCTTCATACACATACCCAAGCTTACGTGTATCCATGATATCCCTTACAAATATGCGCACAAACTGCATGTTCTCATCCCAAAACAGAAACGAAGCATCGAGAAAATCCTTATCTTTAAAAACCCTGCTTTTGTTCATTGATATTCTTTCCCATATCGTCCATAGCCTGTCTATGTTGCCATGGTGTGCAAAAAAGATGGGATCACGGGCAGCTGTATCGATATATTCCATATCTGCACTGGTGCTAATGTGAATTGGGTTGTGCGGCGAGCTTTCAATGGGCCCACCACCAGGGTAGGCTTCGTCTGCAGCTCTGTATGGGCTTCCGAAGAATAGTAAGCTTGAGTTGAATCCTGCGATGAATTGGCGATGCATGACTTGAAGATTGCATTGCTTTTGCTTGGGGATGGATTCAGGAGTGTTGTTGCCTTCACAGTCGCCGAGATTAATGAATTTGAGTGCAGTGGGATGTCGTGTGGGGTTGAAGAGGGAGGATGAGGGGCGTCGATAGATGGGTGGAATGGTCATGCCGGAGGGGTGGTCCCAATTCCAAAATGGGAGGGCGAAAGAGGTGTCGTTGATGAGTTTGCCAAGGATGCGCTCGTAGAAGTAGAGATAGGCGCGGTGCCAGGTGAAGAAATGCCATGAGTTGTGGATCTGGAGGAGTGAGAGCAAATTTTTGTATTAGTATTTTAGTTGTTGACGATCTTTTTGGCAAACAATATATCACATACAAAATCAATATAAAATAAAATAATGTAACGCATAAATCTATGATGAAAAGTTGTTGATTTTAGCTACATTTATTATTCTCCAAACTTGTTAATGTATGTCAATACTTGTTCATGATAAAAATACTTCCTACAAAATGGTGATGCATGTTGTATTAACTTTGTAGGATTCCTGAGAAAGAAAGAAATTCCTTCAACTAAATAAGAAGTCTCTTATGTTTGGAGGTAAGCACAAGCGGGAGGTATATTAAATCAAAATTTCACAAAAGAAATTTTTTAAATTTTGCAGAGTGAGGTTTCATTAAAGGGTGTCTTGTGCCTAATTAGCTTAAATTTTTTATTTATTTCATTGAACTTCAATAAATTCCTTTATATTTGTAACTTAATCATTTTATCGATGAGTGTCAAAAATTGACCCAACATGCCAACGACCCGAACCGACTCGAAAATTTTGTGTACTTGTTGGAAAGAAAAATTTGCGGGTTATGTCAACTTAAAAATCTAAACATTTATCTTTTCGGGTTGGTTTGGGTTAAAAATCTAAATTAATTAGATTTTTTAGGTATGTTTGTCTGTCTCGGATTGATCCACCGACCTTAAATTAACTTAAAATCGAAATTTCAACTTGGAATTGACTCGAGATTCTCATAATTGAGCTGATTTTAACCTAAATAACTGCTATTTTGTATGTTAAATGAGTTATAAAGTTTGAGTTCTGGTTGACAGGTTAAATGCGGGGCATTTCAGGCTGTACTTTCTAAACTGTTTAATATTTGGTTCAGGTTCAGGTAAAGCTATTTAGAGTCGAATCAATTTCTTAGCAGACCCGAATCCAACCTACAAACCTAAATTGACAACCTTAAATAATTTTATCACTTATTAATGATTTTTCTTATCTCATTAGAAAAAAAAAATTTATATTCCTTATAAATGTATTTGTTGAGAGTTATGTGTAATAAGAGTGTAATAAGAGGATTATTTCAGGTTTATTTGTAAAACGTTATAAGCCATATTTAAACACATATGCTGAATGAAATACAAAAACTATGGCTTATTCACTTTCAACTTGGTATCAAAGCCAACCCTAGCAGCCTGGATCGATTGCTTCCCACCGCTCCATGTCTGCATCGATTGTTGCTCCTATTCTTCAAAACTCGATGCTCGTTGGTACCTTTGATGCACCTCGCCTATTTCTAATTGTGTCGTCCAATGCGGGAGGCGCACCCGCGTCCCATGCAGGAGACTCTTCCCTCGTCTAGCGTGCGAAAAACGCAGTCGCGTCCAGCGCTAGCTGTCGCCTTTCATGTCGTTGTCCTTCTAACCACTACTCTTCCAATTGCCACCCTCCAGGCTGCTGCCACAGTTTGTTCAGACACCGCAGTCATTTGTCCAGGCCACCATCGCCACAACTGCTACAGTCAAATCGTTGCACGAAGAAGGTCTTAATCTTGATGATGAGATAAATCAAAATAGGGCTTAAAGGAGGAAGATAACTATTCATGGTTTTTACGATCTAGAAGAGAGTCCAGGTGATTGAAAAGAATTGGAAATGGAGATCGTGTGGAGGGTAAAGGATTGCATCTTCTTGGAACAGTTGATCCTAAGGTCTTAAAGGTCTTTACAGGGCTCATACAGGGAGCTAGCGCCTTGACAGGAACTGTGACTTTCATGCAGGCTTCGACGAAACTGAAGCTAGATCTCCCTTCAGTGGATCCGAAGCATGATAACCGGCCACATATCTGAGATGTTCATGTTGGATTGCGGCAAGAATATTAGAGTTAAAGTCTCCTTGTCAGATGTTGAATAAAGATAATGGTGAGATCCGTCTATTGAAGATATTTGAATGTGTTTGTTTTTTGAAAGACAACAAACCATCTGTAGGGAAGTTGAATCCCAAAGTTGTGAAATGTGTATTCGTGGGTTATTATGCTACTCATAAGGGTTATGTATATTGGAGCTTAATTGAGAAGAGTCTCTTTGTGAGCATGGATGTGTCATTCAAAGAGTTTGAATCATATTACAATTTGAAGGTGAATTCACCCTTTGATGACTTTGCGGACACTGGGGATATGAGTCAAGAGAAAGTGAGTAGTAGTGGTGATGGAGTGGTGTATTTGGGAGCAATGTCATGTTTTGTGATGTGGAATGAACAATTTAAGGAGATTGAAATCAAGGAGACTGACAACAGAGGTGGAGGAGTTCATGATGAATGTGAGCTAAGGGTACATGGAGGAAGCAGCAAACTGAGGGAATAGAGTCTACCGTGCCAACAAGTTCCTTGTCTCAGTCTTCTCCAACTCTTGAGACACCAACACGATCCAATGATTTAAAGTTCCTAGGCAATATTATTCCTCATTTGTCCACTGTTTGGCTTAAAATAGTATCCTCAAGCCTGGTTTGATAAGTTCAGAATGTCGGTGGTTAATATGGGATATTAGAAGATCAATGTAGACCACAAGGTGTTATTTAGGCAACATGAGTGTCACACTACAATACTTGCAGTGTATTTGAATGACATAATTATCACTGGTGATGATGAGGCATAGATTATTCAATTGAAGGGATGATTGGGAAGAAATTTGAAGTAAGGAATCTAGGACAACTCAGATAGTTTCTTGGGATTGAATTTGACCATAGACTTGAGGGGATGGTCCTATCCCAGAGAAAATATGTATTGATCTTTTCACTAAGACAGTCATGCGAGGGAGCAAGTTTGTAGTCTCTCCAATTGATCAGAAGGTCAAGCTCAGTACAGAGCCATGTGAATCAGTCGATTGTGAGAGTTACCAAATGTTTGTGGGTTGTCTGATCTATCTGTGTCACACTCAACCTGATATTTCATTTGCGGTAAGTGTGATGAGCCGCTATATGCATGATCCAAGGAAGGGGTATATAGATGCAGTATATCAAATTTTGAGATATCTGAAGAGTGCACCGAAGAAAGGATTGATATTCAAGAAGATTGAACATGTAGATATTGAGGGCTTTTGGGATTCTGATTGAGCAAGTTGTGTTGATGACAGACGATCCACATCTGGGCACTGCATATTTGCATGTGGCAACTCGATCTCGTGGAAGAGCAAGAAATAACCAGTTGTGCAAGATCAACAATAGAGGCAGAATGCAGGGCCATAACATTAGGAGTTGTAGAGATGATGTGGCTGAAAGTTTTGTTCGTTATACTCAAGTGGATCCAGACACTCAAATGAAGTTGTGGTGTGACAACAAGCTGGCAATCAACATTGCTAATAACCCGGTGCAACAAGATAGAACCAAACATGTGGTGATTGATAGATTCTTCGTCAAGGAAAAGTTGAATTACTGATTGTTGAAACTAAGTTATGTAGCTACTGGAGAGCAGGTGTCTTGCTCGCCTAACTAAAGGACCTTGTTTAGTAGAGTTCACAAGATTAGGTGACAAGACGGCCTTAGTGAATATATTTCGCCCATCTTGTGGGAAGTGTCAGGATTTATGTGTAATAAGAAGATTTTATCGGTTTTATTTGTAAAATATTGTAACCCCTATTTAAATACATAATTTGAATGAATTATAAAATTTTTAATTAATTCACTTTCAATTGAATTCTACGGTTAAGAGTCGAAGCAAACACTTAAATCACATCAGGAACACCTGTATTTTATTCATTTGACATCATAAGAAATGTCTTAGTGGGAATTTACATAACTATAAAATAAAGAAGCCCACTATCAAATGTCGCTGGCAGCAATCGACCTCCAAATTGAATGTCGTATGCAGGCATGCTTGCTTGGTAGAGGGCTTTTTACTCTAAAAAAGCCAATAATAAAAGATGACGTGTGATTAATATTTTTTTCTTCACTTTATAAAAAAAACATATATAAACCGTTGTAGATGAATGAAGAAAAACAAAAAAGGAATCAGATCTATCCAACCCTTCCCCGCTGCAAATTCTATAGCATGAATAATTTCTCACTTTCATAAAACAAATCAAAATTTAAACAAAAAATATTATGTTTGACAGATCGTTCCGGATGATGATTCAAGTGCAATCATGTCGCCATATATCACACGACGGCCACACTGCGGGGTGTTAGACAACGATCTTTTTGGATCATTGGCCAAACATACTTTCATCACATATAATATTTTCTCCTCATTTTGTCATCTCAAGGAAAGTTGTAACTAGCGTCTTTTTTGAGGGGGGCAAACTGTCCCCCAAGACTCAATATAAGGTGGGCAAGATAGAGGCAAGCCAACCAAAGGAAAAAATGATATTTTATAAATGAAAAAACTGTTATTTTATATGGGGCAAAATGTCAAATTATTATTTTTATGTAAATAAAGATTTGAAATTGAGAGGAAAGTATGACAAAATATATGAAAAATTTATTAACCAATTTCAAACCATCTTCAAAAAATTTCTTCAATGGCGCTTGCCGAGCGTGATACTTGTGTTTATCTATGCGTGCAAGCGTTTTTCTTTTTTCCTCCTTATTTTTTAATAGCAAGTGAATAAATCGCACCTCAAGCTTAATCTCTTGACCCTGTTGGTAGTAGCCGCCAGAGCAGTAAGCGCAGTGAACATTAGCCTGTGTGAGAAAATTCCATGGATGATCATCCGGCAATGCACGCATAAGCGCTGTCGCTCTCTCATACTTTCGGGCCTCCTCCGGCGTAAGAGCATGAGCCGGACGGCGGACGCGAAGCGGCGCGGATTTGGACTCTAGTTTGAAATTGACGACGTTCTTCTTCGGACCAGGGGGTGGGCAGCAATTCACCAACGGGTCATCGCTGACACAGCGGTATGGGTCCGGACTCACTGGTTTTGATCTAGCCGGGAGCTCCCACTGCATCAACAGAAATAAAATTGCCACTGCTGCATGGGTAGCTGTGGCCAGTAAAGCCATTATTGTGAAGCTATATGTATGTGCTTGTGCAGCTTCAGTGGAAAATATATATGCATTATATATAGGCAGTGATGATGAGGAATCGGTTGCTTTCAGAAGCTTGAGAATCTGGAGGAGATGAAGCACGCGCTATTCCAGCCGTGTAATTTTGTTGCCAGGTTATTATGTTGTTTGTTTAACACAGTATATAGTTGCTTGGCATATCTGATTTTTTCCAAGTATAGAATGTATAACAGCAGTAGCTCATAAGAGATTAAAAGTTAGTAGAAATAACGTATGATGAGTAATTGAGAAATAACCAATGAAACTCGATCGGTTTATTTATAAAAGATGATGGCTGATATTTTTGCAATTGAAGCCTAACTGTATTTGTCTTTATCTATTTGTGCATCTCAAATGTGAAAGGGGAAATCAGACCTGACAATCTACAGTCATTTCGCAGGCCAAATCAAATAGGTTAAGCCATTTTCAAGCTTGCAGAAACTTAACATGAGCTCAATGGCTTAACCTTAATTAACCCAACAAAGTGTCATGGATTTGAAGTAAAATACAAGAAACTATATGGAGTGAAAAATTAGTCTAAAATTCTTGTCTGGTTTTTATTGCCAATTTGGTCTTATACTTTTCCATGCATAAATAAAATGACATATATGTAAAAATTAAAGTTTAGTTGGTAGATATGTAAATCCATAAGAATTGAGTGTTATGTATTTAAATCTTCCTATTCTTATTTATGAAAGTATACTTAATTAAAGGGTGTCAACCTTCTATTTTACTATTCTTTCCTAACATAGTTTGCAAAAAAAGCATATAAAATAAAAATAAGATCACATAGCAACTCTGAGACCAGCTGTTTAATATGGACTGTTTAACTGCGCTTGCGCTTTTCTTAAAGCTTTGGAAAAATTGCTTTGACAAAAAAAATTACTTTTTCTTTTTTTTTTTTTTCCAAAAATGCCCCTGTTTTCTGATAGTCTTACTATCACACAATATAAGAAAATTTTATTATTACAGAACTGTCCCCAGTAGTTTTTCTTTTTTAATAAAATGGTTTCTAGAAATGTGCTAAAGTCCTCACACTTGGAGTTCCAATGAACATACATGGCTGGGCCTTAATATGATTACGACCAAGCCATCGACGTCATATTGCTAATGATTTGGCAGTCCATACGGCAGCAAAATTTTTAGCTGGATGGTATTTTTGTGTGCAAAGATATTAATGCAGTTCACTTTCAACATCCATTAATAGGCCAACAAGTGTAAAGTTCACATCACCCATCATAGTATGCCTAACCTATCGATAGCGTTTAAGGATATTCTTTTCATATGCTTGGCTTATTAATGCTGCCGAGTAACAGGCAACTTAGATGTGTTTGGTAAGTGGCAATTCAGATGTGTATTTTGTTAGAAATGATGTACATTGTAGATGGATTAGCTTATGGCTTGGATTGGAGGGTTTCTTTAGCTCATTTAGTGCAATAAGATTTGGGCAGCAGAATGATAGGATTTGCTTTAGATAAAATGGACCCCTTCTCAAGAATTTGAGGTCAAAGTGTGGGCTCTACTGTAGGAGAGAGAGAGAACTGAGATTTTTTTTATGAAAATTCATGAACTTCAAATTCTTCAATTTTAATGTTTTTAGCTCAGTTTGACAATATTTTAAGTTTGGAGTTGATTTGAGTTTATTTTGATGACAAGTTAATCGTAATTATGATCAAAAGTGTTGTAGGTTAGATCGGCCCCTAAGCGAAGTCTTATTTGGGTATGAAGGGGCTTATATGCATTTGCAAAATTTGTTTTGTAAAATGACTCTTCATTAAAAAAGATTTTTAGGAGAGCAATTTTCATGTATTTTCATTTATGAAAACTGCAAAAAAAAATTTTGTAAGAAGTTAAGTAATAGTCATCAAATTTTATTACAAGTTATTTATTCATTAATGATGAATCTAATGTTGTTTATTGCATAAAATCTCAAACACTTCAATAATTGTATAGGAAAATGATAACATGGGGGCATAAAAATGATAATTTTGGAATATTCCCTCATTGGGCTACATGTCGTCCATTTTTTGGATTTGATTGAAGATAATTATGTTTTATATCAATTTTATATGATTTATTTAAAATTTGTCTTAAAAATTTTAAGTGAATGAGGAGTTGACCAAAAAGAAGGTCAACATGCTTCAATCAAGAAATAAGCTTTCTAATTGTCCTTATCATCACTTCAAACATAAATATGCTTTTTATGAAGCTTTTCGTTCTCTGCAGATTAAGAGTGCCAATAATTTTTTATTATCTAATGAAATTAAGGCACTTCTAACAGTGTTGTGCCGAGATATAAGTAATTTTATATAAATGAGAATAAATATTATATTAAATCTTATCATGATAATAAAACAAATCAAAGTTACGGTCTTGTCGATTGATACCACAAAAATTGGTTCTATTGATTATTATGATCACGTGAATGATATTATTGATAATAGCGATTCCAATCTATTTTGAGTCGTGTTGTTCAAATGTGATAGGATGAACATAAATACTACTAGAATGAAGAGAGATCTATTTGGACCGACTACAATAAACTTCTCACATTTAATTGGTACTGGTTAAATATAACATGATCCATTTGTTTTTGTTTTTTCTCAAGTGGAGCCTGTACTCTTCATTCAAGACCCATAAAATAGAAACTGGAATTTAGCATAAGAGTGAAACCAAGAGATATTTTTTGTTCTAGTATATCATATAATGTAGAAGAAATGGGATAAGCTATTGTAATTGAATTGACAAAGTGTTAGATTCAATTGTATTTTGACATGTGTAGTTTTGCTAACACATGAGATTGGCTCTTTATTAGCCTTATAACTTACTCATTCCATCACTTTTTTAAGTTGTTCATTCTAGAATACAAGATTGTCTTTCAATTTTTGTTAAGCTCTTAAATTTAATTTCTGATGTGTGCTAGAAAATTAGAGGTGGTAGAGTACCAGAGTATCGTCTTAGCATTGTACGAAGATTCAACGTATACTCAGAAAAGAGAAAACAACTAATAATGACGGGTAGCGGCCGTTATTGATTGGCGGTGTATGGTCGGTGGTGGTTGATTGTGGCTGATGATGATCGACTGCGATCAATGATGATCGACATAGGTTGGTGATGGTCAATGACGATCGGTGGAGCTCGACGAAGGTTAGTGGTGGTTAATAGCGGTCAACAGTGATCGAAGATGACCGATGAAAGTCGACTACAATAGGCAGTGGTTGACGGAGGTTAGTGATGGTCGATGATGGTCAGCGGTGGTGGTGCTGGACTTCAGCTCCTTCGTAAAGTATTAAGCTCTTCCTTAGAATTTAAACTCTCATCCCCTTCATGAGAGGGGTGGGCTCTATTTGTAGTGTTCTAGGTGTAATTAATGCAAAAATACGAACCACTTTAATCGGACGGTCCGGAAAGCTTTCTTCGATCAGACAACATTTTATAGAAATTTGAGTGCCTTAACAAAATTGAACAATGTTGAGCTTGCTGAATTTGACTTATCGAGACACTCAATTCGACTATAGGCTTGCTAGATTCACTATTCATTTGACCTTTTAAATTTTTCTGAAGAACATTCAAGTATGGTTTAATGACTTGATCTGAACTTGATTTGACTTGGATTGGACTAATTTTGATATCATTGAATCTGTCTCGTTGAGTCGGACAGTTTGACTGCAAGTTTGTTGAGGTCAGAACTCTGAATGACTTTTTATCGAAATTTGATAATTGCAAAATAGGTTGCATTGAGATCCATGTTAAGCATCGAGATGATGAAAATTTGTTGTAGATCGATGGTTTACGGTTTTCGTGAGGCAGAGTTGTCAGTCGTGAGCAAGTGGCAAGGGGGTAGAAGTGACCAACGATTTCTTTTGTTTAAGACAAAAGAGAAACTAATTAAATAAATAAAATAATATTAAAGCTGCAGCGGTTTAAACCGCTGCAACAATTTAATTCTTAGCATAAATTAAAAGCTCAAACTTATCTTGAAACGGTGGTTTCAATCGCTGTTAGAGGTGTTTTTCATCCGTGGTTTCAAAAAAAAAAACATCTAATTTGTATGAAGATCGCTATGTATTTATTTCTCTAACAATTAACTGTTATTATTATTATTTACATTATACCTCCCAAACCCTTCATATAATTTAATAAATGTCAACATTTTAATTTTTAAATACATTGGAAATGAGTTGTATGTACGTAAATCTTCCAAAAAAATTTCTATGCGGGATTCGAAATATGTCGCAAAGCAAGCTAGGTTGGATTTTCAAGGTCTAAACTACAAACTATTTCAGTTACTAATGGGTATCTAGTTGTTATTTTATGTCATCATTTGTAGGATGGCTACGTCAATTTTCAAAAGAGCGTCTATGAGCAAGCCGAATATGAAGAGGATTTGTTAAAAAAGAGATAATTTGGAGAGGATTTGTAAAGAAGATACCATATGAGCAATAATACGAGACAAGAAGCATCTCAAATTTACATTTGTCTCTCCCTCTCTCTCCCTCTGTGTCCCTCTCTCTCTTCACATTCCAAGTGCATTTTCCTAGATGATGTCTCTATTGGATAATTTTAAATCCTTCATTAATATATCATTTACTAATATAAATCTATAGCATTCAATATATGTACGAGCAAGCCGGCTCCATTAAAATTGTTTAAGAATTATAATAGGAAATAATTTATTCCTATAAGAGTTATGAGGAATAAATTATTTACTTAATAGAAGAAGATATTTTCTTTCTTATTTTGTATTTATTTCTTTGGATTATGAATTATTTGTTTTCCTATTTCAGGCAGAATAATTAATTATTGGAAATATCAGGTGATATATCTTTCCTTTCATATCATTTTCTTTTTATTATTTTCCCTATTATAGGATTCTTGTAAGAGTTATTCATACATTTGTTCATATCAATGAAATAATGAAGTATTTCGCATTATTCTGAATTTCAACATGATATCAGAGCAAGATATCGTACTCTAGCCATTGTACTCCTTCCTGCTAACCTCAAAATTCAGCTAAGCCAGAATCCAGCAAATTCAGCCAAGCCTGAATCTCTCTTCTAAGCCAAACCATATAGCAAAAAAAACTCAAAATTCAGTCAAGCTTGAACTAGCAAATTTGATAATCTAAATGACCAATTTTTCTTCACTACTTAACAAGTTAGGAATTATTAAAATACATTCCAAACTTGAGGAGGAGTATTAAGAATCATAATAGGAAATAATTTATTCCTATAAGAAGTTATGAGGAATAAATTATTTCATTAATATAAAGAAACATTTCTACTCCTATTTTATATTTATTTCCTTAGATTAGGAATTATTTGTTTTCCTATTTTATGTTATTTCATATATCTCCTAATAATTAATATGAATTAATTATTGGAGATATCAGGTGATATATCTTTCCTTTCATATCATTTTTTTTTTATTATTTTTCTGATTATAGGATTCTTGTTAGGGTTATTTATACCTATGTTTATATCAATGAATCCGCATTATTCTAAATTTCAACAAAAATTTAAATAAATAGAAGTCATTTACGCACATACCACGTAGTTTCCTATCTATTTATAAATGTAACAAATAAATTTTATTTTTTGACATTTAAACCACAGAAATCATTCATATTACGTCAAAAATGCCAACATTTAAATTTTTTAAATGTGATATACACTTTGTCATGAATAGATAAGATGGTTGATCCCAACTTTTTATATAGATGTAAAATGCGATGGATGCAATTATATATTTAATTACCTTAATATTTATTCTTAATTTGCAACAAAGTCAAAAACTTGATCCAAAGAAAAAGCTAGGTAAGTTTTCCACTATGAAACAAATAAGAATATAATTATAATATTTAAATATAGGATACTAGGCAAGTATATGTATCGTTATCAAGTAATATAGAACTTTTTTATTATGCCCCGAATATCAAACCCATAGGGAAGACTGCAATATGCACTTAAAAAAACTAGAAAATTTAGATGATAAAAATCTACATGACGAAATATTCTTACTTAAACTTAAGATGTTATAATAGGAATGAAAATTCGATTTTTTTTGTAATTTTTTTTTTATGAAAATAAAGTTAGCAACTAATTAACTTAACAAAATATTTGCAAGATGAATGTTATATAAGTAAAATATCTTTTTTCTTATCATGAATCATTAATAAGTATAAAAATTCTGTTGTGGAAGTATGTTAAATGCGTTGTGCCAAATATGAGTAATAATATTCTTTACCCTTACTAGAGATGCTATAAAAAATATTGGCTAATCTATAGTTCGAATAGTTTTGAAGATCGGTTAGGTAAGAAAAATACTAGCTCTCACTCTAGAGTTCCCTCTTCTCCCTCCACCTAGGGGCTAATATCTCATATCAAAACCTAAAACTATAAATCAAATTGGGGGTTTTAGTCTGTCATTATAAAGTCATCTAATTCTACACCTTTAAAAAATTTATTTCTCTATTTATTTGCACTCAACCCCATGAACTACTTACTCATTCATGAAATTAATATGTGATTATAACCATTTGTTGATTGAGAGGCAATACCATCTCAGATCTTACATGTTCTCACAACAGGTATTAACATCTTAATTGGTCAAATAAAAAAGTAAATGAAGTGCAAGGTTTCAAATCATCACAACTTCTTCCAACATTGAAGTCTAATACTTCACACAACATCCTTTAAATACTTACTCATTTATCATTTTAAGGAAAACGATAAAGAAAACTACTCGAAATTATTAGAGAAAACACAACCACACATGAGTTTAAAAGTAGAAATCATGCACACAAACAAGAAATCATGATTAAAACCAAGTGTAGTAACAAAGATAAACACTTATCTCAAATTCTCTCCACCAAATTTCTTGAAGTTCTTTTGAATTCTCTTTCTTCACTAACAATATAAAATAACACTCAAAATAAAAAGAAAGTGGCCGGCGACGGCGGCGGTTACTTGGATAGATGATGGCTGTAAAATTTGATGGGTGGTTAGCCTCTTCTCTTGATGATCTGAGTCTTCTTTAATAAAAATTCAAAATGTTCCTTGGTGTCCCTTCAAAATGTGTCTTCATTCTACAATCTTCTTGAAGTTGTCTCCTCAAAAGTCAATTGAATGAATTTTCATGTCCATGGGATATTTTCGAACGTTTTTACCAAGGGTTGTTTCAAACACCTCTTCAAAAATTCATCTAAATTCAATGGATCATCAAATAACTACTTCTGGCGCTTAGGCGTGACCCTCTGGAGCTTAGGCGCGACCCGCTGGCATGTAGGCAGCCCAGTTTATTTTTGCGTCTTTCTTTATTTTTTCTCCAAATTTGCTCCTTTTTCACTCTTTTTAGCATTTCTCATCCATTTGATTGTACCTGAAAGAAAAACACACAAATATCTTTCATTAAAGCACAATATCTCAAAAATAGACATAGAAATGTATATAAAAATACTATATATTTTAAGTGTATCAATGGTATGCATGTATATTAGATATGCAAATTCAGAGGAATTGAGTTGTAATCGTTGAGAAAGAGAGACAAAGAATCGCAAGAATCAAAGAAAAAATAAGTAGAAAGAAAAGAACAAAGGGATTTAACGAGGTTCAACAATGTGTCTATGTCATCAAGAGCAAAAAGCAGCGGTTTTTGTTTTCTTGAAACAAAGTTCTCCCTATGAGGGTTACAGACATGATTTATATATATATATCTAACTCATGGTACAATTACAAAATTACCCTATCACATACCGTGGGGTCGTTACTCCCGCACCCTCAACGCACATAACAATACTCCCCCAATTTGATAGATGTTTCCGCTCCGCTCCATCATCTATCCTTTATCCGGTATATGAGACATACCTAACAGTATGTGTGTACTTCTTTCAAATAAAAATTTTATGCAAGATTCGACATATGTCGTAGAGCACATCTTGTTGGATTTGGAGGTCTCAACTAAAAACTATTTCAGTTATTAATCTGCATCTGGCTATTGTTTTATTTCAGCATTCGAAGAATGACCACGTCAATTATCTCAATATAGAGTCAAAATACATGGCATCAATATGTTCCAATACGACAAATGGAAATTTATATGAATCTGCCCATCACCATGTCTGTCGACAATCACCATTTGTTACATGTCCAACTTCTTCCAGCAAAGTGCTGCAGCAAAACAAAACAGTTAACTAATAGTTGTTTAAGAATATGAAGTGTTGAATGAAGTATTATAAAAATACTTCCTTTTTCCTCACTTCTTTCCCCCATGGGTGTAGTTTAAAGTTTTATTTAAATTTCCTTGAATGAGTTTATTAAAGGCTGACTGAATGATGAGACCACATTGATGTGGCAATTCCTCAAGCAATAGTAGCTAAATTAGAAGATTGTATATGTTGGTTCACATATGGGCTAGTTGTAGAAGATAATGATATTAGCTTTGAAGTTTTAAATATCAAGGAACGCCTGATTTTAGATGCTTCCTAAGTCTTTTTCTTAATGATATAGATCAACTTTGCACCAGCTCCAAACTTCTTGAAAATTATCAGCAACGTCTAAATTTCTAATTAGGGGCAGACTGATTAGAAGCAAAAATGAGTATAATTCATTCATAATTCAAAGGTTTTGAAAATTTCGTTGTCCGGTTAAAAAAATAATAATAATGAATGCAAAGTAAAATTTCAATTAATTTCAACTTCATTCTTTAATTCATTTTAAATGTATTCTAATTTCCTCGGATTTGTTCATGTTTGGAAGACACTAAAATTTGTGGTCGTTGTTGGCGCCCCTAGCTACTGGCCATTGTCAGCTGGTAGGTCGTAGTAAAAACGCCCCTGCACGGCCATTGCCATTGCATGATGCCATAGCCAATCATCATCGTTGCATGCTGTTATTATCTCCAACTGATCGTCTCTGACGACCACCTAGCCTCCCCAACTCGACACTAACCACTAACTGCTGGAACTTGCTGCCAACACCACCCAACTAGCCATCTTTAGATTTTATATTGATTTCTTTTTACCTCAAGTCTAGTACAAAAGACAATCTCCACTATTTGTTTTACCCCTAATCATATAACTCTAAGAAAAAATAGTAACAAAAACACAAAATTTTAATTATGTTATATTGTTCTTATTCTTCATGCTTTTTTTCAATCAAATAAATAGAATCTAAGAAAATGAGAATGCAAAAAATTGTAGAGAGACAGTTCTCCATCAATGCAAGTTCAAGCACAAACTTTACATATTTGATTGGGTGGTTGAATTAATTCAAAATTACAAAACTTTTTTGAGACTGATTTAGTGATTGAAGTATAATTTAAACTTTGAAAAGAAATATTCAATTAAGTGCTTTCAGAATATAAACAGGAAGGGTTGTTGTTTTAATTTGACAAATTTTTGATTGAGTCTATATTCAATAATAATAAAATGATAAAAAATTTCCTCTCAAAAGCATTTTTTTTCTTTAGTCATCTTTTGTAGTTTATCGATGGCATTTTTCTTACCTTGGCATTTCCAACATCTCATTTGCCAAAAAGTTTCATTTGTTTCATTTCCTTTGTTGAAAAAAAAAAACAATATATTATTTATCATCATGTATACATATCAACAATTAATAATAAGAAAAATAATTTTTTATTGGATATCAACTTAAAATCAATTTACGATCCTGAATAGAGTCAAACTTGATTTTATATGTTATGTGACCGATTGCTTATCAACTTAGTCAAAGTTTATATTAACATAAGGTAGGCTTATCTTCACTGACTAAGATTGAGTCTAACAAAAAATAGTTGGGCAAGTTAAGTGGATTGGATTCAACTGGTTGACCAACTCTTGATGCTTGTGTGTTTGTCAATCAATTAGGATGGCACAACCATTAGCTAGTTTAGCAACTTGGCTACTTGGTAACTCAGTGTTCTATAAAGCCATGAGGCACACTACATTATTAAATATTTGTATGTATATTATTTTTTCTTGTGCAGCAAATTACGAAAAATCCTCTAAGAAACAATATCATCTAAAAATTAATAAATATGCATTCAATGTTGAGACTCATATTAAACAATCATAGATACTGAACATAGCTATGCACTCCTTCAATACATTTTTTGTCTGACTAATAAAATCACAAAATTTATTCCTCTCCACAATTCTCCCTCTCTCCCTCCCTCTCCCGCTCCCTCCGTCCCTCTATTTTTTCTTTGTATGAGTGCTGTTGTCTGGGTGGTGTTTGTTTTTCAATGGTGTTTGTTCATGAAAAGCCTAGGGTCCAACATCTTCTAGGATGTAATAAATATAGATCATGTCACAAACTAGAAGGGGATGATTGCACTAAAATATACACAATGCTGAAGGAAATTGCACTAACATGGAGAATATGAAAGAGATCATAACAAAGTAGATGATAAAGGAAGTGATGAATTTATTTTCTGTTGTTGTGCCTTGTGTGATACTAACTATTCAATCTTTTGATTAAATGTTGAGGAGAGTGTAAGAAGTTCTAAAGGAACTAACATCAACTTTGATGGACGATGATGATGAGACTTGATTTCTTGATATTAAGGACTCTACTCAAATCTTGTGCAGAGTAGGGGTGTAAACGAGCCGAACACGGGCGAGCCATGCTCAGCTTGTGTTCAGCTCGTTTATATTTCGAGCTCAAAAAGTGTGTTCGTGTTTGGCTCGTTTGCTTAACGAGTCGAACACGAGCTGTTCACGAACAAAGAGTTCTTTTAACAACCCTAATCATGTAGTCATAAGACAAGAAGAGTTTGAGCAAGATTTAAAAATTATTATTTATATTAAAACATCATTTGAATATAATTTAATAATTTTTAATCTATTTTCTTAATCAATATTTTAATTGGTTATAAATCTTTGTAGCCTTGTAGTAAATTAGATTTTTTTTAAATACTACTTAATATATATATATATATATATATATATATATATATATATATATATATATATATATATATATATATATATATATATATATATATATATATATATATATATATATATATATATATATAAACTAGATGAGTAGTATTTCGAGCCAAAACGAGCCAAACACGAACGAACACATCTTAGTTCGTGTTCGGCTCGTTAACTTATCGAACTAAATTAACGAGCTGAACATGAGCTTCTTAACGAGTCGAATAGGAGTTATTCACGAACAACGAGCCATTTTGACAGCCCTAGTGCAGAGAAAGAAAAAGGAGATGAAGAGAAAGCCACAATTGGAGAATATTTTCTTCAAGGAGATCACAAAGGCCATGCCTCTAATGAGTTTCAGAGTCTTATCCTTTGGATTCATATGATGAGAAAATGGTTCCACATGAACATGCAGCTTTTTTTCAAAGTTATAATATCTTTGTTTAACTTTGATAAACCTATAGAAGTGCTGGATAATTTTCACGACTCTGAAAAGTATTTACTTAGGTGGTTCACTCACCTACCTCTAAAAGTGATCACCTCATTTATTGAGTTTAAGAGTGTTCGTACTATAGTTTTTCAATAAGCATAGTTTATTGATGAATTTGCAGGCTCTTCTGTAGATGGGTCAAGAGGCAAGGCAATTACTTAGAAGATTTGTCAGTCAGTTCCAAAAGAAAATGTTAGAAACCAAAGACTTTGAGCTAAATTTCACTCATACAATCTTGGCTCTAGGTTTTCTAGAATATTCTTTCAGACATGCTCTGAATCTTCAACAACCTAGGAATTTAGCCAACTTGCTCAAAGTAGTCAACAATAATATGACCACAAAGGTACAATTGTATGACATGTTTGTTTGTTTGGTGTTGCATGAGAAGAAAATCGACATAATAAAGGATGATCTTAAAATATCTCTAAAAGTCATGGATGTTGCCTAACCAAATTTGAAGTTATGATTAAATTTCCTAAGAATTGTTAGTTTCTCCAGTTGGGAGGTGAACTCATCATAGAGAGATCATTATCATGACTTGATAAGGGAGAGGTTGCCCCTATCAATTCAGTTGCACCCTGCGACCATGCCATCTATAAGTGTTTCCACAGTCAAATACGTAGATACAATGAAAAATAAACACTCTCTTGAACAGCTAGAATGAATGAAGACTAGAGTAAATTGTGTGACTCAAAGAAGTATTACACTTATCATGGAGACCACAAGCATGATACAAGAAAGTGCAACAATCTTTAAAATCTGTTAGAGGAGCTGATATAATTAAGGAAGGTAAAGAATTTTGTACTCATTGAACTGAGTAAAAGAATGCCAACAAAGGTGCCAATAGAGGGAAACATAAATGATTTCTGCTAGCTCATACCATTCATAAAGCGAGATGATCCCAACAATTCATAAGGGAGTTATACAGGAGGTTTCTCATCATTTTAGTCTAAAATAACTTTGATAGAGATAGTTAAGCAGGGAGTGCTTTTTCATCTTCACATAACTATGTGGACTTCATATACTCGAGTTTCCATGGTGTAGTATTTGCCTTCATCACCACAAAATAGAATACCTAAACAAGGACCTTCTTCTTTTCTTCTTGTAGAGATTGTGACCAAATTATATGTTCAAGCTCAACTGCTAAATAAGATGATGAAGCACTAGGAGTTCTCTAGGCTCGTGGCATACCTACTCTGGCCAAGCAATAATCTCTATTAAATCAAATTATTATCCTAGATATTTGATCACTTCTTTTTCTTAGAAATTGCCTACATGCTTCCTCAGAATATTGTTCATTTATTTTCCATGGTTTTTTTGGGAGGAGGCTATTCTAATACCTCCTTTTCTTTTACTTGAATTGTTGAAGGAGACTTTTGTATGCTTGTTTCTTCAACTCTCTTTCCGTCCCTGTATTCCTTTCAAACCTCTTTCTCCAGCTACATTTGTTTAGATGGTGTAAGTTTGTGGAGAATCCAGCGTCTAATTTGTATTGAATATGTTTATTTTATTTTGTTCTCATTTGATCATCGTTTCTTACTATTGATGAATTTCCTATGAAATTTCTGTACAAATTGCAGCATAGATAAGCAACCTGATTATTTTTAATTAATTTGACCAAAATATTCAACGTCAAAACGTCAAATTAGCCAATGTTTAGTGGGCTACTAATCAATTTTATCTATTTTTAATAGGAATATGTCAACTTAATTTAATGAGAAATTCTTAGTCAGGCTTAAAATTCAGCAGCGAAAATTAGCAAAGGCCACGAGTCACGAGGATAAAATAGAGGCATTTACGTACATACCACCCAATTCTTATGTATTTACATATATGTAACACATATATTTTAATTTTCACGAAAAGAAAATGCAATGCTCCTTTTCATGCACAGGTAAGGTGTTATGCATGTAAGAATTAAGCTTTGTGTTAGATATGTAAATGCATAGGAATAAGTGGTCTATATGTAAATCTTCCACATTTATATTTTGTACATATTTTAAAATAAATTCATGATAATTTGTATTCTTATTCTCATCAAAATGAAATACTTTTAGTTCAAATATTTTGAATAAATTTTAGCCAAAATAAAATTAAAAAATGTTAGAATTTACTTAGATAAAAATCCAATACATAACAAATTTTAATTAAAATTTATAGT
>NEWO01000002.1:4774429-4797023 GCA_003013225.1 Phalaenopsis aphrodite | reverse complement strand
GCTTATGAATTCACCATTTAGACCATTTTTTGATGCGGAAAATTTTATCAATAACATTGCAATGAAAAACCAAAAAAAAGAAAAAGAAAAAGACTAGGTATAATTCATAGAACGGATGTATGATTATCAAATAAAGATAACTTCATGCCCTAGATGTGCAAGAAAAGTTTTACTTTCCTTGCTATATCTTTTTATTTAAAGAGCAACAAAAGTATGTCCCTTCCTAATGTCAGACTAAAAATTTTTCATGTGAGCTTCACAGGGATGGGACCACTGAAACCAACTCCAATTTTATTTTTCAAAAATTTACATGCATACCGCTCAATTCCCATTAATTTACACATCTAATGTCTAAACTTTGTTTTTTTTGAGTTTATGACGGCCAAATACTTCATATCACATCAAACATATCATCTTTTTTAACTTTTAAAGAGTAGAATATACATTTTCATGCATAAAAAAGGTGGTCTATATATGTAAAAATTGAAGTTTAGGTATTAGATATGTAAATGCATAGGAATGGAGTGGTATGCAGATGAATCCTCCTATTGGAAAATTAATGGCAGACTAATTAGTGGTTACATTTACGAAAGCCTCAGGCACATAGGTTGCAATCTATGTAGCACCGACACTTCTAAAAATGTGACGAATCTGTATCGGACGCTAACACTTGTCCGACACGCCCCAACACTTCTCTGATACTACAAAATATATGTTTGAATTTTTTTGCGGGCCCCAACACATCCGGGAAACACCTCAACACCACACCAGATGTGAGCTTAACACGATTTCGAGAAAATGGGACGCACGAACTAAAAAACTATAAACATATGTATAGCTTTAATTATTTCTCATAGTTGAAACCGCCCCATCTCTCATCATATTAAAACTACCTCTAACATTCGTCAAAATCAAGCATCAAAGATGTATCCAATATTCGCGGAAGTTGAGTATTAGTAATTCCTTCTTTGCAATCATATGCTTTTCTAAATTTTAGTAGATAAGTTCAATGAATTTTTTTGAAACATATTAAATCTAATTTTAAAAATTATTTTTCACAAGCATGAGTTTTATTATATAAATTAAATTTATGAAATTAAATTTTATTCTTGCATAATTTATGTTGTGATATTTTAATGGAATACTAAAAAAAATATTTTATATAAATAATTAATTAAATACAAAAATGTGTCTATAACGTGTCGTGTCCTAATTTTTCAATTATATTGTGTCCTTGTATCATGTCGTGTCGTGTCATGTTCGTGTCTCTGTGCCTGTGGCCGTTCTTTATAGGTTGCAATCATAATATTTTAATAAAAATAAGAACAAGCAATAGAAAGCAGATTCTTCAATGACAAGTAAAATATTGCACTCTTAAAAAGTCAAATAGAAAAAAAAATTTATTGTGTGTTAATATATCAACAAATTCATATACAACCATATTGGCATGCTTCCACTTCTGACTCTGCACTTTTTTTAACTGTTTTAACCAAAATTTACCGTAAAGATTTCCAACTATAATAAAATTTAACTTCTAACACTTTGCGATGTGATTCTATGTTCATCAATGTCATCAAAATGATACTTTTTATCGATATATGTTCATGTGGTAGCCAACATTATTGGCCCATATAAGAGTAATTCTTACTTCTAAACAACCATAATGATTCAAATTTTTCAACAGAGCATGGCCAAACAAATCTTTCTCTTGTACCCCACCAAGATAGCATACCATATATAGAAATGTTGTTGCTAGTCCACATAAACGTTGCACGCATTATAAAATTTTGACTAGTTCCAGCATTATAATATTGAACTCTGTGTCAAGCTTCCTGTAATTTTTGAATTAATGGTGGTAGAAAAACATTAATATCATTAGCCAGACTTTTTTTCTATGTTGTAATGGTTGACATAATGAATGATGATTGTTTCAACCTTATCTAAGAAGGTAAATTATAAGGTATTAGAGAACACGACATGTTATATGTAATATTTATAAGCTTGAATGGATTAAATCCATCAGCAGCCAAACCAAGCTGAATATTTCATGGTCATAAGCAAAGTTAAAATACCGAGTGTCAAATACTTCAATACTTCACCATTAGCAGAATAATAAACTAAACCATCTTTATTACAGTGTTTTGAAAGTCATACCCACCCTCTCTTCAACAGATACCTTTATTTTGGAAAATCATTGTAATATTTGGATTAATGAAAAATACTAAACAAACTTAGTTGAGTTCTTACTAGCTCTTTCATTTTTAAAACTTTATTTTTATGAGAATTCACACATAGTGATGAATGACAAATATGACATACCTCTTGGGCCAGATTTAACTTGTCAAAATAACATACAATCATTAGGACATACATCTATTTTTGTATAACCAAGATCAAATGCTATTGTAATTTTATTCACCTCATATATATTCTTGTCCAATAAAACTCTGTGAGGGAAGGCATTAGCCGGTAACTCCAACAGCATAACAAATAATTTTGCAGTACAAGAATGTGGATATTTAAAAATATATAAGTTAAAAATGAAAGATAACTTTAAGAAAAACTTACAACAATGTTATAATTCTTCTTCTCTATCGTGTAATAGATGATGTCCGAAATTATTGCAAGGCAAGTCAGTCAATCACAGAAGTAACCATGTTGCTCAAGAAATATATTAATTATGAGTCTGCATTGATCCCACATGAAATTATCAAAATATTTTTAACAAAGAAAGTTCCAATTTACTAAACCTCTGAATCTAGTTTGAATTTTCAGTTTGCAGATATGAAAGGGTATAAAATCCTAATGCAGAAAAAAAAATTAAACTAGGTTTTGTGAAATTTTATAGGGTTGGTTCATGCTCTTGTAACATTTGTCTAGTAGTTTCTCGATGTTTTTTCTATGAATTCTCACGCTATTGTTGACAACCAGAGATATGTCCTCCTTAGTCTATGTATAGGTAATAAGATGTGTTGGAAATAATATTGCGATTATGGAAACATAACTATGCAGTGTTTTCAAGGAATCTTTCAGTCCCTTTTCTAGGTTACAATTACTACTTAACTATGCAGTGTTTCCAAGGAATCTTTCAGTACCTTTTCTAGGTTACAATCACCTAATGACGATATATCTATTTCACTACACTATTGTGTGTTAATATACTTGTTCTTCTAAGAGACCATTAGAAGTCCTAGATCATAAGAGATTTTAACATTTCATCGGGTATGATTTGAAGATAACTACGATAAAGAAGTTAACAAATCAACATAAGTCATCTATGCACAAAAAAGACATATAATGAGCAAAATTTAAATGATTAAATAATAAGAAAATCACATGTCTTACATCGCGGAAGTATAAAAAAGAAATTAACTATTATGCATGAGAAAATAAAGCATGTAAAATTGTTATTGCGGGCATAAAAAGTAAACAATGCAAGAAGTATAGAAAACTTGAACATAAGTCAACCGATCCTTACAATACAGTATGATCCTCTCCATTAACTACAAGCTTTGTAGATATCCCTTCTATAATTGCACTCAATATCTCCTCACAACGTCTACAAACACGAGAAACAACCCTATGAATATTCCCTAAGGAAAACCAATGAAAAAAACCCTATGGTTGGTGAAGACTATACTAACAGTCTTCACAATATCCAAGAGTGCCCTACATCGTGCCCAAGCTCTCCTTATGTAGTTCTTGTCAAAAAAATTTATGAAAACCTTTGCCAATTCAAGCCTAGTCGAGCCGCAATGTAGCTACACCTATGACTGATGTAGTAACACTGAGGCCGACAAAGTTACACCATATAACAACATAATTACACCAGATATACAGAGAGCTCGATATAATTATGCCAAAGGCCAGTGCAACTATGTTGATCCTCTAAAATTTTTTGCTTCATATTTTGTCTACATGATGCTCGCTCGACATCTTTAACCTACAAAATACCACAAAGAAATCTTTCACAAGCATAAAAACATGATAAATAAGGAAGAAAATAAGATAGTTAAAGAAAAAAATTTATGTAAATTTACATCATATCAATAGCCTAGAAAATTTGTCACTTTCTTTTGGTTTATCTGTCGCATGAGTTTAATAACTAGCTTCTAAAGTTGATTGATATCGCTCAGTAATCCTACCATATCATTAGTGATTAGTTATTCTATTAGAATTAGCGCCTGCACAAGATCAATCATGCTACTTGGATTTTCATTGGGAACGTCTTCACTAACATAACTTTGTTCTTCCCCACGTCGACAACTTATCATGTAAAAAATCTCTTAGAGATTAACTAATATTTTGAGATCTTTGACACAACAGAAGTATCTATCAATGCATACTTTGCATGCAGATAAAATTTTTTCCGATGCATATTTGCTTCAACTTGCACATTTTAAAAATTATTAACTTCTCTTTTATATTCAGAAGTTCCATTAGATTGTTTTTATCCAACTCCTATACATTTGCTCTTAAAAATTAAAACTTGCAGTCACTAATAATAATATTACATGCGCTAACTCAGATAAAAACAGAAGAATCTAAGCAATCAAAGTGTGAATAAACATGATTGCTATTAAATATAAGAATTTTTTATAATTTATTTAGATTTTTGTGTGAAGAACTATCTATTTTATGTTTACTGAAGAAAAAGTTTCCTCTTCATCTGCACTTTTAGTGAGAACACGTTCTTCCAACAACTGTTTTGTATGACTTTTGCTTGAGGGAGCTAGGGCTAATTATCACAAAAAATTGCAGAAGATACGAGAGAGGATCTGGATTTACAATAGATAAAATTACAGACCAAAGAAGCTTGTTGATTTTCAAAGCGAGAGCCTGGATAGGAATAAGGATTGGCCGACAGAACCTAGGCGAGGTGCAATCCAATGAGGGTGAAGATTGATGTTGGGTGAGAGAGTCGCTATATGATATTGTTTTGTGACATTATCAAGACAAATCACTAACCAAGGCCAAGGATAACCCAAAACATGGCTAATGGACAGAGAAAAGTTAATTCGCCTATAGCTAATTGAAATGAATTGGGGTTAAGAGGATCTAATGAATAAGCCAGACGTCATTTGAAAATCCAAAATTTGTATATTTTATTAGGGTGGTTAAGTCTCACATGAATTGATATTTAATTAATTTTAGTTAGTTCAGCTTGCACACACATGAACCAATGTCAAAAGATGTCAAAGTCATTACAACTATGTAAATGTGTAGCGGCTCATAAATTTATTGTAACGTTCCAGCTAAAGTTTGAGACAATCATATAATTTACTAGACACCCCCCATAACATATAAATTAGGGAGTCATTTTCACAAAGAGGACTACTAAATCTATTTTAAGGGAATTAGCATTACTTGTGATTCACTATTTCCTCTCATCCAATCAACCCTTTATTTGTCGGGTGTGGCTTTCAACACAAAGCTAATAAATGTTTTAATAAAAGTGACAGAATATGAATAATCCAAAACACTAAATTTCTAGCATTCTACTATGGCTGAGAATCAGTAGTAACATAGACATGTGTCAACCTCTAGTTAGACCCTTCAATCATACCATCAATTTTGTATGAGGAGCTTTAATGTTGACATTTTGAATTTTTAAAAAATATTTGACAAGTGATTATGGCATTTTGTAATCTCAACAGAATATGCATAGTTTTGAGCAGAAAAATATAATTTTTTATGTTTATATTTATGGCACTTAAAACTTTAATATCACATAAAAAGGATCACACTATCATTTACTTTAGAGAGAAAAAGACACATTCTCATGCATATATTTATGACACAAAAGTGTGATAAATGTGAAATATAAAACTCTAGGTGTTAGATATATGTAAATATATAGAATTGTAGGGTATGTTTGCTTAAATATTAAGCCAATTGTAATCTCATTTTTTCAGGATTTAATCAATCCTATTGATAACTAATGTGCTAAATTTATAAGTAACCAATTTGGTTATATATATAATAATTTAAATCCTAAAATAAATTTTTAATTAATAAATAAAATGTAATTATCTTCAATAGTTGGCATGCCAAATAGTTATCAATAATTTAAAACTCTAAAAAATTATTAAATGTGCCCAAAACATTTGAACATCTTTTCAAGTCACACATCCTCAACTAATATTTTTTCAAGATGTTCATGAGACTTATTCATTATTTTCAAATGAAAAATAAATTCCACTCAATTCTAAAACCAGAACAACTCGAGGGCTCCCAAAGGAAAAAAAAGCCCTTCTTCTTTCGCACGTGCGAGTTTCATAATAATTGATAGTGTCATGAATAAATCAAACTTTAAACAGATTACTAGTAACCCGGCTTCGATTATAGCTTAGCATGTTCATGATAATTTGATTAACTATTTGAACAAATTTGAATACTTTTGTAAATAGGATGCTTAACAAACAAGTTTAACAAAAATTATTGCTCGATTAATTCATGTCATGAAAAATATCATCTAAAGTTCGTGAATAAACTTTTTAAGAATGTCTATTTAAGCTTCTTTATGAATAATATAGTTTAAATACTTATTTTCTTATGGTCAACAAATTCTTAAAAATATTATGATTAATTTTCGAAATACTTTAATTATGGAATTTATTTTATTAAATTAGTTGTGTTAGCAAGTATAATAATCTCAATCTGAATCAAACTCAAATAGAACTCAAGCTGAGCTCCCACAAAAATTTGAATTTGATAAAAGATCTCATACTCCTAACACAATCCTAAAAAGTCAAAACACACTTTCAATAGATTGACAACTTCCATGGTCTCTAATTCAAACATCTCAGCCTGGTCTCCGTTGACAACGTCTACAACTACTAACAATTCAAACATCACCTTCCCCGCCTTCATGCATCTATAAATACCCTCCCTTTCGATGCCAATCTCAACACTACAAATCAGAACCTAAGATTTATACAAAGAAGATGGCCGCCATACAAGCCCACTGCCTCCGATCTTCTCCCATTAGGCTGCCGCAGCTCGCGCACTGCCGTGGAAGATGGGGAGCAAACCTCCATGCTCCCGTCGGGCCAAAGATCAAGCCTTTATTCCTTCCAAGCCTTCATTCTCTCATCCCATTTCATGAACTCCGCACGCTCAGAGAAATGTCGACCGTTGATAATGACAAACTGGTAACTCAGAAAGAGGAGCAGGACAACGGCTTAATCACCACCAAGCTCCTTGCCATAGCAGAGACCGCCGCAGAGCGTGCAGAAATGCATGCCATAATTGGCGAGCAGAGGAACAATTGGAACCACCTCTTCCTCCACTCCATCAATTCCATCACCCTCGCCGCCTCACTTATGGCCGCCATCGGCTCCATGACTGAAGCAGAGGCATCTGTCTCTCTGAACCTCTCCTCCGCCGTTCTCTTTACTTCAGCCGCAGGACTAATGCTGCTCGTCAACAAGATTCAGCCTTCGCAGCTTGCTGAAGAGCAGCGGAACGCCACCCGTCTCTTTAAGCAGCTGGAGAGATCAATCCATGCAACTCTAAGCTTGGGTGCGGGTAACTTGAGTGAATCGGATGTAGCAGAAGCCATGGATAAGGTTCTCGCGCTGCAAAAGGCGTATCCGCTTCCCCTGCTCCCAGGAATGCTCGAAAAGTTTCCCAAAGTTGTTGAACCTACCAGGTGGTGGCCGAAGCAGAGGCAGCCGCGGCGAAAGCAAGTGCTTGGCCGGAATGGGTGGAGCAGTGAGAGGGAAGAGGAGATGAGGGGAGTTTTGAGAGTCCTGAAAGCCAAGGATGAGAAGCAGTATGTCAGCCTCGGACAATTGGTGCTTAACATCAACAAGTTCTTATCTTTCGCCGGCCCTCTGCTCGCCGGAGTTGCTGCTGCTTCGATCATCGGCGGTAACCATGGCTCTGGGTTGGCAGTGGTCGGAGGAGCGCTCGCAACGGTGGTGAACACGCTGGAGCACGGAGGGCAGGTGGGGATGGTGTTCGAGCTGTTTAGGAACTGTGCGGGATACTATCGGAGATTAGAGGAGGAGATAGAGTTCAGTTTGGGGGAGGAGGAGAGGATGAGGGAGCAAGGAGAAATCTTTGAGATGAAGATGGCGTTGCAGCTTGGCAGGAGTCTGTCTGAGCTAAGACGCCTCGCCTCTTATTCATCTTCTTCGTCGGCGGATGAAGGGATTAAAGAGTTTGCCGGAAAGTTGTTCTGATGAGTTGCCATGGCTGCAAAATTCAAAATGGCGTCACGTTCCGGATTAATTAGTTGCAAAATTCTTTTGTTCTTCCATGTAAATTGGATACATAATAACGATTTTATTATTTTTTTCAAATTTGATTTCTTTTTTTTGGGACACTTAACGTTGTCTTTGGAGGGATTTCGATCCTCTAAAATTATCATGAAAATTTTATTATAATTAAATATAACAGTTGATTATAATAGGAACTTCCCCTGGAGGACAGCATTTAGTAATAATGAGATTGTAATAAATAGCAGAAAATAAAAACAATCTTTCCATAATGGAGGAAATTAAAACCACAATTGATGCTTGCTAGAAATGAGAGCAATGAATTATCGTCAGAGTGTTGTACAAAAATCCAACACACACTTATATTAAAGTAAGTAACAAGTAGTGACACCGAAAGTTCTTACATGGAAAACCCGGAAAAGGGAAAAAAACACAGGGACTTGCTTGATTGAAATCTTTCACTTTAAGTTGGTGATTAAAGATACAACTCTTTTTTCTCACTAACAAGAAGTGGGTTATAATGTCTGTGTGTAGAAGAACTTATTGCTTAGCGGAGGGAGCGTGTGGTAGGATCGGCCTAAGGTAGCGGGGGCGACCGAAAGTGGCTGCGGCGGTGGCGGCCGGAAGAGGCAGCAGTGAAGGTGGCCCAAGGAGGCTCGAGCCGTTGGAACTTCTGCTAAAATAATCGGTGGAGACAAGAGTTGGTCGTAGGCGATGACGATGACTTGAAGCGGCAAAGCTTGAAAGCAGCAACGATGACCGTAGGCAACAACAGTTATTAAAATCAGTTCAAGCATGGTCAAATCAAGCTAAGATCAAGCAATTAAACTACTTTTGTAAGTTTTTTCAGGCATAATCAAAAAGGTCTTATGGATTCCAAATAAGACATGCTTAAAGTCAAATCAAGTGTCTTGACACGATAAATCCAATGAGTCCAAGATCACTCAATTCTGACATCATTAAAGCGTTTAAATATCCATTGAACATCATCCAGTAGAAGGGATTTTTTGGCCTACGAACATTATCTAGCTCACCAATACGACCTACATAACTAACTATAGTTTACGTGGTTCACAACTCATGCAGCTCTCGACTCTGGGTCTCGTGACCTGCAGATGTCTGTAGAGCTAACTACTATAACTTACGTGGTTCACAGCTTGTGTAATTCCCGACTATAGTCTATGCGGCCTACGTACGTTATTGTAGCTCATCACATTAGCTCAAGTGGCCAACTATGGCCTATGTGGCTCACAGCTCCTACATCCTTCTACTATGACCTTTGTGGCTTATAGGCACTCGTAAAGCAACCATATGCAGCTTACATAACCAATTACTATCGTGGCTTTCAACAACTACCTATACAATAAGCTAGCATTACAACCATCGTATATAACATTGATTGTGGACTACTGCCTCCATATCAATCGACAATGGCCTTTGCAGCATACTATCATCGAGAACTACATTTATTATAGCAAGACTACGGCTATTATCAACAAACTATTGTTGTACATTTACAATGACAATCTTTGTAATTTCGTCTTCCTCAATTCTGGAGAAGAGTGGACTCACGTACTTAAAATTATATAGTATATCATTTTAACTGAGCTAGACCTGTGATTTTTTTTCCCTTTTATGGGATTTCTACGTAAAAAATGAAGTGGCTTCCCCTGCTTGCTTCTCTTTAATTAAGTTTGTAATAGTTTCCTTTCAATGCTAAGATCGCATTCATTACTCTACCGTCGCGAACCTTCCAGCATACATCAAGAATAATATAAACATGTTCACTACATTTAATGAGATTTTATAAATCATTGACAAGCAATGCAGTCACCTCAAATACAATTGCCTTACTAGCTTAAAACTTAGCATTTATTGATTGTTCATTTTAAATTTAATTTGTATTTTGATATAATCAAATTTATCCGACACCTTAAAACTGGGAAAATAAACATCAATCTAAGAAAATATGGTGATTTTCTGTACAGTCATCATTTTGTGGGTCCGTCAGTCCAACTAACTAATATACAAAAGAGTTATTTTGACCTACATCTCATCACATACAATCATACATTTGCATATTTTTCAACAAAAAATTATTTAAATAATATGACCAACATATTAATTATTTTAACCATAATTTAAACGTGTGAGAAATTTACGTGCAATCCTTAACAGTATCATGCAAGAAAATATAATATTATAATTACAGAATTTAATCATATATATTCAAGGAGCCATGCAAAAATAAATAAGACAATTAGTAACTTTATTATGCACAATAAATAAATTCTATAACAGATAATTAGCAATATAAGTGCAATAGAACTAGCAACCTACTATGAAAATAATCAGAAATCTAGCACAAATAAGAAGATGAATGATACATTTATATCATATTAAATAATTGTTACTTACCTCAAGGAGGTATAAATAAAATTTCAAATCTTTTCAAGCTTCACCTGATGATGTCACAAAGATTTGAAGTCCTATGCATGTTAATGAAGGTATAGTCATCACTCATCACTATGTGTATGTGTGCGTGATGGGAAGAAAGGGAAAGGTACCAACCATCCTTATTAAAAACTAACAAATCAATGGCCCAAGGAATTACAGCTAACGACACTTGAAGTCTCAATATTGATAATGAAGCCATTAGCTTTAAATTGTCTAATTATTCTATCTATTGCTCCCTTGGCCTTTTACATGGCCCAAACGGTATACTCTTTCTCTAAAAACATGATTGGTGCAGATATTCATATGCATCGTAAAACAACTTGATGNCTTGTGTAATTCCCGACTATAGTCTATGCGGCCTACGTACGTTATTGTAGCTCATCACATTAGCTCAAGTGGCCAACTATGGCCTATGTGGCTCACAGCTCCTACATCCTTCTACTATGACCTTTGTGGCTTACAGGCACTCGTAAAGCAACCATATGCAGCTTACATAACCAATTACTATCGTGGCTTTCAACAACTACCTATACAATAAGCTAGCATTACGGTCATCGTATATAACATTGATTGTGGACTACTGCCTCCATATCAATCGACAATGGCCTTTGCAGCATACTATCATCGAGAACTACATTTATTATAGCAAGACTACGGCTATTATCAACAAACTATTGTTGTACATTTACAATGACAATCTTTGTAATTTCATCTTCCTCAATTCTGGAGAAGAGTGGACTCACGTACTTAAAATTATATAGTATATCATTTTAACTGAGCTAGACCTGTGATTTTTTTTCCCTTTTATGGGATTTCTACGTAAAAAATGAAGTGGCTTCCCCTGCTTGCTTCTCTTTAATTAAGTTTGTAATAGTTTCCTTTCAATGCTAAGATCGCATTCATTACTCTACCGCCGCGAACCTTCCAGCATACATCAAGAATAATATAAACATGTTCACTACATTTAATGAGATTTTATAAATCATTGACAAGCAATGCAGTCACCTCAAATACAATTGCCTTACTAGCTTAAAACTTAGCATTTATTGATTGTTCATTTTAAATTTAATTTGTATTTTGATATAATCAAATTTATCCGACACCTTAAAACTGGGAAAATAAACATCAATCTAAGAAAATATGGTGATTTTCTGTACAGTCATCATTTTGTGGGTCCGTCAGTCCAACTAACTAATATACAAAAGAGTTATTTTGACCTACATCTCATCACATACAATCATACATTTGCATATTTTTCAACAAAAAAAATATTTAAATAATATGACCAACATATTAATTATTTTAACCATAATTTAAACGTGTGAGAAATTTACGTGCAATCCTTAACAGTATCATGCAAGAAAATATAATATTATAATTACAGAATTTAATCATATATATTCAAGGAGCCATGCAAAAATAAATAAGACAATTAGTAACTTTATTATGCACAATAAATAAATTCTATAACAGATAATTAGCAATATAAGTGCAATAGAACTAGCAACCTACTATGAAAATAATCAGAAATCTAGCACAAATAAGAAGATGAATGATACATTTATATCATATTAAATAATTGTTACTTACCTCAAGGAGGTATAAATAAAATTTCAAATCTTTTCAAGCTTCACCTGATGATGTCACAAAGATTTGAAGTCCTATGCATGTTAATGAAGGTATAGTCATCACTCATCACTATGTGTATGTGTGCGTGATGGGAAGAAAGGGAAAGGTACCAACCATCCTTATTAAAAACTAACAAATCAATGGCCCAAGGAATTACAGCTAACGACACTTGAAGTCTCAATATTGATAATGAAGCCATTAGCTTTAAATTGTCTAATTATTCTATCTATTGCTCCCTTGGCCTTTTACATGGCCCAAACGGTATACTCTTTCTCTAAAAATATGATTGGTGCAGATATTTATATGCATCGTAAAACAACTTGATGTGAGCTAGAAAATCCGCGGCGGTAGAGTAACGGATTATCATCTTAGTGTTGTATGAGAATTCAGCACACACATAGTTGAAAGAGAAACAAGTAGTGACGACTATAAAAATTTTTACATTGTCAGGCAGAAAAACCACGGAGTCTGGCTACTAGTGTCGATTGTCGGTAGTGAATATTCACAACTAGACCAGGTCAATAGTGAATTTTTTACAAGTAGTGATGACTCCATCATTCAACACTACTTATATCTCTTTCATCTGTGTGTGTGTATTAAATTCTTGTACAAAGCTAAGACAATAATCCGTCGTCTTTCATTTGAAAAACCACAGGGTCTGGCCTAGAAATTCATTATTGATTGATGATTACAGAAATCCATTGTCCCATAGAAGGGAAATGATAGCTATATTTTTCAGATTACAGTGTCGACTGTAGGTATCTGGTTGATGGTGATTGACGACGATTGATAGCGGTCGACGGAGGTAGACGGTGGTCGATGGTGGTTTACGGTAGTCGATATAGGTCGGCGGCGGTAGGTGATGATGTTGAGCTACAGCTACTTCTCAATACCTCAGGCTCTCTCTCTAGGCTTCAACCCCCCCTCATGAGAGGGGAGGGACTCGATTTATACTGCTCTGAATGCAATTAATGCGGGAATATGAACCATCTCGCTCAATCAAATGGAGATTAATGGACATTTTGGTGACTTAATTATGTCAGAATTGTGTGATCTTAGACTCATCAGATTCGTCTTGCTGAGACGCTAGATTCTACTATAACTTTGTTAGATTTGACATCTATTTGATGTTCCAAATGTATTCAGAATCTTCCATTAATAGTTTAATGACTTGATCTAGGCTTGATTTGACTCGGTTTGGATTAACTTTGATATCATTGGGTCCATTTCATCAAGCCAGTAAGTTTGCCTATAAATTTACTGAAATTTGAGCTATAGAAGATTGTTAATCAAAGTCTGAATATTTCTTGCTCAAAAAATTACATCAAGATTCATGTTGGATGATAAAAAATATGTTGGTGTTGTATCACAACTCATTTTAAAAGAGAGTGAGAGAGACACAGAGAGAGAGAGAGAATACAAATTAAACCATGCGCAAGGCATATTCTAATAATAACGACATTATATTCTAACCTCATTTGAACTTTATGGAAACATTACTCTATAATTCAATATTGTAAAATTATATTTGAATCTTATCTCAACCTTGACCATGCCCTGTTCAAAACTTGATTAACCATTAAATTATGTTCAAACCATGCTTAAACCATCTACCAATCTTATTTAAACCTTCTCTGAATACTATTCAACCTTACTAAATTTTATTCAAACCTCTTCAATTATAATTGTACCATCTTCAAAGCTCTTCTTCAACTACTTTTAAAACATTATTTAAAAACACAAGCAAAATTTGATCCAATAACTTTGATCTAGGTTCAGATATGATTCCAACAATTTAATTGTTTGATAAATTCATCGGTCTTGCCTAACACTTTTGATTGTTGAGTTTCAATATCTCGGATGCAAGAATTAGAGAATCTAATGGACACATACGAAAAGAACTATATATTCAATATGAACTTCATCGAACAATCAGACCGGCTTGAGTAAAATTGGAAATTGAATTCAGAAAGTTCAATAAAACGGCTTCAAACTATGTCCAATAATAATTTTCAAGGCACGAGTTATTGACTGACGTCGCTGGATTCATAAAGTTTGCGCGTTTTCAAGATTATATTCTTTATTTGACCGCTAGCAGCTATCAATAGATTGAATACTTCGTCAAATCTCCGGCGACGCCAGTCAAAGTTCTTGCAAGATAAAAATCTTTTCTTTTAATCAGGATAACAAGCTTTTCTAAGCATGCAGAAAAACTAAAGAAATTATGCAGAAAAATAGTCACATGCCAAATAAATATTTGTGTAGCTTTAGCAGTCCAACAGCAAAAAACATTTTATGTTAAAAATACCTTAAAATATAAGTTTACACGGAGCAAAAGTACCAGGACAGTGCGGCAATGTCTCTATCGCACACATCAATTATCACTGAAGAATAATATGAGTATTTCAAAGCTGTCGAGCTCTGATTTGTTTCAAAGTATAAATTAAATGAAACGCTTCATTCACTTGCTCAAGACCATAGTCCTGGCTCTGAGATTCAGAAAAATTCCCCTGAAAAAAAACAGGATTTAAGAGTTAACTTGACCATCCCAAAGAAAAATCAGTTAAGTTATTCATCAGATTTAAAGAGAAGAAGAAAAAGAAATACCAGCAGCATGCAACTAAGCTGTGAAATATAACACGGAACTGAAGCGGCATGTACTGATGATTTATCCACCCTACCGCAGGCCAAAACTGAATAAAATAATATACCAAGTGCTCAGTTTTAAAATTTCCCCGTAAAATCACCATTGGGAAGATAGCGAGCATACCATCCATGAAGTGAGCTGCACTGAGGGATACTCTTTCTTAATTTTGTTCTTTACTTGTGGCCAGGGTCTTCCTGCAGTGCAGGATGGTATCCAGGTAAAGCAAATTAAACAGTTGGGATAAGGTTAAAGATGGTGCTGAATTTTTCAAAGCAAGTAATTTTTGTTAAGCTCAAATTGTTATAGAAGTAGGGATGAAAATAGCCAGCAAATAGGATTTGGCTGATTTTAGTAAGAAAACGCATTTAAAAATAGTGAATTTTATATATTTCATCATGTGGCCAGTTGTACATCTAAATTTGTTATGCTGAGTGTGAACTAATTCATGTGCTACTAATAAGTTCAAAATATTTCCTATTGTGATCATAATAACAACTAAAACTATTGTCTTATTCAATGCAACCTTCATCATCTTGGTTAAAATAGCTTGCAAGATAGTTCAATAAAAAAAATTACACTTCATTCTTGTCTTGGCTGCGATAGTATAAGTTCGCACCATGTTGGCGTAATTGGTTATGCTGAGTGTGTGTTCATGTCAAACATTTATCTGATACAAACACAAAAGGCTTTTTGATGTGATCATGATTAAAAAGGGAAAGCTCTGAAATGGGAAGATCAATAGATCATGGAGCTCATTTTTTTCTAACAAAAAGAAAAACATAAGGGAATGGAAAGAATGAAAAGGTTGATTGGAATAAATTAATTGAATAAATGGAATGAAGTGATATGTATGCCTATTTCGTGTTGAGTGATTCCTTCAAGCTTGTAATGATGTTAAGAGTTTAAATTGGGAACTCATCTCATTAGTAAGGTTCTGCATGTGGTGTGTCAACATAGTACAAAGAAGTATTTCATGAGGAGGATATCAAGAATCTCTGTTAAGAGATTTTTGTGCTAAGCAAGGGCTACCTAAACATGTTTGTATAAATGGTAATGTACCTAAACATGTTTGGAGGATTCAAGCCAAATGTCGGTTGCAAATGTTGGGAGAAACTACTCCGAAAAATCTCCTTCTAATTTCACCGCGGAATAGAATCATAGGATTCGAGAAAATCGAAACAATAATTTTAAGAAAAAAAGAAAAATCAAAACGACCAGAAACCACACGAGAATTTTACATGGAAAAACTCAAGAATGGGAAAAAACGACGGAGCTACACCGCCTTAAATTTACTAAGAAAAACAAATAGTTTACAAAGGACCCACACATGTTTCTGCTCCACACTCACACGAAAAAACTTACAGGATGCTCCACAATCTTTATTCTACGATCTATCGCAAACAACACAGGCCAAGATCCCAAAAATCATCCTCTCCGACTCTTCTCTCATTGACCGGAAACTTGTTGAAGAAAACCCAACGAAGACCTACCCCCAACACACCATTACGTCGCTCGAAATTGATTTAAAAGCCCAAAAAGCGGAGTAATTGCACCGGGCGCAAAAGCGCTAATCGCTTGGGTAAGAAAAATTTGCTCTCAACAAATATGGGAGCAAAGGCACCCCCTTCTCAATTAGAGTCCAAATGTTGGGCGCTTTTCTCAATTTGGTTTGGGTGTTGTAGGCTCCACAATCACAACAGCAAAATAGTTTGAACTAGTTTGAGACTTCACATATCACTCATGGGTGGAAGAACTTGAGATTCAAGCTAGGTTTAGATCTTTGAGAAGAGAGTTTCCTAGGTGTTAACTCTTCACTACAATTTTCAATCTCTTTTGAGTGCACCTGAGGGATCCACTAAACTCTGCATCGAGTGATGATTGTTGCATGTACATCAATTCCTAAGGAAAACCAAGTAATATCTCATTTAAAGCCTATAAAAAATACACTTATATAAGAATTAATCATTGATTATTGAAGTTAACACAATTGAAGAAATAGTCGTCTATGAACATTCTTTTGTTGATGTATTTAATACAAAATATGATTTGCAGTTATAATAGGAAGTTACATTGAATGGCTTTGAATTTAAATTTGAATCCGCATCTAACCATATTGACAAACATGAATCCATACTTAATCAAAACGCTAAAACTTGAATCTGCAGCTAAAATGGAGCATAATCATGACCGAACCAAAAAAAATTATGAAACTTTAAAATATGTTTGAATGGTAAACTAAATAAACTATATATTATAAAATTGATGAATCAAATGAGCAATCTGAAAATGCAACTTTTCACAAGCAAAGGGTGAAGTGAAACAAGGCAAAACACTTAATACTCTACATTTATTGTTAAACACTCGGAAGTCAAACAACTTAATTAACATATCAAATGCCATTAGATTAGATTCTTCGAGTCCAGCTTACAAGCTTAAACAAACCACATGAGTTAAAATGATAGTTTGCAGCTGAGAAAACAATGGAGTTAGAAACAAAATTGAAGAAAGTTATCTACATAAAAAAAATAGAAATTCATGGAGAAATATTTATATGATAACACCACATTTGCATGTCATTCAAACAAATAAGTTCATTTAATCAAGACAACTTTCAAACTGGGTTGCTGTGTTCTCTAACAGTCTTAGGAGGTGCAGGAGTTTTCAATCCTTATGGTGGTAGCTTCCTATTGATGAGATTGATTTTATTATGTTAGGAAAACCGAACACAAAATACCCTCATCTCAACACAATGTTCTGCAAACAGAAAATATTTGTGCCGGTATTTCAATACTAGCTTACCTTAGCAATTAAGATTATCATCTAGGATGTGCAAATACATTGGTCCAGAAAACATACCCTCGACAATCAAACCATAGTATAGCAAGAAGAGAAAATTGTTCCAAGGTGAGGATGTCACCTGCTCGAGCAATACCTGCAAATAAGCAGAATAAAAAATTGAATCTATTGGGTGAATAGTTCATTCTGAAACAAATTAGCCAGATTTATGTCATCATAACCTCAACATTAAACTTACTCCAATTATTTATATTCAGCTTTATAAATAGCCATTATCAAATTTTGTAATAGGTGTTAATCCATTCTACACAAATTCTTTTGATTTTTTTATGCAACTTATGTTTGGTGGACATTTCTTTCTCCCTAATCATTCAATCCTAATTTGATCTGCCAATTTCAAAGCCATTTTCAACTTTCATTGAGTATATGTCCAAAGCACCTAGACAATCATACACTACCTCATCTTCTATCAATATTACTACCACCATTTCTTTAATATTGGCATTACTCAATCTGCCATTCCTAATTTTACCGAAAATCCATCAAAACATTCTCAATTTCACACATCCATCTAAATATTATCATTTCCACCAAGCTCAATTTGACTATTAATGTAATTTTCATTGTCCAATACTCTACCATACAACATAACAAGCCTAATTGCAAATTTATAAAATTTATTTTTCATTCTTCAGACACAAACCTCCGAAAGCACCTCTCCATTTTAATATGCATCAATAAATACACTTTTCTGCATAATAGATTTTCTATGCAGACAAAAAAAAAAAAAAAAACAATATTGTCATCCACGAAATCACTTAATGCTCTACATGGCATGCCTAGTTTGTATTTGTACAATTCCTTGACCTAGCGTCCTATTAGAAGATTATCACTTCCAGCACTCCTATAGAAAGGACATTTTATCACACTGGTTTCAGCAAATGTCATCTTGCCATTCCTAGAATCGTACAAAAACCGTTCTTGAAGATAAAACTCAAAAGTGCATCCTTACCTTCTTTGCAACTGTTTTGTTATCTTTCTTTCCCATGAATAACTTCTCCAAAAGCTTGTGCAGGAAGTGCCCGAAAGGTCCACCATATGCAAATCCAAAGATCTGGATTTCTTAATGTTAGAAACATATGATAAGTTCATCAATGAAATAATCTCTAACAAACTGCTACTACCAATTCACATCATTTTAAAGAGCATTGAAAAAAACACCAAAATTTTGATGCACATAATGTTGTTCTTTTTATAATAAAATACATTTTAAAATGAGTGCATAAAAAAATGTAGCAAAACAAACTTTTAAAAGATGAGATTAATTGATACCGGAGTTAATCCAAAGAATATTAGGAAAACAAATATTATTACGGAAAAAGTCAAATAGTCGGTTACAACCAAACACACGTGTAAATAGGAAATAACAATACAACACAGACTCACACCACGGTTGGATCCATGGGTGGTAAAGGCCGGCTAGGTGGTCCAGATGTAGTGGGAGGAGGCTGGAATGAGGTGGAAGAGGAGCTGCAGCAAGTAGGGGCGGTTGGAAAGGCAGTGTGTGGCCAGAAACAGCAGGGGGGTGATAGCTGGTCGACAGCAGCAGAGGGTGGTAAGGACAGCTGGCAGCAGCAGGTTTGCTATTTTCTGGAGGCAGCGAGGAACAGCAATTTGCAGTGATTTGGGGAGGTAGTGGAAGGGTAGAGGTGGTTGTACTAAGTAGGAAGAATGGTTGGGCTGCAGGGTGGCAACAATGTTGCCGTCTTTCGGAAGAGGGATGACTACAACAGTATCAACGACAACAGCGACAGCGGAGGTAAGGTTACGGAGGGTGAGGCGAGACACACCTCGGACAAGATATAGACGACACATCACTCGTCGTCAAATACAACCCTAAAAGGGAGAACCTGAACCCTGACGACTTTCTTGACAGAGCAATCAAAACTAACCACGAAACATCAAAAAAGTAAATATATAAAAATAAGATAATAACGAATGGCCTAAGAGGACGGGTCAACTCAACACTCACGCAAAAACCTGGACCGGTTTGGTAATGCAATGCATTAGTGCGGCTGTTGTTACGCCTCTGGGACATTGATGCATCAATGTTCCAGGGTTGAGTGAGCTTCAACATTATTTGTCAAAAATTTGTCTCCTAATAGTGGACAAATCGACCACACTGAAGGTAGCAAAAAAGTTGCAATCTCCAAGTAAGTCAATCCTAAAAGTGCTTTCATTTCAAAGCACAACATGATAGAATAAGTATATGTCCTCTTTGAGCACAATCAGAATTAGCACTATGGATATAAGAGTATTCTCACGAATCAGGACTCCAGCCATCACATCTGTAAACTACTTCTCCCGCTTCTCATGTTCGACTGAATGTATCTGATAAACAAGTTTGTTAAAAGGAATCAATTCTGGAATGAAGTCTATGACAAATTGAACCACACTGAAGTATAACCACTCACAAGAGGTCTCTTCTCCTCTGATAGGTCCTAGACCCTATTATAGGAGTTTCTCTCCCACCTAGCTCCCAAGGCAGTTTCCAACGTTGTGTTTCATCCATTTACTAAGACCAACTATTGGTGGGTGCATTGCTGAACAAAATTTAGTACCCAAATGACTCCATATGGTCTTCCAAAAGCAACTCAAAAGCTTTTCATCACTGACAAGTTGAACCTCACTTAGTAAGGGCAACTCAAGGGGTAGACTAGATATCTAAAAAGTCTAAAATTCTCTTCTCTGAGGTTGTCATGTGTCTGGTGTCAGTTCCTCAAAATTAAGATCATCTTGGACCCACAATGTTAATTCTATTGGAGTCTATCTCATGGGCTCAACTTGAACTACGTGCATTTCTCCTTCATCAGTTGGAATCTTATACTCTTTTGTGTCCTCATCTTCTTCAGTGCCTATTCTGTTAGTGCTCGTTTCTTCAATAGTGTCATGCTCAGTGAAATAAATTATTGCCCTGGTTGTGCAATCTGATTCAATAAGCCCAAATCAATGGCAATTGAAACACTTCTTGGTTGGGACAGAATTAAGAATGATGGTTGGCTTCACTTGTTCTCCACTCTAAGCTAGTTTCTCCTCAGGTGGGAATAGCATGGATGCTCCACTAGGTTTATTGTTGTTTTAAGGGCCTCTCCCGTTTTGAAGCTAGGGTTTGAGCATCCCGTCTATAAAAAAACTTGTAGGTATTGACACTACATACATCTCGGACTAAGAAATGATCTTGTCCTTTCCTCACGTTGGCACAGGTGCTTCAAATTTTTCCACCAAAACAATGCACTCTTCTTTAACTTGTTGGTAGGTAGCCTTACCCTTCTGTTCAGTGAGATGCCCTGGTACTCCAAGAAAAGTTCCACGATTTGGAGCCACTCCACGAAATCGTCAGGAAGCAAGTGTCTTCAAAATATGGCAAATTCACGTTTACATCAACATCTTAGATTTTATGGTATTTCATCACAATTCTTCGAGTTGTGGTTGTTTATCTTAGAAGTAAGCTTGGTGGAAGGAATTCAATGTATTCTTTCGATCAAGTAAGTCACTATTATGGTTAAGAGTGACCCTTCCAAATTGTCTTCTCTTAAAAGTGATAAACCTCTATTGTACGTGGAGAATTCTCCAAAAATGTCCTTTATATAAGATTCTCGAACCATTCTTTATAGATTTCTCATAAACGACTTAGTGGTATTTTTTCCTGAAAAGGTCTTCGACAATTGTCTCCTTGATGGCGTAGTTGGGGTTTGGGTTTGAGTAGGTGGAAGAGGGTGTATAGAAATGATGTAGGGCAGGAAAAAAAAAATTTGGGTCTATGAAAAATCAGCAAAGGAATGGTTTTTTAAGTGGAGGTTGGTTGAGTATTGGTGGATGTTAGAAACACTAAGATCAAACTAGGGTTAGACTAGTTCTTATACCAAATGATACCGAAGTTAACCCAAACAAAAATAGGAAAACAATTAATATTAGTGAAAAAGCCAATCAGGGGGTTACAACCAAACACACACTAAAATAAGAAATAACAACACAATGCAGACTCACACTAAGGTTCAATTAGTGGGTGATGGAGGTCAACTAGGTGGTCATGATGTAGTGGGAGGGGGTGAAATGGGGTGGATGAGGAGCGGCAGCGAGTAGAGGCGCCTAGAATGGCGGTGTGTGGCCAGAAACAAAAAAAGGGAGGGATGGATAGCTGGTCGGAAATGGCAAAGGGTGGTAAGGATGGCTGGCCAGGTTGTGACAGTGATGCCTGAAGGCTGGACCGCAGAAAAAACAGCAAGTTTGATGTTTTCTGGATGGAGGCAGCAAGGAACCGCTACTTGCAGTGATGCCGGGAGGTTGTGGAAAGGTATAGGTGGTTGTGCTGGGAAGAAGGGTTGGGTTGCAGAGAGGAAGAAATGTTATTGTCTTTGGAGAGAGGGATAACTGCAGCGATGACGGCGCTGATGGAGGCAGTTGTGACTTGGATGATGGCAGCTGCGATGACGACATCGGCGGCGGCAACAATGAAGGCGACAATGACAACGGAAAACAAGTTGTGGAGGGTTGGGAGAGTCAAGGATAATCACCACCTTGGACAAGATAGAACTGGAGCACCACTCATCATCGAATACAGCCCTAGAAGAGAAAACTTGAATGTTGATGGTTGTCTTGACAGAAACGCAATCAAAATGATCCTTGTCGACAACTAAAAGGAGGAGTTGGTTAAGGTTAAAGTTTGTGGGTTGCCCGTAAGAAGCTGTCGGTCGCCGGAATCAAAATCTCATTGCCCGCTTCGGAAAGACGTTTTAATTTATATATATATATATATATATATATATATATATATATATAT
>NEWO01000002.1:4757321-4773682 GCA_003013225.1 Phalaenopsis aphrodite | reverse complement strand
AATCGTACAGCAGAGTTATACGAATGCCTAAAGAAAAAGGTGAGAGATTTATGTTGCGCTAGGCGAACAACCTCGAAATCCTATGGATTGTTGTTTAATTTCTAGGAAAATGAATAGTTTTGCTGGGGAAGACATGTTCTGCTGTTGAAGATGGTCGTGCTGCCCACTGCGATAGCTCCAAGCTCCTCGACGTGACGAGTTTAAGTTTTCTAGGTTGTCCAGTTATAATGTCAACTCAAACGGCCTTATGGTTGTAGTCCTCTAAACATCCTATGTAAAAAGGAAACATGTTTGAAGCTATATAATATAAAGTGTGCAATGCAGGAACAAACAATAGTTAGCACGTGGAACAGTAGTAGGCAAAAATAGGAGCAGTACAACATGCTATACATGAAAAACAGTAGTAGGTAGAAACATGACAAGTGTAACATGCTATGCAGGGAGGACAGTAGCAAGTAGAAGCAGAAATGACATAATCATGCTATACAAGAGCGGTAACAGGTAAAAACAGGAAAATAAAGTACTGAAAAATCAAAAGCAAACATATATGCCCGTGAGATCCGATGTTCCTTAAGCATAGCAAGCCTAAACGCATCTCAGGAAAAACAAAGTCCGGAAGAAAACGTCATCCAAGAAATCCGAAGAAAAGAGAAAAAAAAAACTCGAGAAAATCAACGAGAAAAGACTCAAGTAAAATAAAATCCTCAAAAATCCCGGAGAAATCCCGAAAGAAAGGAAAAGTAACACGAGTGCCCTGTCCCAAAACTTCGATAAAACAAAAAAAAAATTCGGATGAAGGGGACCGCAAGCACTCGTATGGGACTAGGCTCAGCGGTATATTTATTCTCGAGGGTCCATGAAGGCTATTCGGTCACCCGAATGCATAGAACCCGCCACTCGTCTAGAAAGGTGTCTTAAACCTCACTTAGAGGGCTACTTACCAGCCTAAACAAGTATTCGTCAAGTGGATAACCAACTTTAAAACGTATTTTAAAATTTATGTTTTTGACATACACACAAAGTTTAAACATGCAAAGAAGAGTTATCAATTTTGTTTCGTAGAAAATTATATATATATATATTTTTTAATGGTTTATCAAAACCTATCTTTTTTTTTTTAGAAATTTTTGTTGTCCACGAGTCGATTACGCTACCAGGCAAAGGACTGCCAATAACCTGAGGAGGCTCGAGCCGACTCCCGCTAGACTTATGTCGGTGAAGGATACCATGTCCTATTGTTCATCAAATGTCTGGATTTTGATGTTATAGGATAGGGTATCTTTCTGTTCTATCTTCGGTGTGCCTTTATCATCACCACCGTACACCCCAAAACGACTACTTGCGATCTTGCTTGATGGTTTCACGTAAGCAAAAGGCCTTTCATCAGGCCTTTCAAGGCTCTCGGTGGTTTCACGTATATCAAATGTCTGGATCTTGATGTCATCCAAGAAATCTGATCGCGGAGAAACCACCGTTAATATTTCCAAACTTATACTAAAATCGAAATTCTCAGGCCTTTCAAATTAATAGATAACCTCATACATCAAATAAGCACAAAATTTGCCCATAAAACCACATAGATGCTCACGGCCAGGGTCAGCAGAGAACAGAAAACAGCCAACAAGGCTCTCGGCCAAAGCCAGGAACAGGGACAGGAGGGGCTCACGGCTAGAGCAAAGAATGGCTACCAAGATCCATAACTAGAGGCAGTCTAAAAGACAACAAGTAAGGCTTATAGTTAAGGCAATAAAGGGCCCAGAAAAGAGCTGTTAAAGCTCACGGTTTAAGGCAGCAAAGAACAACTGCAAAAGCCCACGACCAGAAGCCATCCAAAGCACAAGGCCCACGGCTACAGCAACTCAGAGCACAAAGGGGCTCACGGCTAAGGCAAACAGAAAAAACACCAATAGCTGCTGCAAAGCTTCCCCGAAAAACACAGAAGGACAACTAAAGTAATCATAATTTTTGGGATGACAAACTTGATTCATCCACAACACTCAAGCCAATCCAAGCCTAGCAAGGAAAACCAAATCACACCCAATGACCTACAATAGGCCTCACGGGTAAAAACCAAAAGGGGAGGCTCACAACTGAGGCAAACCAAAAAAACAGCAAGTGAGGCTCACGGCTAAGGTGAACCCCTATAAGTTTTGATACACATAGGAGAGTACACAACATCACCAATTTTTTTTCAAAGTAACAAATTCGATCCATCTATAATCATTCAAGTGATTCAAAATCAACAAGAGGGGAGGAGTTAGGCTCAATAAACTCCAATGGGTCTCATGGGTAGGAATAGGAACCAAGGCTAGCCAACCACCACTCGGGTAAAGTCTGAACAAAGCAACACAGCCCTCAATCAAAGCCAAACCGAGCCCAACAAGAAACAAAGCCAAAGGCGAGCTATTTAAAGCCCAAAACCGAGCCTAACAATATCAAAATCCAGACTCCCATAAAGCATTAAAGATACAACCATTTCAAACTCAAAACCGTGACTCCAAATCAAGCAAAAACCGAGCTCAACAAAAACCAGAAGCCAAAACCGAGCTCAACAAGAACCAGAAGCCAAAACCGAGCTCAACAAAAACCAAAAGCCAACATCAGAGTTTAACAAGATGAAAAACAGGCCCAAGCATTGATATAAATCCATACTTTAATAGAAATTAAAGTTCCAGCCACCTGTAGTTAAAACCGAGCCATCCAAAGCTAAGAAACAACCTGCATATCTAAATATTCCAAGCATACAATGATTTCAACAGATATTTGAAGAGGGGTGAGGTATCACGAGGGGCTAAGTCAAGCCCTCAAAACAAGCTACAACATTTTTCAAATTAAATAAGATCTCTCGTAGCACACATTTCGAGCCAGGGAAAGCAACAGGAAGCCGAAACCGAGCCTCCAAACATGCGTAAAACAATAAAATACACTCCCCAGCCTTCATTTTAAGTGAGAGTAAGACATACTATGCCAAAGCCGAAACCCCAACATGCATGAAAGAGAAGCAAAAAAAAAACTCCAGAGTCATATCTTAGCTCCTTAAATATTTCTAACATAAACACGCCACAATAATCATAAAGATGTCATAGCCTCCCTAGTTTAAGCAAGTAACCAAGTTTAGCTCTTAGGAAGTGCCCACATTTCCATTTTTAAATGCACCTGAGGTGAATATCTCAACAATAGGTCAAAGTAAAATGAACTAGCATGCTGTGTCACCAAACAGAGCTAAGCTCAAAGGCTCGGCAGAGAGGAAAACTGAAAGGAAACGGGGCACCGAAGAAGAGGGAGGAAGAAGGGGTACCTCTATAATGCCAAAGTAAAGCACTGCAACACAAGAATTCACCTCAAGGAAATGCTCTCACAGAAATTCCCTTTCCAATCTCCTCACAGCCGAAATTCTTACTCTCCTTTCTTGCAAACTTTACTTCAACAACCTCAAAATCAAAAGAAAATTATCCTTATAGGCAGAGAAGAGAGGAGAACAGAGAAAAGATCACACACCCGACCCACGACACTCAAATCGGGCCAAAAAAGAAAAGGACACGACCACCGAAGTCTCTCAGACCGAGCGGCGAGACTAGTGGCAGAGAGGGAAGCATCGGGAAGAAGAGAAGAAATTGTCGTTCAAGTGTACCAGGGAACAAACTTCCCAGAGTCAAACTACCAAGAAAAGGAAAACCACAGCTCAGGGAGACTGGCACGGCTTCGGGAAGGAAGGCCGCGGGCAGAGAGTGCCGGGCAAGGACGAATAAGAAGTCAACTTTCTCTCGCGTGGAGGAGGACCGAGAAAGGGAAAGGGTCAGGCACACGAACGGGAGAGGGAAAGGAGGCAGAGCTCGGGTGCGTGCGTTAGGGATTTAGTGTTTAAAGAGGAAATGGAGTAAAAAAAAAGGTTTAATATAAATTAATATATATATATACATATATATATATATATATAAATAAATATATATATATTAAATTACATGTGATTTACTCGCGCACGGCGACGTAACAAAATGGGTGTCCTCCCTGGGCAAAATCGACGTTCCGGACGCGCCGGTTCAGTCCATTCTGTCATCCGGGATCGCTCGGACGATTTCATCGCCAATCGGGTCAAAAACGCGTCAAAATTCAAATTTCATAAAATTTTGACCCGCGATCGATCGCCTCAAAAAGGTTTACTCGAGCATTCGACAGGTAACAGTGCAAATAATGTGAATTGTGGCGATTGGACGTGTCGACTCTCCGAATTGCGAAGTTTCGTGCGCGCGGGAGTGCGAATTGTGCAAAAGGCCACCCTAAGGCTCAGAAATGTCCTATAGGGATTCCCTTTTGGGTTTACTCATGTCGGTTTCATCCTTCTAAGTGCTAGAAGTTGACACCACACACGCGAAACCACAAAAGAGGACAGAAGTAGGTCGAACTTCTAACACGAGGCGGGTCCCATTTCTAAGGCTCTAAGATAGTCAAAGGGAGACCCCTAAGGCTAGATCCTAACTCCTACGAGAAATACTAGACCTCACTAAAAAAATGAGGTCAACAATCCTAAGAAATTAGAAAAGTAAATATATAATAATAAGATTACTAAGAGTGGCCCAAGATGATGAGTCAACTCCACACACACGCAAAAACCTGGACAGGTTCGGTACGAGCACAAAAAAGACGATCGTAGAAGTATCGCGTGTAGGAAGTGATTCTGCTTCCGCATTTTAACGCCTGCATCAGTGCGGTTGTTGTCAACCCTTTGGGATGCTACCGCGTCATTAATTCTCTGCAAACTAATGTTACATCAACCAAGATTCCACTTCAATTTTGATTGGCCACAGGTTTAGGCCAATTAAAAAGCAAAGGCACCGCTCAAAATATAATAAAAGAAGACTTTGATAAAATTGATAAAGCAAAAAATTGGCCAAACTTCTGCAACAACATTTAAGCCAAGAGGTTTGCCAAAAGACGGAACCATAATTGAAAAAAGAAAAACTTCTAACATTCAGGAGAGCAAATTTTTAAGGGATATTAAAATATTATTTTATAAAAATTCAATTTCTCATTAAGAAATTAAGAAAATTAATAATGTTTCACCACGTCCAGCCAAACTCCCCCATCAACACACCAACGGATCGCCCAACTTGCTAGTCAACCAGATCAGTGCTAAATTATAAAAGCTTAAACATCAACCAACCTTTAATTTGAAGGCAACTTAGTAAGACGACATTTAATATGCATTTGATTAACAGAGGGGAAAATAATATGTCAAATGAAAGCCTTCTCTCGATTTTTCATAATGTTCAAACACCCGTCATAACCATTCTAGTCTCTCTCAATCTCATCCAACTCTCATTTAGCTTTCTTTTTTTGCTTGCTTCAGTGCTACTCGATCAGACTTCCTACTATATGAATGCGAAAAGTTCTCTATCAAGCATGTCAAACATTTAATAATGATTCTAGCACTTGCATTTGAAATTTAAGAAATTTACATAAGTAGCACACAATTGTTATGTATTTATATATCTCAACCTATACTTTTATATTTACATACATGACATTTTGATGGTCTAAATCTATGCATGAAAAGGTGTTTTTCATTTTTAAAACGTGGCAATAGTGTTATTTTTTATGTGATATTAAAGATTTGAAAGTTATGTGTGTAAATATGAAAGTTTAGGCATTGGATATGTAAATTCATAAGAATTGTGTACTATGTATGAAAATGCCCATTAAAATTTATGCATCATAATATAAATGCTTGCAACTTTTAAACATCATGAGTAAGAGGACCACCTCTTAAAAAGATAATAGGTGATGCATTTTAGATAAGAAAGACAGGCAAAATGAAACCGCTGAACAAAACATTGTAACTAGTTGACACTTAAAATAATGTATAATGGTGTTAGGCTTCTTTTATTTCATATATAAAATATTGTAATCCATTGATGCAAAACAAAAGAATAACACAATGCATCGTGAATATAACTATTAATTCCCTTTATAATAACCAAGGAAAATCTCTCTTGCTTTCTCTTTCTTGCGCTCTTATATCTCTCTCACCCTCACTTTCTCTCACTCCCTCTGGCTCTCTCACACTCTCCATATCTCTCAATATATCTTTTCTTCGGCCCACACTCTTCTATATATTTTCTCTCTATCTATTGCCAACTATGTTGTTCTCACTTTTCCTTCTCTTACTTGCTCTTCTCGCTCTCTATCTCCCTCCATCCCATTATCTCTCTCTCCTACTCCCATGCTCCCTCCCTCTCTCTTCCTCTATCTCCCCCTTCCCTACCTCCCTCCCTTTATCTCACTCTCTCTTTCTTCCACCCTCCCCTCTTATTTGGGTGGTATAATTATAAAAAATATAAGTTTAGGTATTACATATGTAAATACATAGAATTTGCGTGGCATGTATTAAATGTCCCTAAAATAAGCACCTGAGGTGTGGATGTGAAGCACGGAACAACGGGGACCATGATGAAGAGCGGAACAATGGGGACAACGATTATGTAATCTCACTTCTCATGCATCATTTAATCCCACATCAAGAACGACGAAAACTTAGTTGTTAGAAAACTTTTTAAAAAGGATGGGAAGGATTTTCCATCCAAGAAAAACCGAACAGTGTGAATGGGAAGCCCTATTCATTAAAAATAATTAAATTTCTTAATTTATAATAACAATTTAATTAATCACATATTTTAGTCTCATGAGATGAGTGAATGAAATTCAAGCAGAACATGAGCTTAATTCAAACAAGCGAGTTTGAATCGAGCGAACACAAACAGATTATTCATGAGTCACAAGTCGAACAAGAACAAAAAAAAAAAGAAAAAATTGAACACGAACAAGCCTTGGGCTCGCTCAAGCTCGGCTCGTTTACACCTCTAAGCATAACTATAGTTACTTTTTTGTTTCTATCATTCTTTTACTCATTAGGGAAGAGTATAAGGTCCAGTTTTCAGCATTTTTCTAGTGTGTTTCAAATAATGCTCACAAAAGTTATCAAATCGTTGATTACATAACAAGAAGAGTCATCATCAGTTTTCTTTCCTTCATTCTACCCCTCTACAATGGCTCTTTGGTTTACTCCCTACTAGCTTAATTTATGTAATTACAGCCATAACCATCATACTAGCCTATTGAGATCGGCGGAGAGAACAAGCAAAGTTTATTTGCACAAGTCCTGAGGCAAACTTAAGCATAGTTTGCATATCTCTAAAATTTATTCTTAAAGTGAAGCTTGACTTTAAAATTTTATAGCATACCCCTACATAATTTGCCCCTGGCACCATCTCTACATGAATCATGAGGTAGAATTATCAGCACATGCAAGAATAAAGTTACTTATTGATAACCATTCATCTTTAAATGAGCATGCCACCACAGCATGGCAAGCTTAACTTTAGTTAAGCAAAGATACCCATATGAGGTAAAGTAAGATTTGAACTAGTCAATCGATGCATTGAGCTTATTGGCATCAGCTATCACATCATTTATAAGGGACTCCACTTTTTCTTCTATTTTAAATGGTCTCATCCTGCCGTTATGAGTAGTTGTCACATTGTCATCTTCATCCTCTCCAACCATGTTTCATCTAGCGTGGAAAGAGGAATATGATCTGGTAAACTAGTCACAGTGGCAATTATTTGTACTCACATCCAGTCCAATATGGCGGTCATCTGACATTAACCTGGCAACATGATCAAATAAATGTGGTGTAGTATCAGTGTTATACATTAATTACCTTTCTTCCCTTTATTTTTCTTGTTGATCTCTTTCATGGCACTCAGTGATTCCTAGAGATAAAATGTGGCCCTCCCTTAATTATTTCACTTGTTTTTTGCTAGCACCAAAGCACGTTGCTTATACTAATTTGATCTATTGCCAAACTCTCACTGTAATTGCATAAGCTTGCATGAGAGCTTAGAATACTTAGAGAAAGAAGAATTCTCTAGGGAGTAATCCTAATAACCTAGCAATCAAATTAAGGTTACCCCGATCCAGATTTCTTGTTGTAAATAGCAAGTTCCCTCTATGGTTCGAGGTTCACCTCTACTTGATAGTAAGCCAAGTTGTTATTTCCTTTTTCCAGGGGTTTTTATGGCATCATGTTTCCTAATTTTGGATTGATTTTGCATCAAGGCAGCAAACAGCATGTTGTTTTTTAAACTCAGAATGTTGAAGACAAAGAACAGAAGGGCTCCCTATGCCACACAGCAACTAGTTTGTTGTTTTTTACTCTGATATGGCAAACACTACAGCAGAAGCTGGTTTTGGGACAGGGACAACAATAAGGCTCTATTTTATCCCTAATTTGCTGGAAATAACAATTCCAGCAACCAGAATTGTATCGTTTACAGGCTTGGTGGCAGCCCATGACCAGCGAAAAATGCTCTAGAAAACTTCCCGTAGTTGTCGGCTGGCAATAGCGAGGGGAAAAACAACCAACAGCTATACTGGAGTTGGACTATGGCTTATACCTGCTAGAGGCAGCGATTTTAGGACTCCACAAGAGACTAACAGTCAATAGAGAGAAAAAAACAGAATGCATTGAAGGAAGATGCAGATTGAATTTTCTTGTAGAATTTTAAGCCTATAGGTAAGTAAGATAATAAAAAAAAAATTAAATTAAAAAAAGAGCACATACATCTTAAATGCACTCCTCAACAAAAAAAACTAACCCTAAACATACACACAAAATAAGCAAACTTATTTTCAAACTAAAAGATAACTCCAGGAAAATTTAACCTAATTCCTCCAATACTAATACTCAAATTGTAAGGGAAGCTAATTTTATAAAGCTCTATAGCTGACAATTAAATTAACTATCCCTTCATAATCAAATACCAACATCAACAGTATCTTTCACAGCAATCAATGCCATCGAATTTAGCACAATAACATTTTAATATTTTGTACAGTACCATTCCTGAAACACATTATATTAGCAATTGTAATATGTAACACAATAACATTTACAACTGGCTTGGTATGAATTAGTAACATTCACGACATCTATAATATTAAGTAAAATGAACCACATGAATATAAGAAAAATGTGAAACATACAATAATATGTATGATGTATATAAAACGCACTTCACTTCTCAAGACAAACACTATGACATCTCACATCGTGTCAATAACAATACAAACAAATGATCATTTTCTTCTTATCATGAAAGATACAATTGAAATAGAGGCTAAATTGTGATTCAAGTGGCATATGTAATGTTAAAATTTGTGACCCAATTTCTGTGAGTCCCACATACTTTTAGTAGGAAATTAAAAGCATGCGGATTAAAGAAATATATAATTTAATTCAACTTATTATAGTATTTGGATTGCAATATATGAACTCTTATTTTATTGGCTCTCTCTTAACTACTTTTCTTATAAGAGATCTTGTAGAAAACTATAAATGTCTCCTCTTCTTGTGAAAGCATATAACCCTTTCTTCTGATCGGTCTGATGTTAGTCAACCCTTCATTTATAATATCTTTTGTTAATATATTGAATTCTCCTTCTCTACCCATGATTTTTCACATTTTTTATTTTCCACGTAAAATTTGTGTTGCTTATTTTATTTATTTAATTGTTCATCCCTTGATTTCATAACAAGTGGTATCAGAGTGATGATTTGTATTTCAATTATGACAATATTAAAGTATGACGTTCCGCTCTTGGATCGCAGCATCAATTTTTTTCCTTGACGAGATATGAGCAATTTTGCATGGATGTCATAGAAGTAATGTATGGATAAAAAATTATCTAAGATTTAGCTCAATCAATCAAATCAAATTTTATAAGATATTTTAAAGGAGAATACAACCCCTAAGTTGTGGCTAAAATGGTAATAGTCGTGCATGACGAAGAGTATCACCAGTAAATTGTATTTGAAGGCCCATCTTTTGTAGATAATTTGATTACCTTTGAAAAAAATTATATTTGATTTAGAAGTCATTAAAGTCAAGTATGATAAAGAAGATTTAGCATTAATCATGTTATGTTCATTGTTTTTATTATATGCAACATTTAGAGATACCATGGTATATGGTCAGGAGATACCTATTTTGGAAGAAATTTGTGATTTTTTTCTTTAAAGAAAAGATGAAGTAACTTGTGGACGAACTTGATTTTCAAAAAGGTCTTATTATTCGAGAGAGAATTCAAGAGAGGAGTTTTGATGCTGATTCAAATAGTATATTAAATTTCAAAAAAAAGAATAAGATTAACCTATACTGCAATAAAAAATGTACATTAAAACGGAATATTATAAAATATATAACAAATATAAGAAAAAGGTAACTATCAGAAGGAAAAACAATTAGATCATTTTGATGTAATCAATGCTATTGAAGAAGTTGTCAGTGATGATAAACTATGAGTTGTCTCTGATAGCAAACCTTATGATGATTGGACTCTTGACTCAGCATGCATGTTTCCAGTGTCCCAACAAAGACTAATTTTCAATGTATGAAATAGTGTTTAAAGGGGTTATGTTAATGAAAAATAATGCTACTTGTAAGATAGTCAGTTATTAGAAGCAGAAAATTCGATGGATATCACACTTGAAGATGTGAGACATGCATTAATCTAAAGAAGAATTTAAATACTTAGGTTCTATTGATGCTAAAGGGTAAATGCATTCTAGTGAAAGTGGAGTTTCGAAGATTGACAAAGAATTTTTGTTATGATGTAGGGACATAATAAGGATGATAGACTATATGTCTTACAAGGATCTACAGTAGCAAGTAATGAAATAGTTAGTGATTCTTCATGTCAAATAGTGAATTAACTGGGCTTTAGCATGTGTCTTAGACACACAAGTGAAAATGGAATGATTAAATTTAGCAGAAAATGACTTTTTGACTACCAATGCATCATTAAATTAAAAATCAATGAGCACTACGTGTTTGGAAAGTAAAGGGGAATTAAGTCCATCACAGACATACATATTACTGAGGGGATACTAATTACATGTGTTTTGACATTTGAGGACCATTCATAACAATGTTTGAGGGTATTAAATATATGCTACCGATTATTAAAGGCTTTTTAAAAAAAATTTATTTTCATTTGGAAAGAGAACATTAATGAATATATGACCTTTAAGAGGTGAATGATTATGATTTAAAAGAAAACGAAAAAGCTGATTAAACACATGTACACTAACCATGGCCTGAAATTTTATTCGCGAGAATTTAACACCTTATGTAAATCAAGAGAAATTTTGAGAAACTTAATAGTTTGACATACTCCGTAGCAAAATGGCGTGATAGAGCAAATAAATATAACTACAATAAAAAAAGGTGTGTTGCATACTCTCCAATACTTGGTTACCTAAGCTATTCTAGGCTAAAACTGCTTCGACGACTTTTTATTTGGTAGATCGCTACCATGCAATTGCTATTGGCATAATAGCTCCATGGGAGATTTGATCAAGTAAACCTACAAATTACTCTAATTAAATTTTTTTTTTTGCTATCATATATACGCTCATGTTGATAATAATAAATTAGAGTCTAGATCTATAAAATAAAATTTTCTTGATTATAAAATTGGAGTTAAAAGCTACAAATTATGGTGTCTATAAACTAAGAAAGTGATCATTAATGTAGATACTATATTGATGAGTTGTCATATTCTGTGCAACACCCACTTCAAGATTTAGTGAAGTTGATAAAAAAAAGGTCTAGCAGACAGATAAAGTTTTCGACTGAGAATAGGTATATCTTTTGATAATACTTATTTGTTAGGCTTAGTTGCTATGAAATATTATTTTATCATCATGTGATAGCAACCACTACAATATTATATTGTCAATGATAGAACAATAAGAGAAATTAATCCACCAGAAAGGTATGGTGAAGCTAATTTGCTTGTTCATCACTAACTATGTCTGATGTGATGAATAACCTTTTCGCTGTAGAGAGGTTAATTTAGTTTGCTCAAGTAAGAGGATGATTGTTTGGTGGAAGATGGAATCCCTACATAAGAATAGCTCTTTAAATTTAATAAAGCTGCCCGAGGAAAGTGAATTATTTGCTACAAATGGATGTCTAAGAAAATGAATGTACTCAAGGAGTTAAAGATATTAGATATATGTTTAAACTAGATGCAAATAGATTCAATCAAATTCTACGTGTATATTTTATAGATGCATTCTCTCCAGTCATTAGGCATAGTTCAATCCAAGTTTTAGTTGGTATTGTGGCTAATCATGACCTCGAGCTTGAGCAATAACATTTACAAATTACACTTTTGCATGGAGAGCCTGAGGAAAATATTTATAGGCAATAACTTGAGGGCTACGTGATTACAAGAAAAAAAGCTATATTTGTTTGTTAAAGATGTCACTTTATGATTTTAAGCAATCTTCTAAGCAGTTGCATACAAAAATTACCGAACTTTAAAAAAAATAGCTATAATAGTTGTGTTTACTTTAAAAAAAAATTGTGAAAGATCAATTATCTTCTTATTCTAACATATTGATTATATGATTATAATTGTTAAGAATAAAAGAGGAATCAATTATTTAAAAGCTCAACTCAGTAAAGAGTCTAAGATAGAAGACTTGAGAGCTACAAAAATATCTTCTGTATGGAAATGTAGAGAGATGGAAAAGCAAGCAAATTAATTTTCATTCAAAATACATACAATAAGAATGTTCTACACAAATTAAATATGAAGAATGCAATCTGTTAATATTTCATTAGCTATTAATTTCATAATTTCATCAACTTCGCAACCACAGTAAGATAATGAGATCGAGCATAAATCTCAATTTTTATATTCCAATATAGTGGGATCTCTCATGCATGCTATAATAGTTCTTATCCAGATTTATCATATACAATCAGTGCAGCCAACAAATACATCAATAGTCTGGATAAGGAGCATTATTAGATAGTTTCATGGATTCTTAACAATTGTGTGGAATTAAAGATGTTAATTTATAGTTTAAAAGAACTGCAAAAAGATTCATCAGTTATGTTGATTAAGACTTTTTTACATAACTTGATAAAAGAAGATCTCTTACAGGGTATGTATTTATCATTAGTGGTTGTACAATTAGAGCACATTTTACAGAGCACGGTGGCATTGTCTACAACTTGGCAAAGTACATGACAATTACCAAAACTTGTAAGAAAGCTTTTTTAATAACATTTATTTAAAGAGAATAGTGAAGACACGAAAATCATCACAAAAGCACGTGATAGTAGGAGTGTTATTTGTCTTACTAAAATCGGGATATTTCATGAGAGAAATAAGCACAATGATTTCATTATCGCTTTATTCATGAAGTTGTTGCTCGTGGTGATATTCCTGTGAGCAAGATTAACACTCATGATAATTTTGTCGATATGATGACTAAAAAACTCTCAATTATCATGTTTGAGTATTATTAAGGTTTGCTTGGTGTTCATTGTTGACACTTACAATTTTTATAAAAAAGGTGGAGAATGTTTTGTCAAAGTCTAAAGATTTATTTTGCATTTTTTGAGGATTTATATTAATGTTAAGATTATTAAAATTTGTAATGCAAATTTTCTGGGTCCAGCTACCTTCTAAAAAATTATAAGCACACCAATTGAAGGGCATTACAGTTAAATTGATCTTATTGTAGTTTTTAAATTACAAAATATATGGTTTTATTTCACTAGCCCTTTCTTATGTATTTTCCTTATACGGGGGACTTGTAGAAGTTTATAAATACATTCTCCCCTTATAAAAGAATTTAATCATTTGCTCTGATTAATCCTATTCGAGTTAACACTCTTCACTTGTAACATTTTTCTTGATATAATGAATTCTACTCCTCTTGCCCATGATTTTTTCCATTCTTTGGGTTTTCACATAAAACGTTTCTTTTATTGCTCATTGCTTCAATTTTATAACAATAAAAATGACAATTATAATAGGTAAAGAATATTGTATACCCCAACAAGTTGTAGAATATCATGTTCAATATATAACAATACACAGGATATTCACTATGGAACATGATAAAGGATACCACGTAACAATATAAGACAGACATAACAATAAGGCGATAGCCCAAACTCTAACCCATTAAGGTATTGTGCGCTTTGGCCAAGTGATCTCATGATTTTGCCCCGTTTGTGTAACTTCACAGGAGGCCACCCATCCTAGGAGTGCTCCAAAACTTAGTTAAGTCGAATATAAATGTGATTGCATGTACCTAAAAGCCATTTGGAATCTTTTTTTATTCTTTTATTTATTTATGTAATGTTTTAAATAAAAATAGCTTCGATATCTTAAATATAACTTATTTTTTTTATTAATAGAGCATAAGTTGATTTATTTTGCAATTTAAAAGAAGGTAATGGCTCCACAATCGATGATGTTATAGACCAGACGAATGTGTCGTCGGCTTCAGCATAAAGTTGATGGGCAACTTCAACACTAGTTTGGTCGGCACAAGGCTGGTTCGTGCGGTGCACAATGTACGAGTTCATGTTTTCAAAATATTGAAAACACCTCAAATTACATTGAGTGTTTTAAAAAATAATTTGATCTATTTATAAAAATAAAAACACTTATAAACCACTAGTTATGTTTGGTCAAAATGTCCAAAAACAAAAATAAAAATAGAAACAAAGAGGGATCCAAATAAACCCTTAAAAATTAAATTGGCTTTCATGATAATGTAAACCCTCTAAAAACCACCTTAACGTGAGGTTTGGTTGCAAGTCTGGATTTAAGTTAAATAGGATTTAATAAATCTGGTAAATTCGGTAAATCCAGATTTATCAAATATAAATGTTATTAAATCTGAATTAATGTTTGGTTCAATTAAATGTAAAATCAATTTGTTGTGTATGGCATAAATCTATTAGAAATATTTTTTTCATGTGCTAAATATGTTAAATCCAACTAATAAGTGAATTTAATAAATCCGGATTTTAAAAACGGAACAAAAAAATTTTGGCTTTAACTTAACCGTGGATTTATCTAACCTATTTATGGTGTTTGGTTGGATTTAAGTTAAATCTAACTTAAATCCTTTTAAACCTATCATGCCAAACACCCCCTAAATGTAATGACTTTATCTTCATAAAAAATGGAATAACCATTTTTTAAAATATGTTTTCAACTAAAAGCAAACAAATGAGCCCTGTGAAAATAAACAAAGCATGGCAACGTGATCAAGGTTTCCATCGCATCTACTCTTCTGAACAAATCTCATCCCTAAACAGTTGAATTCTAAATCAAGTTAAGGCTTTACATTTCATCTTCATAAACTCTCCCAAAACGTCTTCATGAGAAAATCCTACAGATAGCTCCAAGCTCACTCAGCCAATTCTATACATAATTTTCATGTCCAATCAAACTAATGAAACAAGATTCAAAGGCCTGATTGGCTAACCACTTTCAGGAGGAGCCGCCGAAGTTGAATCCTCTCAATTCCGGACAGCTTCTGCGCCACAGAATCACTGATTCCAGCTAAAACCCCAGCCGTGATTGCCTGTAACATAAAAATAAAAATTAAAAAAAAAAACCTGTCCATCAAATCAAAGGATTCTCTCTCAAAACAAAAAAAAGAATAAAACAGAAAAGAACCTTCGTCCTAAGCGGATGAAGCTGGAGCTGAAGCATGTACTGCTCCCATCCCTTCTTTGCCACCGCCGCCATTGTCACTAAAACCTATCTCCTCACAGTTGATTTTGGGAACAAAAAAGAAAAACGACGACCGCCAGCGGAGGCCACAGGCTACAAGCCCAATTCCGAGGGGACTCGCCCGTGTACTCTCTCGAAGATAAAATCTTAGAAGTCGTAAGAATCCTCGCCGCGACCAGGTCCGCGAAGGTTTGTCGTCGTCAAGTGCCCGGCCGGCAGACCCTGGCCGCTGCAGGCGTCATGATTTAACAGCTTTTCATCCGGCTATTTAAATTCGGAAATTTACATCCATAGCATCCAAATTTTAATTTTTACAAGCTAAGAGTCTTTTCCTTTATTTAAAATTATATGAAAAGGTGAATTATATTTTTCTATAAATAAAATATTTTGAATGCAAAAATAAAAATTTAGATGTGAGATAAATAAAATACATAAGAATTAGGTGTTATGTATTTAAGTTTCACTTTTAAATTATAGGAGCATTTACATACATGCCACCCAATTATTATTATTATTATTATTATTATTATTATTATTATTATTATTATTATTATTATTATTATATATATATATATATATATATTAGTTAATTAAATATGACCTAAATGATATAATAATATTAAATATAAAAAAGATAAATAATTAAATATAATCATGTAATAGTATAAAAAATCCTTCATGAATATTTGTATGAACTTTTATATAAAATTTAACTCAATTCAAATTTAAATCAAAATGATTTT
>NEWO01000002.1:4674192-4756539 GCA_003013225.1 Phalaenopsis aphrodite | reverse complement strand
TGTTTAAAGCAAGTGCGAGATCTGATGTGTTGGAGAGTTGAGCGGCTCTAGCAGCTTCATTAGTGAGGTTTGTTTCCTCATTATACAACAAAGCATACAAAGCATCAAGACTTAAGGGTTTGGGGCTCGTTCTAATGATTCAGTATAGGGAATGGACTATTGGCTCGCTATTGCTGTGGATGATAGAGACGTGCGAGAAACTATAGGATTTCACAGGAAATTTGGAAGATAAATGTATCGAGAAAATACTATAAGTGAAGTTTGAATGCTTTCAGACTTCATATATGATATTCTTATACAAAATACTTACTATGTACAACTTTTACGACAATGTAGTACATGCAGTCTCGATGAATCCATACTAAGCAAGTAATATTCTCTCTGTTGTATCATATTTATATACAATGACAATATATATATATATATATATATATATATATATATATATATATATATATATATATATATTTATATATATACTTCGAACAAAAGCTACTTAGGCGGTGTTCCATACATATCCTGGTTTTGGCACTCCAGTGGGAGTAATAAGCGAAGCAATGGCTTTCTCCCTCGGAAGTGTGACGGCCTTCAACACACTCTCCTCCACCGCTCGGATCCATAAACCAGCTCTCTAGTAATAAGCGAAGCAATGGCTTTCTCCCTCGGAAGTGTGACGGCCTTCAACACACTCTCCTCCACCGCTCGGATCCATAAACCAGCTCTCTACAGAGAACCTCAACAGCGGGCATCACGTTTCTTCTCCTCGAATCGCTCCTCCTCTCCCTGCAGTTCGGCTTTCCTTTCTTTCCGCCCTCTTTTTTCCCCTTCACCTCTTCGCTCTTCCAGATGGAACCCAGCGGCAGCGGAGTCGGAGGACGCGCCTCAGGCGGAGTCGGCGGCACCGGAGCCCGTTGAAACTCAGATAGAGGCTGCTGCTGCCAGTTCTACTCGCAAGGGCGAGGATGTCTTCGCAGTTGTGATGGTACGATGCTGAATACCCGGAGGGCGAATTTCTTCTGGGGGTTTTTGTGTTTTTCTTAACTCAGGCTTCTATTTCATCTCGTTATTTCTGAATTGTTATTAGATTGGCTCGAGACAGTACATTGTCATCCCTGGAAGGTTTATCTACACTCAGCGGCTAAAAGGTGCTAATGTTAATGATAAGGTCAGTTGCTTGGTGTTGTCAATGGCTGTTAGAGTGCTTGAGTATTATCGTTTTACAAAGTCAGTACCAAGTAATTGTGAGCTGCTCGTGGCAGTGATGATAATTTCATTAACTAAACTAGATATAAGCCTCATGATATGCAGACATCAAACGCTTTTTTCATTCTACAATTACTCCAGGAACGATCCGCTAACAATAATTCGCTTTTTTTGTTCCTTGATGTGTGCGTTAATACTTGTATTTAGGATAGCTTAAATTAGAAACAATGCAGACTGATGATATCTCCTTTAGTTTTATATTATTCAAGCATGAAGATTTTATTGCTTTAACTGCACAAATAGAAACTAAATGAAAATGATTATATTAGGATACCCTTATACGTTTTGTATTAGGATGTGGATGCATAATGTTAAAATGCAAAAATGCTATTTAGTATGGAACGTGGTAGTGAATGAAGGCATGGTAGGAGTGGATCTTGGTCATTTTGGAATTAAGAGTGGAGACCAAGCATGTATCTGTATGAAACGCATTGGTGGAGAGTGGTGATAAATGGAAAAAGAAATGTTACCATTGAAAGCAAATTGCACGATTCATTCTTGCTTGAGAACAAGATATAAATAATATTTTCGAGACAACTCAACAAAGTTCTCATTAGGGAGTCATATTATCCAAATCTCTTCTCTATTACAATGCTACCCCTTTTTATAGTCATTTCATGATAATTAAAAGAATATAATAATTCAATAAATTCTTTCATGGGGTTTGCCATACCATCAAGAAATTTAAAATTGTATATATTAATGTATCATTGGTACAACTCATCCTTATTTTAAGTCTCACTTTATGGGGTTCACCAATGCAGGAGTTTGTGCAGGCGAAGCCAAAGGCGGTTCGCTGTAGGTTGTTCGCCGGAGGAGAAATCTAGAAGATGCGGAGGCTGGAGAAAGGAAAGTGTTTTAAATTCAATTAATTAAAAGAAATATTTTAATTAAGGGGAACTTAATTAAGGAAGCTTAATTAAGGGAAATATTTCAATCTTTTCTTTTCAAAAAAAAAAAATTAAGGAAACTTAATTAAGGGAATTTTTTAAATCCTTTTTTGAGAAATATTCTGAGCAAGCAATTGCAGAAGAATTTGCAGAATAATCTGTTACACGATCAATTTCAAATGACAATTTTTTGTGCAAAATTCGAGGTGGTGAAGTTCGATGGAACTGGTAACTTCGGATTATGACAAACAAGAGTAAAAGATCTGTTGGCTCAACAGGGAATCTTGAAAGCTTTGCGGGAAGTAAAACCAAATGTCATGAATGATGAAGATTGGGAAGAATTGCAACAACGAGCGGCAGCAACTATATCCCTATGTCTGGCAGATTAAGTTATGTATCAGGTAATGAATCTGAAATCTCCAGCGGAGGTATGGAAAAAATTGGAAACTCAGTTTATGACTAAATCTCTAACGAATAAATTGTATCTAAAGCAAAAACTGTATGGGTTGAAGATGCAAGAAGGTTTTGATTTGGCGCAGCATGTTAATGGCTTCAATCAAATGCTCAAAGATTTATTATGGCTTGATGTGAATATTGAGGATAAAGACCTGATTTTGTTGTGTTCACTGTCTTCTTTCTATGAACACCTGGTGACTACTCTTGCATATGAGAAAGAAACTATCAAAGTTAATGAGATTACTGCAACATTGTTAACTCACAACCAGTGGAAGCAGAACACAGGGGAAAGTTCTCATGGCGACAGTTTATATGTGAAGGGTAATCAGGATCGTGAAAGGAAGAAAGAAACTGGTTCTAGAAGGCGAAATTCTAGATCCAAGTCAAAAGGCAAAAAGATGATTCATTGCTACAGTTGCAAAGAGTTAGATCATATAAAGAGAGATTGTTCAAAGCTCAAGAAGCAAACTGAGGAGAAAGGTGATGTATCATCGAAGTCTGTAAATGCGGTGCTGAGTGACAATTCAGATTGCAGTGATGGCGATATGCTTTCAATTTCATCTACTCAGATCACGGATGCATGGATTCTTAATTCATGATGTCTTTATCACATAAAACCTAACAGAGAGTGGTTTACTTCATATATGTCAACTAAATCTGGCTCAGTTTATCTAGGTGATGATAGATGTTGCAATATTGTTGGTATTGGAGAGGTCAGAATTAAGATGTATGATAGCACGGTTAGAACATTACGTGATGTCAGACATATTCCAGATCTGAAGAAGAATTTGATTTACTTGGGCACTTTACATAAATGATTTTATTCCTAAGGCAGATGAGGATAGGAAAATCATTAGAATTGTTAAAGGTGCATTGATTGTGATGAAAAGAAAGTTAACTGCAGGTAATATCTACAAACTGTTGGGAAGCACAGTTGTAGGTGGAGTTCATTCTGTGGAGTCAGATAATGATCATACAAAGTTATGACATATGCGTCTGGGTCATCTTAGTGAACGTGGGATGACGAAATTGCATAGAAGAAACCTGGTGCATGGTGTTAAAAGCTGCAAGCTCGATCTTTGTAGGATTTGTGTTATTAAAAAACATACTAGAGTTAGTTTTATGACTAAAAAACATAAAACTAAAGGGATTATTGATTATGTGCATTCTGATGTATGGGGCCCTACCAGGGAATTGTCATTGAGAGGATCTCAGTATTTTGTTACCTTTATTTATGATTTATCCAGGAAAGTTTGGGTGTATTTGTTGAAGCAGAAATCTGAAGTCTTCTCTAAATTCAAGTTGTGAAAAGCTGAGGTGAAGAACTAAACTGACAGAAAGATCAAGTATTTGAGGTTCAATAATGACACAGAGTACACATATTTGTAGTTTCAGAAGTTCTGTGTGGAGCATGGGATTCAGAGACATTTTTCAGTGCGCAAGACACCACAGCAGAATGGTGTGGCAGAAATGATGAACAAGTCCTTAACTGAAAGAGCAAAATGTTTGAGACTGAATGCAGAGCTTCCTAAGAGTTTTTGGGCAGAGGTTGTTAATATGACATGTTATCTCATCAATAGATCACCTCGGGCATCGTTGGGTAGCAAGGTCGCGGAAGAGGTATGGACAGGTAATTCAGTTAATTTTGATCATTTATGATTTTTTGTTGTCCTGCTTATGTGCATGTATCTGGAGATGAAAGATCAAAAGTTGATGTAAAATTCAAGAAGTGCATCTTTTTGAGCTACAAAAAATGTGTGAAATGATACAAGTTTTGGGATTCGATTGCAGAGAAAATGGTGATCGTCAGAGATGCAGTTTTTGATGAACAGCCTATGTTGCAGCAAAAGCGAGACAAGGTGTCAAGGAATAGTTCTAATTCAAATGCAGTACAAATGAATTTAGAACAACATCCAGAAACAACTGAGAGAATTGAATGTTTAAATCCAGCACTTTGTGATTCCATCCCAGATGAACTCCAGAATTATAATCTAGTCAGAAACAGACAGAGACGCACCAATATAAGGCCTCCTAACATATTGAGTTATGAAGACTTGGTCTCTTGCACTTCTCATCAGCAGCGATGATCCAGCCACTTTTCAAGGAGTTATCACTAGCTAGGAGAAAGAGAAATGGATTGGTGTAATGGCTGAGGAGATGAAGTTTTTGCAGAAAAATCGCACATAGGAGCTAGTTCAGCTTTCTGAGGGAAAGAAGGATATTGGGTGTAAGTGGGTGTACAAAAGAAAACCAGCTGTATCAGAAAAAGAAGGGGAAAAGTTCAAGGCTCGACTGGTACCAAAAGGATTTTCACAGCAGAAGGGGATAGATTATGATGAAATTTTTTCTTCTATGGTCAAAAATACATCAATCAGGACAGTACTTGCATTAGTAGCTATTTGGGATTTACATTTGGAGCAGATGGATGTTAAAACTATTTTCTTGCATGGTGATTTAGAGGAGCAGATTTATATGAAGCAACCAGAAGAGTTCACTCAACATGGACATGAGCATCTGGTTTGCAGGTTAAAGAAATCGTTGTATGGGTTGAAATAGTCTCAAAGACAATGGTACAAGCGGTTTGACTTCTACATGATTCATATTGGCTACAAAATATGTGCGTGTGATTGTTGTGTTTATGTGAAGAGTTTTGATGATCGTTCTATTATTTTTCTATTATTGTATGTTGATGATATACCGATTGCTATAAAGAATATGAATGATGTTCGTGTTTTGAAAGCTTTATTGAGCTAGGAATTTAACATGAAAGACTTTGGTCATCGAAGAAGATTCTTGGAATGGAAATTCATCGAGACGGAGGCTGAAGACGATTATGTTTATCTCAACGAGGCTATGTTGAGAAAGTGTTTGACATATTTGAGATGAGCAAAGCAAACCCTGTAAGCTCTCCTTTGGCAAATCATTTTAAGTTTTTTTCAGAACAGTGTCCTAAGACAGATACAGAAATCGAAGACATGATAAATGTTCCATATGTCAGTGCAGTTGGCTGCTCGATGTATGCAATGATATGTACTTGTCCTGATTTGGCTCATGCTGTTAGTCAAGTCTGCAAATACATGGCTAAACCTGGAAGGCGACATTGAGAAGCAGTAAAGTGGATTTTCAGATATCTGAAGGGTACTGTGGGACATGAAATTATTTTTGGCAATCAGAAGGATGATCCTTCAATTGTGGGGTACGTTGATTCCGACTATGCTGGTGATTTGGATGACAGAAGGTCTACAACTGAGTATGTGTTTACTCTTGGTGGAGGGTTTATATGTTGGAAATCAACAATTCAGTCTACTGTGGCATTATTTACAACTGACGCTGAGTACATGACAGTAGTTGGAGCTGCAGAAGAAGTCTTATGGCTTGGTTGGCTAGTAAAGGAACTGGGCGTTAAGCAAGGTTGAGTTCAGTTGCATTGTGACAGTCAAAGTATTATTTATTTGGCTAAGAACTAAGTATACCATGCAAGAACCAAGCATATTGATGTCAGGTATCACAAGATCAGAGAATTGATTGCTTTTGGTGAGATACTGTTGCAGAAGGTTCATACTGATGAAAATGCAGCTGATATATTGACCAAGTCAGTTACTATCAATAAGTTGTTGCATTGCTTGGACTTGTTGACTGTTTGCAGTTGCTAGAGAAGCATGATGACCCAACCCACTTCTGATATGTAAGAAACTTCATGATGTATTTCTCTTAAGGGGCTGGATATTCACCAAGATGGAGATTTGTTAGATATGACTCATATACCATATAAGGGACATGCTGGAGCAGAGCGGAGCGTAGCGGAAGATTCTGTCCAAATTAGAGGAGTTTTCTTATGTGGGTTAGGGGTGCGGTACATGGGTAATTTGGTAATTACATATTGTACTCAAGGTTTCATTTTATGCTCTTTCTAGGGTTATAAATAGGCTTGTTTGTAACCCTATGTTATTCGATTCTGTATTCTGTATTTTTTTTCTGGATTAATGGAAAAGTCGTCGCTCTGCTCTTGAGGACAAAGACATCTTTGTCGAACCTCGTTAAATCGCTGTGTGTTCTTCTGGATTTGTGTCGATCACAGTTTTTTTTTTTTTTTGCCTTAATTTCTCAACATAATTCAACAAGGGGCATCTTTTTTCATGGAGTAGAAAGAATATGCTGATTTTTTTAAAAATTTCTCTTAAAAGACTTGGCCATGCTTGGATTTTTACTTTTTTTTGTCATGAATATGTTGCTTTGAAAGTTGCATCATTTTTCTATATCAAATCTCATTCTTCAAGAGCTCTTCTCTAGGAGAGTTAATTTTTTTTATGACGGATTGATGTTGTGCTTCGATAATTAAATGACTTTGTAAAGATGAAAAGGAATTTAAGATTATTTTTATTGAAAGATAAAGACAATTTAGTAAATTAAATGAGATGAATACTTATTTTTTATCATACGAACAAGAATATTTTGAATTAATAACTTTTTAAAATGGTTATTGCAAGTCACCAGCCAAGGAATAACACAAGATGTCATCACGTTCTTAACTTCTTGAAAAGGAGATTACACGAATATTAAAATTATAGATGAAAAGGAAGCCAATAAAAGGAAGTGAGGCAAATACTTCTTTGTTATTGTAATGAGGAAAACATAATAAACTTTCAGAAAAAAGATTAGTCTAGGTCACCAAATTAATGAGTACTATAAGAAGCCACCAAGTTCTTAACTTCATGAAGAGGAAATTGAAAAAAAATAACATTTTTTCTAGCTATGAATAAAAAGAAGCCATAGAGTTGTCAAACTAAATTAAAATATATATTGAAGAAAAAAATAAGCCACGATATCATTTCTTCCCCAATAAATGAACTTGTTTATGTTCTAGTAACATAGTGATAAGGGATGGACGGTGGTTTTGAATGAAGGCATGGTAGGAGTGGTTCTTGGTTATTGTGTAATAAAGAGTGGACAAACATAGGCATGGAAGAGATGGATTGGTGGAGAGTGGAGATATCACCACCATGAGCTATGGAAAAAGAAATAAAATCATTGAAAAAATATGCATGAGTCATTTATGATTGAAAGTAAGATACAAATAGCATTTTATGGGCAACTCACTAAAGTTCTCATATGAGAGTGCCACCAAACGGTACATTAGAAAAGCCCCAATCCATTCTAGATCATAACATCCAAGATTATCTTCACTTACAATGTGACCACATTTATAGCCATTATATGTATTTACATGAATATAGTAATTCATTAACTTTTTTATATAGCCGACCATATCATGTTTATATTCAAAATTTAAAATCTCCTTTACTAATGTCTTATTAATATTACTCCTCTTTAATTTAAGCCTCATTTCAAGAGAGAGATTTAAATTTAAAATTCCTCCAATAATGCATCATTGGTACAACTCTTCATTAATTTAATATTGATTTCTAGGGAGGAATTGTTTATTAATTTGAAATTTAAAATTGTCGCTAATAATTGGTACACTTTCTTAATTTAAGCCTTGTTTTAAGGAGAGAGTGATGTTTAATTTAAAATTTCAAATTACCTCCATTAACTGGCATAACTCCTTTTAATTTAAGCTTTGATTTTGAAACTATGCATTTTTACATTAATTAACAAAAAATTACAATACTATGCATCTAAGAATATAATGAGGTATTAATCAGCTCTACGCAAAATAAAAAAAAGGAGTCACAATTTGTAATTTTCCATGTAAAAGAGTTAGTCAAAGCAAACTTAGCACAAAAATTGGTTGCTCTGTTGTGATCCTTAGAAATGAAACAAAAAGCAACTATGTAAATGGAGAGAAGAAAGCTAGATCGGGTCCAATGCTACACTGATTGGATCTTGTGCTCGACTCCATACTCCGGGGAAGGAATTTTTGTAACTTGTATATCTTAATTATTATTTTTTATTTTTTATTTTTTTAGAAGGAATTTCGATGACTCCAAGTTTAAAATAAAAACTTGAAATCTAATGTAACAAGCTAAGTATAAATTGGATTAGGGTAACTTGAACCTCATAATTTAGGAAATAATTCAAAAAAAAAATATCAATTTTTCATATAAAGTTATGAACTATGATTCTTTTAATTAGAAGACTTATTATATTTTTTGAATTTTCTCAGAAGACTTGGCAGTTCTCAAATAAGTAGAAGGTTTGTCAATTCAAAGTTCATCAACTTAATATCCATCACATTCGAGGAACTTATCGAGAAAGGATTCATTACACTGTGGGAACTTGTTCCAGAAGGAATCCATTGATTCAATAAATCAATATTCCTTAATGCTTGGATATTATTGGAAAGTTTGATCTATTTGTCAATAATTAATTTTTTATTTGAAGTTTGCCAAAATTCATACTAAAAGGATCGAGATGCTGGCAACTCAGATTAAAATAGAATAACTTATTTCCAAGATGCGTATTTAATTAGCCAAGCAAGATGTGGACTAACCTTTGTTAGCGACTTATGGTTTTCACTATTTAGAGCAAGTAGAAAAGTGTAATACTACTCACTACGAGGGAGCTAAAACCCATGAGCAGATGACAATCTATATTTGACGAAGTCGCCTAACTTTGACTTAAAAGCATGAGTTTCATTTATGAAAAATATGTGTATTTGATGAACTTGTATCACATTCAATATTATTGCAAGTTATAGGTAAATTATTGCGCTCACATTTGATTATTTAAATATGTAGTCATATCAAATTATCACTTGTTTCTGTCTAAGAATGCCATGTTGTTACTTGCTGCTCATTGGGATTTTATTATGGTTGATTATGAACTTGTAATCTATTACTTGTCTTCACTTAATGGTTTCTTCCGTGTATCTTGCATAAATTATTATTGTAAGTTGAGTAATGATTATTACTATTTGAAATTCTTCATCAAATTTGCATATCAAACACCTCATAAATCCCAAAAATATCCAAGAATTAAAATTATAGTTGTAGAGCTTGGTTCCCTTTTGAGCAAAATTTGTATGAAGAGAGACATATCCATTCTAGCGGTGATTCTTAGAGATGATTACTTAAATGGAAATCAAACTCTAGTGTAAAGTGAGACACTTGTATAGAAGGTGAAGACTTGTCCAATATTCATAGAGGATGTGAGTTTGGGTTGAATTTGAGGCGATTATTGATTAGTCTAAAAATCCTTTTTCACTAAGTAAAAAATAATGAAGTAATTATCACATGAAAAAGAGCTATTACATTCATAAATTGTTATGTAAGAAAGTGGGAAAATTTATCATTTTATTTATTATAATTCATAATTACAGTTACAAAATATGAGTAAAAAAATCAAAAGAAAATATATAAACATAACATCATTTGGCTATTTGGCTACTTATTCTCATCATCATTAGAGAATTCCTATACACTTTGGAAGTAATCAAGGTCAACCAAAGACGGAATTAGGAGAATTTTTTCAGTAAATTGCCAAAGAAATGAGAAATGACTTCTTTAAGCTTTTTGTTCATGGAGTCATTGTTTTCTTAAGAGAGGAAGATACTTCGTTTTTATTTGAGCACCCAACTAATTGTGCCATTAGCTCAACATTCTTGATTTGAATTTTATTCATTAAGGCTTCAATCTTAGATTGTTGACTAATGTTATTTATCATGCTATTGTCTAAAATCCTTTTATTCAACTCAAGTATTCACATTGAGAATTATATATTATTACCAGTACTGTAGTTGCTTTGTTGAAGTGTTTTAGATTGTTGTTGAAAAGCATAGCTTGAATTCACTTGTTGTACAATCTTGGTTCTTGAAGTGACTTCTCCATTTGGTTAGAGGTTGTGGTTAAGGAAATTTTTTTTTTGGACAACTCACTCTTTAAAATTGTTGAGATTTACTCAACCCCTCTTTTTTTTGTTTTTTTTTTTTTTTTGGCATCAGCTTTGAACTATGAATAAGTTATCTTTTTAATAAAAGAGACTTCTAATCACATTATCAAAATCCTCTGCCTTTCTTTTGCACTAAGCTTACAATCTTTTGTCGTTTCTCACCAAGTGAAAGCTAGCTTGCCAACAGAAGATGTGCGCATGCATAATGGCCTTATGAAGATCATTAATTGACACATTGTCCAATATTATATGATGTGAAGATAGGGGGGTTGTGGGCTGTTGGATAAGCTCATACCTCAACAATCAATAGTCTATCTTGAAATCAATAAAGACCTTATCAAAATCCATCACGCAATTAAAGACAGACTTCTCCTCCCTTTTACAGTAAGAATTACTTGTATTGGTAAACCAAGAGTTTTTTATATTGCCATATGTGCCTGCTTTTAATATTTGCACTTATCTTTTAAACTTGTTTTTCTGTACCACAATCTTTATCACCTCGATTTTCGAGTTGTTGATGTATTTGGCCCTCTACGATGTTGGCATCTTGTCATTTGAGGTTGTACCAAGTTTAGTGATGATATCCCCTATGGTGGCTCCATTTCTACTATTGAAGTTTGTCTAATGACATCCTCATTGACACTCCTTAAAAGATTTTTTGTTGTGGCCAACTTTGATGTTGGAGGAGGTATAGTCTTTGTGGGAGCCGTCGAAGAAGCTATTTGTGTTGAATTCTTTTTATGAATAACTCCCCTCAATCCTTCATTAATCTAAACAACTTCTCATTTTCTCATTGGTGTTCACCCTTAGAAGTAAAATTGCCTTCCTTGATGATATCATTGGGGAAGTTGTTAGCCTCTAGACCTGGGTTGACATTAGTTGGAACATTGCTAGGCATTTATAAACTACAAACAAATAATTAACAAGAAAATCCCGACATGTAAGCTCAATTTCTATTTTTAAATTCAAAATTCATATTTGAAACAAACTTGTCAACTTAGGTTCTAGGACGAGCTTGAATCATCTTCTCATTTGTGTAAATCTTGCAATCTTGAACATACTCTTTAATCCCTAAAAACTAAAGATGTGTTTTGGCCAATAATGCGGTGGCGGTGCAATGCCACAACGCATTTTGTAGCTTTTGACAAAACAGTGTTTTACTTGCTTTTTTAAGAAGTTGTTGTAGGAATCTGCAATTTGCAATCTGGCTTGACTGATACTCTATTTGTGAGGGCTTTTCCGCTACGTTTCAGTGTGGCGGAAGCAGAGACAACGCAGCAGGTGCATTTGGATGAGCTTCTTCTCCCAACTTATCTTCCACCGCAACGCATATTCAAGCCAAATTTTGATTGCGATGATGTCCTGGCTTTAAGCCCTGTGTTCGCGTTTGATAAGTGGAAATGACGAAATTCACTCTTCTGTTCTTCGCCCTAATTTCTCTAGTTTGAAACTTTCTTTTTTTGTTTTTTTGGCTTCGGCGATTCTTGCTTTTCCCAAGACCATCCAGCATTTTTAGTAGGTTCTGTATGTGGAAATGATGGAAATAAGGAAAATGAGGAACAAAGATATTTGACGTCACTACGACTTCAGTTACCTTTCTCCACGCCGCACTAGCCTGCTTCAACTTCGTTTCGGTTGCCGAATAGTCCCCTCGCCTCCATTTCTACCAATCCTCCGCTATGTCCACGGAGCTCTGCAAAATTACAGATAATTTCTAATGAAGCTAAAATACTTTAATTGTATAGTGGCATTTACATACATATCAACTTCGTTCCTGTAAGCGGGATCTTCTCCTAATTATAAGATTATATGAAATATGACTTATTTTCAACAAATATTACATAAGCTTATATGTAGAATTTCCTAGGAGGATGAAAAGTCTTATAGCCATTTTTTGTGTAGAAAAGTAGCCAAGAAATCGCACACTTAATATCTTTGGTGTCCTGTTTTCAAATATGAATGTGTAAAGGGGATGCTCACTAGAATTTTCCAATTATAAGGCCTTGTGAGATGTTGATAGAATTTAGCAAGGCACTCCATAGGAGTCTTATATTTTCTAATGTTCATGAGGATAGTCTATTTCTCATACATGTGGCCTCTTCTAATAAATTTGAGGGAAATACCTTGAAATAATAATACTCTAGCACTGTTAAGTAGTTGACTATATTTTTATTTTAACAACCCTTTTTGTTTGGTATTTGTGCAAGTTGATTCATAATTATTGCCTTCTTTTGAAAGTAAGGTAAAAAAGATGATTGAAGAGTTCAACAAATGATTCATGAATAATATTTTGAACTATAATTTTTATATTTTACTACAAATTAGTTTTTGGATTATAGAATGAAAGTTGAGAATAATGTGGCTAACATTAGTTTTTTGTTTATCAATATTTTTCATGTGACCATAGTACGAATGGATGATAATTAATTATGGTTATAAACCATTGACCTCTTGAAGTATTTAGAATAGTTAATGATCCCAATATTTCACTATGGATAATTAAATTGGATAGGAGCTTCTTTTATTAGTAATAGGAAATGATAAATGTGTTTTGTTGGTTCATAGACATCATCATAAATTCATAATGAATTATATGAAGTTAAAAAGTTAACGGAAACATTATTTGAAAAATAAAGAAAGATGGAGTGACCGTGATAAAAATGGTAAAATCAAATGACATCCTTTTTTGAATGACTGCTTGAGTACTAGTGACTTCACCTGAAGTATCCAATGTTTCAAGATAGTAAAGTCTTAGGAAAGTCCATGCCATTTCTTAGAAAGTCAATCTTTCTTCTTGTCTCCTTGACTTGGACAACGCAATAAGAATGATGAATTTTAAAATGCTTTTGATCTCTGTGAGTTTTTGGATTGAAATAATTTTTGCTAATAACTTCCATACGTGAAGGTCATCTAAGGATAAGCGAGGGTACCACATGCATATCTTCTAGTTCTATAAATTTAGCAAGAGAACCTTTTGATACAATGATTTTCTTTGCACTAATGCAAGGGATTCAAATATAGGTACTAAAGTTTGCGAGATATGAATCTTGTGTATGTAGCTTCTGAGTAATCACCAAAATGTTACCAGCAGCTTATTCTTTAAGTTTGTGACCAATAGATATTCTAAAGAAGAAAGGAGGGGGATTCACAATAAAAGAATGGATACTACTAATGCTTATGCCAATCCATTTATTTATTTTTTGGTCCACTACAATTGAAAGTTTTGTTCTTGTTTTAGGATTGGGCAATGTCTTTCCACTATTGTTAAGGTTGGACGCTGGAGAGGTGAATTTAATTAAAGAAAATTTTCAGTCAATCATGAAATATTTTGTGATTTTGAAATTTGCACCTCTTTTAATCCTTCTAATGACCAGTTTGCAATCCAAACACTTTTCAAAATGTAACCCAAAAGGAAATATAGACATGCTTAAAAGTGCCAATGAAAATACACTAAGTTTTACCAAATGATTTTATCATTGTCTCTAAATTTTTGAATTTATTAATTATTGAGCTCCCCTTATCTCGACCTTCATTATGGCAAGTTTGTTCTATCAAATGATTGAGATCTTGGTTTTCCACCTCGATTTCCCCATTTTTAGCTAGGCTTTAACATTTACTTTTCAACAATGCTCTTTTGTATTATTTGGTTATGAGCAACTTCTTGCTATAAATACTTAGATCAATTGAAGTTGGTGTGCAAGGCAATAAATATAATATTTAGACTTATTTTCATCTATGAAGAGTGTATTTAGCCCACTAAATACCCATATATAATATTAGTTCTATCATAATGTTGATCATGCATTATTGAGATAGTTAAATCATAGGTTAAAATGACTTCTCAATTGCTAATTTAAGGGATATAATTGTTGTCCCTAAAACATGCACAATAACAATGAAATCACTCAATAATGTGTCTTTATTCATTCACATAGATATACCATGAGGTTTATTGATGTAAATTAAAAGGAGACCATTTCTAGCCTATTAATTATAAATTTGTTATTGCAATGGAGGCAGCTTAGATGGTATCTTTTTGAATTATTAGTGTTATTAATCTTAAATTTTTATGAGTATTCTTTTGATATGATATTATTTATATCTTCATTACGTTCAACTGAAAATTTAGAAGATTTAGAAAATTCTCTTGATTTCTTATTCTCACACGATCATGATAAGTCAATCATTTCCTTAAAATTAACTTAATAAAATCAACTAAAATATTTAGACAACTTGGATATGCAACTAGCTTGATCCTATTTTTGAAAAAACATTCAAATACATTTACTCTACTTCATTGAGTCCTCAAAAGTTCACCATGCATAATTATGCGCACTATTACGGTCTCCAAAACGAAGTTCAAATTTATATGATTTTTCCTAGTTTTAAAATTTTTTTGTTAGTTTTTTTTTTTTGTCTTTAGAAGCATTATGTTCTTTCTGACAAGAATATTTATCAAATCAAGTAGGACTAAAGAATTGCTCTTCACTATCAAATTAACCTATAAAAAAATCACGATTGTGAAGCTGACAAAGGGCTATTTGAAAATATAATCTTTAAAATTAATCTTGAATATTATATTCTATTTAGAAATTGAAATTTGTAATCTAAGATTAAATGAAAGACTTTCTAAATCGTGCACTAAATTTTTGATACCGGAGAAAAACCCAAACTATAATAGAGAACTATAATTTTATTGTTGAAATTCAAAAAGACTATAAACACTGATTTTTTATAATAGGAGAATAACTACAATAGAAATACGAAAGACACCCTAGGGTGGCGGTGAGGGTGGTGGACGGTGGCTGGGCAGCAGGTCGAGGGATTGGTTGGAGGAAACGGGCGCAACAGGAGGCTAGAATGAGGGTACAACAGCCTGCGGTGTGTTGTGAGGGGTATGGTAGCAGTTGGACACGGACTTAGGGGTGGCGGTAGGGGAAAACAATGAGTGGACAACATGTTTTGGGGAGCAGGGAGGTGGGAAGCAACAAGTGGAAGTGGTGGACGACGGCTGGGCAACGGATCAGAGGCTTGAAAATGGTTAGCAGTTGCTGGAAGTGGGGTTGGAGGGGGCTGCGGAAGAATAAATGTCTCGTCGGGGTCGAGCTACAGTCTAAGCACCACCTGGACCCTTGGAGACGGTCACCACTTCGGTCAAATCACGGTCGAAGCCTTTCTCGTAGTCGGGTACAGTCCCCGGAGGGGAAGAACGCCTCAAAGGCTGAACTCAAAATTCTCCATTCATCTAAAAGTTGTATGATTTTAAGAAAACAACACCTATAAATAGGAGAGATTAGGAGACAAACAAGGGAAGAATTAAAGAGGGGGGTGGAATGAAAAAGGAAGAAATTTAAAATAGGATAAAAATGGAAGATGGTAGATAAGGTAGGCAATGAATAAAAATGAGACTCTTATGGAAGGGAGTGAAAAAGAGAGGGGGGGAAGCTAAAAAGGCAAGAAGGATCTGTGGTTACTGTAGCAGCTACAATAACTGCGCCTGCAATACTGTGGCTGCTATAGTACCACGGTATGAAAAGCTCTCGCGTCAATCTTCTGGGGTTGGAAAAGCTTTGACTTCATTCGTCAAAGCTTTTATGGCAGAATGATTTTAGTGAGGGTGGTTTAGGTGGGGTGGATCTATGGAACCCTTGGATAGGACTAGAGTTGGGCTAGCTCAGATACCAAATGATACTGTAAAAAAGCCCAAACCATAATAGAAAATGATAATTTTATTGCTCAAATTCAAAAAGACTACAAATATTTACTCTTCATAATAGGAGAATAACAACAATACAAACACGAAAGACGCACTAGGGCGGCGGTGATGGTGGTGGACTACGACTGGGCAGTAGTTCGAGGGATTGGTTGGAGGAGACGGGTACAACAGGAGGCTGGAATGAGGGTATAATAGCTGACGGGGTGTTGTGAGGGGGATGGCAGCAGCCGGACACGGACTTAGGGGCGGCGGCATGGGAAAATAAGGAGTGGACAACAAGTTTTGGGGAGCAAGAAGGTGGGAAGCAGCAAGTGGAAGTGGTCGACGGCGGTTGGGTTGTGCAGCGGAGGCTTGTAATGGTTGGCAGTTGCTAGAAGCGGGGTCAGAGTGGGTTGCGGAAGGATAAATGTCTCGTCGGGGTCGAGCTACAACTGGAGCACCACCTGGACCTTTGGAGACGGTCACCATCTCGAACGAGATACAGTCGGAGCATTTTCTCGTCGTCGTGTACAGCCCCCGGAGGGGAAGAACCCCTCAAGGGAAGAACCCAAAATTCTCCACTCGTCCAAAATTTGTCTAGTTTTCAGAAAACAACGCCTATAAATAAGAGAGATTAGGAGATAGACTAGGCAAGACTTAAAGAGGGTGGTGAGATGAAAAATAAAGGAATTTGAAATAGGATAGACATGGAAGGTGGTAGATAAGGTTGACAATGAATAGGGAGAAGACTCTTTATGGAAGGGAGTGAAAAGGAGAGGGGGAAGCTAAAAAGGCAAGAAGGATCTGCAGTTGCTGTAACAGCTACAGTACTGCGTACTAGGGGCGAAAAGCTCCCGTGTCAATTTATCAGTGAACCCATCTCTTTACAACTTAGTTTCAAGTTATTTTCTTCATTTTTTTTTGTTTTTTATTTCAACTAAATATTTTGATAAGTTGGAATTTGATGGCTTATTTAAAAAATCTATACATAACTACTCCAAATAATGATTCAAAATTTATTTAAAAATTTGTTGACTCATGGAGAATATACGAGCTCCTGATGAAATTATGAATTACTGAATACCAAATTTGAATACTTACAAATGCGGAAGTTAAGTTCACGATGGTAACATTCATTTGGTATAATAGTTTTTTTCTCTCGTCGTGTGTTATTCGTCCATGACTTCCTTTATGATCTTCTTGTACCATGACTGCTGAAGTCCCAGTTTGTTGGAGCTCGCCAAGCTCATTTTTATGTAGTATTTTACCGTTTACAGCAGTTAAGAAAATCAATACTTTATATAAATCATTCCATTTTACATAACTGTATCACAATTATTGTAGAAGTCTAAGCCGAAAAGATTTTCTCGTACAGGCGTCCTTCTTCTTAGTGCAGTTCATCTAATCATGTGAAAGCCTGTTGTTCCTCCCGGTTATTATGTTTCATTTTTGTCTTTATTCTAGGATGCATAGTAATAAAGAAAGAAAGAATAACTATAGATATGAAGTAGTTGTCGAAGATAACACATTCCTTTTTCTTGGTACAGTGCTACTTTGGGATAATGCACTTTCTTTTACAAATTGAATTTCAGTCTCATATCTCGAGTTTCTAAATCTAATCTTTTTATTTTGTTTGGTCCAAAGTTGGTTCAACAGCTAATATTTTGACCACATTAATTGATTCTTCAAGTCCCTCATGGTTGTTTTAGTAATCAACGCGAGTGCTCTGTAATGCTGTGGTTGGGAATCGTAAAGAGTGTCATTTTTTCTTTGACTTACAAAACTGGTGTGGTTCCACTCAGGTTGATCGAGAATTATTGATTGTTTCCTATATTGTTTTCATCTTTCTCATCCAGCCTCTTCTCAGTTATCTAGGGTTTGTTGTAGGAATTGTTTTTTCTCTTCCGTTTAGAGTGCTTGGTGTTGATTTAACTCTATTTGGGCTCATTTGGTTGCTTGTAGATCGAGAATCTATTTTAGAATATTTGACTCGTTTCTGTGTGAAAATATAATATTTGACTCATTTCTGTGTGAAAAATAAAATCACTGCACGTGGTGGCATGTTGAGGTGATTTGTAGCTTTAAAATCAATATTGGCTTCTAACTACGTTCAGCCAAATCATAGATCTAAATGATTTTCTCACTTTTCAAAATGTATTTTTAACTTCAAGCAACCTAATGATCCTTTTTATGTTAATCACTTACAATTTCTAGAGATTGTACCTCAAGCTATCATTTTCTTTCTTAATTCATTTATTTAAATTCTGTCCATCCATCCCTGTGCTGCATATTATAGCCTCCATTGACGTCACCAAACCAAATAATATCTAATTTTTAGGGCCTCATCTTTAATTTGCGTTTTTCTCATTCTAAAATGACAATTTCTCACTCTTATCTGACCCACGTGAACCACACATTGTTTAACATTGTTGTCTTATTCAGCTTGGCTATCGTATTTGTGTGATGCCCAACTCTCGAAGTCCAATTTACCTCTTTGACACTATCTATCCGTCTAAGAAATCGTTTGATTTTTATTTCATGATGTATTTTCTTGCATTGTAATTCTTTGGATCTTTCCAATATCAAACAACAGCAATGATTAGAGTAGTTGCGACCTTTATCACTTTTTTTTTTTTGCAGTATGTTCAATGTTTGCAGAATATATAATAGCTAGGTGTACTTGATATTCTTGATAGATTGAATGATAATTGTCAAATTTACATCCATTAAAGTTATCAATTATGTACTCAATCATGTTTTATTGAAGCCCTCGTTTTGTAAAAATTACTCTATCATTATATGTCTATAAAAGGGGTTGCACCTATAATAAATATCTTTTATAAATAGCATGCAACAAGCTGCCTCACTTTGAATATCTTTAAAAACATAAAACCAATGCAAAGAGACAAACATGACATTAATCTTTGACGGAGTTATGTTGTGAGTTAAGCATTTATATTATAAAGATATATTTTAATATCTACTACTTGTATGGTAAAATCTATTAGAATTTTCTTATAGTCTTTGTAGATTTTTTTTTTTTCATCTCTAGTTATAAAAGAAAAAATGCATGTTATTTAATGGCTCCACCATTGAAAGTAATTAACTTCAATTCTCATTTATTTACTTGCAACAGTATATCTACTAAAAAAAGAATGATTTATTGTCACATCTCTAACACCTATTTTTTACCCACTATGTATCCCCTTATAATTAATCTTTACTAAAATCTGCATCTTCATTCAAATCATCTCATAAATTATACTTTCTCAAAATATACATTTTAGCTGTTTAACTTTTTCATTACTAAACTTCCTTCTGATCCAACATAAGTAGCATAAACACTGTACATATTTATCTTTACTTTTTATTACATGAGCAATATTCACCTCAACATCTTTCTTTTAATCCTCCTTCCCTCATTCAAAATTCTCATATCTATTTAGAAAGTATAACATTTTCATACTTGGTCAACCCTCACTATTTCTTTGCTGCAATTGATTTTAGTCTGACACAGGTGATGTACTAGTCATCTATTGCCTACATTTTACCTCAATCAAATTAGATTATTTTCATCATTTATAGGTGATGTATTTTAACTACCACAATAGGGTTAAGAAAAGTTAGAAACGCATTAATTCCTCTCTCCACAATCATCTTAGGCCATTGTCTCATGAAATGAATTTTGGCATAGAATTCAGAAATGCCTAAGGCTGTTTGGGATCAATTTTATTTTTTAATTTTTTTTTTATTATTTTTTTCTTTGTTTTTAAAAACATATTTCCTTAAAAAGTATGAGAGAGTATAGTTGAAGATAGGTTAACACAACATACAAAGGTTTCTCAAAATCAGTTGGATTTATGTTAGGCAAGTCTATTATAGAAGTTACACATTTATTGAGAGGTTTGATTGAGAAATACAGTCAGTGTATGGAGGATCTACATGTAATTTTTGTTGATTTTGAAAAAAACTTATGATAAGGTATCAAGAGAAATACTTTGGAGAGTTCTAGAAAAGCAAGGTGTTGATATGACTTATATTCAAGTCATTAAAGATATGCATACTAGAGCTATTACTAGTGTTTGAAAGGAGGATTGACCAAGTATTTTCCTATTTCAGTCAGATTACATCAGGGATTGGCTATAAGTCCATATCTTTTTGCTTTGGTTATGAATGTTCTTACTAGACATTTACAGGAGGATGTACATTGGTGTATGTTTTTTGCTGATGATATCATTCTGGTGGATAAGACTAGAGAAAATTTTCAGGAAAATTTTAAATTATGGAGGACAATTTTAACGTCTAAAAGCTTTCGTTTGAGTAGATCTAAAATTGAATATATGGAGTATAATTTTAGTAGTAGATATAGTGGAGCAGTTGTAACAATGGGTGATCAATTCATTAAAAAGAGTGAGCGTTTTAGATATCTTGGGTTTATTGTTAAAAGTGATGGTGATATAGATGGAGATGTTATGAGTAGAATTCATGTTGGTTGGTTGAAATGGAGGAATGCACCGGGTCTACTGTGGGATAGAAAAGTACTGCTTAGATCTAAAAGAAAAACTTTCCGAAATGGTGGTGGGAGCTCCAATGTTTTATGGTACAGAATGTTGTCCTATAAAAGATAAGTATAAAACTAATTTAAGTGTTGCTGAGATGAGAATGTTTAGGTGGATGAGTGGTTTTACGCTTAGAGATAAAATGCGAAAGGAATATATCCGTGAAAGGGTTGGTGTTGCTCCTATGGCAGACAAGATTAGAGAGTCGTCTTAGATGGTTTGGTCACATTAAATGTTGATCATCATATGATTTTGTTAGGAGAGTAGATGTTTTAAATTTGAGTTTTGGTAAGAAATGTAGAGTTAGACCTAAAAAGGTGGGGCATGTTGTATAAAAAAATATCTTAATCTATTGGAATTAAATGAAAATGTGACACTCCATAGAACACAATACGGAAAAAGGATTTATGCAGCCGACCCCACTTAGTGGGAAAAAGGCTTTGTTGTTGTTGTTGTATTTAAAAACATGTTTGTTTAGTATATTTTTTTATTTATTTATTTAAATAAATTAATATCTTTTTGGAAACACTAACAACTTTTAGACATTTAAAGTGTTTTTAAAAACAATCATATCTTAATCAAACATGTTTTGTTTCAAATCAAAACATAAATAAATAAAATAAAAATAAACAATAGAAAATCAAAATCAAAAGTTATCTCAAACACCCCCTTAAGCAACCTGAGTTAAGCCCTCTCTTCTTTTCTCCCATGGTGGCAATGACGATTTACGCTATAATGTTTGCAAATAATCTCCCAATCTGCATGTGAAATGACTACTAAAATTGAAAGAATAAAAATATTTTTAGAAAACATCGAAATTTATAACCTTTTAATTTTCTGGATCTACAACCAGAAACACTGCAAATACGGTTGGCCTGTCACCTATTTGCAGTTTCTAATAACCTCCATTTCCGTTTTGAAACTCTGTTATGCATAATATCTATCCTTTTCTTCTTTTTTTTTTGCTTCCAGGTCATACTAAGCAAAGTTTTATTGGTTGGAACCCCAAACAAAGCATATATTGGGCAACCTGTAGTAACCAATGCTGTAGTCCACGCAGTGGTGGAAGAGCAGGTAATATAAGGCGAAGAATTTTTTGTTGCAGTTAACTTCTGCTTTTGCATCACTCAGTTCTATTTATTTTTTCTGTCATCGCTTTCAGGGACTGGACAAGAAAGTTATTGTTTTCAAGTATAAGAAGAAGAAGAATTACAGAAGGAATATAGGTCACCGGCAGGTACTAAAGTCTAATGCGACCTTCTGAAATTTAAGATGAATTACCATAGTTTATTTTAGTAGAACTTGATTAAGCATAAGGTCATTTGGGTTATTATTAACAGCCAAATACAAGGATAAGGATCATCGGCATCAGTGGGTATGAAGCCTACCCCGCTGACACTTTGCCAGAGCCAGAGTCTGTAGCTGCATAGGTTAGTGCTACAATGTCTGATCCTGTTGTTAACTATGTGAAATTTTCTTTAAAGTGCTGGACAGTAAATTTTTTCTCGGCTGTTAGAATGAAGTCTAATTCATTTCCTGAGAGTACTTGCCTAGAAATTTCATGTTTTTTGTGTTTTGCCTTTGATCATGGCTTGCAATTATTAATTTTCTTATAAGTGGCTTCCCATGAAGTTGTCATTCTTCTGTAGTGAGAGTATTAAAAACGATTCCCGTTCAAGTAAATTGTCAAAATATTCCCCTGACTGTTTAAATTGGCCTGACTGTTTAAATTGGTCATTTAAGTTTTGGAGTTTATAAAATGTCAAATTAGTTCACATACTTTAAATTGGGGTTGAAATAAGAGGTCTATTTTAGTGCATATTAAAAGAGTCAGAATTAACTTGACACTTTTATAGACTATGGATTAAAATAACCCTGGTAAAGAATCAAATGACTAAGATTTTTCTCATTTGCTTTCAAATGACTATTTCAGCTTTGACTGTTCTAAAAGATGTGAAGGTTTTAGATATATCGGGTCTATTGTTCAAAGTGATGGTGATATAGATGGGGATGTTATTAGTATAATTCAAGTTGGTTGGTTGAAGTGGAGTAATGCTTCGAGTCTATTGTGTGATAGAAAAGTACTGCTTAGACTGAAAGGAAAATTTTATTAGATGGTGGTGAGACCTGCAATGCTCTATAACACAGAATATTGACATTTAAAAGAGAAGCATAGAAGTAAGAGAATTGTTACCGAGATGAGAAAGCGTAGGTGGATGAGTGGCTTTACACTTAGAGACAATTGTGAAATGAATATATTCATGATAGGGTTGATGTAGCTCCAGTGTTGGACAAACTTATAGAGAGTCGTCTTAGATGGCTTGCATTAACGTCGGCCATCTGATGATCCGGTTAGGAGAGTAGATATTTCAGATTCAACTTATGTTAAGAAAGTCAGAGGGAGACCGAGAAAGACTTGGTATATTGTATAAAAAATGATCTTAATTTATTAGAATTAAATGAAAATATAACACAATAGGACGCCATGGAGAAAAAGGTTTCATGTAGCCAACCCCACTTAGCGGGATATATAAAGGCTTAGTTGTTGTTGTTGCATTCTATATGAACCAGTAGTTTTTGAACACTGGTAAACTGTCTTATTCACATCATAGATGAAATTCCATGCAACTACGATGATATTCCTCCGACCCCTGTATTTTTTATTTTTGATTTTTGAAACCCACTATCGCAACAGTAGTCTTCGACCCAAAGTAGAAAGAACAATTTTGACTACCTTGGCTCATATAATCTAAGGGGATATTGGGTGTGAATATGGATGGTTGGTGAAGCTAGACAGCACTTGCTTCTCCATTCCTATGAAGTTGTGTTCTTTAATCGGTCTCCAGCCTTGAATGTTCTATGGGATTTAATAGTTTAATGACAATCAGAAAACTCTGGTCTCTTTTTAGATCGGAAAAATCTTTGATATTTACATGTAAATTCATATATAAACCGCCACGATCTGGTTCTTGAGCTTGAAATTATGAAAAATGCAACAGATTCGAATGCAGATTCAATTATATTTAGTATTTCTAGATCATTTATTTAAATAAATAATATTATTAGTTATCAAAACAATTTAGTGAGCTGAATATAGTTCTAAAATCCTAGGGAGTAAAAAAAAAAGGTATATCAGTCATTAACTTAAATTATGGAGAAATTCATATCATATGCTGAACATATGAATTGCAAATATGATTGTGTATATTATTAAACTTTTAAAATAATGTATGTTGGTGTGATCATAATGTTTATCTTTTCATTTGTGTCGAATAAGCTTATCATATCTTATTCATTAATCCAAGAGCATTATCTAAGCATAGCATATCTCATTCTTTGTAGATGCATATCACATCAGCATAACATTGTGATAATAGAGTTAACCCAAACAATAATAGAAAAATAAAGTATTATTAGTCGTTAACTTAATTTATGGAGAAATTCATATCATGTGTTGAACATATGAATTGCAAATATGATTGTGTATATTATTAAACTTTTAAAATAATGTATGTTGGCATGACCATATTGTTTATCTTTTCATTTGTGTCTAATAAGTTTATCTTATCTTATTCAAATATATATATATATATATAGTCATTTTGATTATTCATATGTTTAAGCACATTATATTATTTACTCCATAATTTAAATTTAATGTGACATAAACTGCTTGTAATCTGTTGAACACCACCACACAAATAACACGTCCCTCTCTCATTGCATTATACATTTTAGTCCTTACTATTGGTCAAGAATATCATTGTGAATACTAAGGATTCGTTTATTTTCGGCACATAATTTTTTATTGATCGCAAACAGACATAATGTTTTGGTGAATTTACATACATATCACCCAATTCTTATGGATTTACCTATCTCACACTCAAAGTGTCATTTTTACCTATGGATGAACAGATGGGTGATGATAAGTACTACTTTTTATATGATGTTTGTAATTATGAAAGTTTTAGTGTGAGACAGGTAATTATGAAAATTTTGAGTGTTATGTAGATAAAAGCACCTAAATTTTAAATGTTTATGTTAAAAATTTTATCGCATATGTATATTGTAATTGATTTTGAGCTGAAACAAACCTCATCCCGGACGAGCTCATAACACATCTGAGAAAGGTGTAGTTGTCATTTGAGAAGTTATTAGGAGAGAGATTTGCTCGGTTTGATTGGGTAAATAAGTAAACACACACACACAAATAGGTATGTATGTATGTATGTACGTGTGTATATATATATATATCATGCTTTGCAAATTGACTTCAGATTTACAAACAAGAAGCATAAAATTAAAATCACTTTTTAATTACATTCAATTAAATAATATATTAAATAAATTTAATTTTATTAAAATGTATTTTCTAATTTCAAACAATTAAAGTGTAAGATTGACTAATTTATTTCATATTTATGATTTGTATTGTAACGCACAAACATCAAGTTTGGTTTATTTTTGCAGGTAGAGCTGTCCATAAAGCTCCTAGTTTGCGAGCAGCTCGTGTTTGGTTCATTAATTAGTTTATATTCGATTCGTTCTTTAAGTAAACAGACCAAACACTAATAAAATTTTTAAGCTTGAACAATTTATTTGCTCGTGTTTGGCTTGCTTTAGCTAGAAATAAATAAAAAATATATATTATTTATTTAATAATATATTATACATATTTATATTGAAGTTTTAATCATAACAGCTCGTGTGGTTGTGAGGCTCTACACTTTCTATTGCACAGAGTTGGTGCAGGTTCAAATTTAATACCTTACATTTATTTTTCTCAATTAACTTTAACGAGCCAAATACTATCCAAATGAATAGGAATGTTTAAATTGAGTCGAACATGAACACAATATTCACGAGCCAATTTCGAATACGGGCAATGTAAAACGAGCAGCACAGGAGCTAAGCCTGGGTTCGCTCAAGCTGGGCTCGTTTACAGCCCTAGTGGCAAGTGCCAAGAAGATCGTTCTAGCTTGTCAAAAGAGCACAATATTTAATAAAAAAGTTAAATGAAAAATTAAATGAACTTAATGGTTGAAAAAAAATGAATTGTATCTTCATTAAAAGGTAAATGATCAAATCTATCAGAAGTTACCAGGTACTAAAATGGAGTGTTTGTGTATGCCAAAAGTAAAAGAAATGGGAAATGTTGTATCTTTTTAATACAAAATGATGAATATTATAGTCTTTATGATAAAAGATGATAAATCTAGTATCATTATTGGTATATTTTGACACTTCTCGATGAATTTTATATATTAAAAACTCTCCTTCTGGCAAGAGTTAGTTTAAATCCAGGTTAAATCCTGTACTAAATTCATTGCTGAATAGCTCCTAAATTCAAATTTGATAAGTGGCTCATGAGCTGAGCTTGAGGAGCTAACAAGCAAATCTCAAGTGAGTCCCGACTTGATCAATTTGCTCGTGAGCTGGCTCATTTTAAAATATATTAATGTAAGGTAAAATCAAAATATATTAAATTTTAAGATATTATCTTTAAGTTATTAAAAATATTTAAAAAAAAATGTTAATTTATATTTTATATCAAATCACTACGTATTATTCGTCTTCTAATTACTCATTCTATATCTAATTTTATTATAGCACTAGCTTTAACATTGTTTTCTTCTTTTTATAACAAACTAGGTTACCAACATGCACTTGTTGATTTATGCTCGAACTCAATTAGTTAATTAAGCTCAAGCTGAGGTGGCTTGAGCTTAACCTGACCTATTTACACCCCTGGAAATAGAGAAAATATTTTGTCTGGACGACCAATCATCAGTGACCATGTCACCATATAAGTCATTAGGGGCGATGTGGCCGCTGGTGGTTGGTCGTCCGGACATAATGCTTTTTACTAGAAATAACTTTAGGAGCGTGAAGTGTAATAGCGTATGAGGATATGACGAGATATGGAGATTGACTTTAAAAAAACATTTAATTGGTACAAGTAAATATATAAAATTTGACTTTAATTTAGTTTTACTTAAATAATAAAGACAATTGTAATTTTAATCTTTTTTTTTTGGGAAGATAGTAGCAAGAAGCTCATTTTAATTATACTTGATTGCAAACAACTACAAATACAATCATAGCAAATAAATTTTTAATTAATTTGTTTAGATTGGATTTGTTTTGATTTGTTAGTTAAATGATAATATTTATTTATTATTATTATTATTAATTTTTGTTGATTCCCTCATGAAATTCTTCATCCTGCACATTGAGATTTGTGTTTTGGCCTTTGTTGTGCTCCTCATTCATGTTGGTACCCGGGTATATTGGGTGTTCATTTGGGCATTTTTTTCTTTCGGACACGATGATGCAGTTGTTTTTCTATTGGGCTATTCGGCTCGCTTTATGTGCGTTCTTATCTGCAACCCATTATTTTTTCACAACTATCATCTGAATCCACTATTAAAGTATCATTTGGTAGCTTTTGACGATCAGAACACAATGTTTAACCTTATTTCTCGAATGAATATCATTTGAGCCATCGCAATGATGATTGAAGCAATTCAGATCTAATATGTGTGTCGTCGCATTTGATATTTCTCCTCTTCATCAAGCGACCTTCTTTGAGCATTTTCAGCATTATGGGCATGATTGTAATGTCCATTTAGTGAAAGAACACCATTTGACCATCTTATATATATATATATATATATATATATTTATAATTTTCCTTCAAATCAAAAGCAAAAACCTTAATTTTCACCAAATCAAATAACTATAAAATATATCAAATATAATATATTACTTTCACTTCGTGTTCACTTTAGAGTTGTCTCTTGCTTTGCTCTTCTTGATTCTTTTGAATGTTGTCGGAAAAAGAGAGTGGTGATTGAGAAGGAATGGCAAAACATCACAAAGTTAGATTAATGAGGTAGTAGCAATGGGGTACTAATTATCAGTGATATTTGCTTGGCCTCATTTGATTTAGCATTCTAGACACACACTTTGACAAATGTTAGAAGAATGATAATGTAAAAGAAACTTTCAAAAAAAAAAAAGAAGAAGAAAACTAGCATGTACTAATTAAATAGATTTCTATAACCTATCCCTAATGGGGTGTTTGGTAACATAATTTTAACAGGATTTAGGTTGGATAAATGTGAACGCGGCCTAACATGGATAAACTGTAAGTTAAATTAGGCGTCTGTTAAATCCTTTTTTTCTCCCTGTTTTGTTTAATTTTGGATTTGTATTAGAGTTTGTCAAATCCAACTATTTGATGGATTTGATGGATTTAATTTGGGAAGAAAGCCATGGCTACAGAGTCTGAAATAAAATGTCAATCTAGTTCAACAATTATAACCTCGATTAGTTTAAGGATTTGATAAATTTAAATTTATCGGATTTACTAAATCCTCTTAAACGCCCCTAAACATAATAGATTTGTATTCGAATTTGTTAAATCCAACTATTTGATGGAATTGACGGATTTAATTCGGGAAGAAAACCATGGCTATAGAGCCTGAAATAACATGCCAATCAAGTTCAACAATTTTAACCTTGATTAGTGTAAGGATTTGATAAATTTGAATTTACCGGATTTACAAAATCCTCTTAACGCCCCTAAACATGATAGGTTTGTATTCAAATTTGCTAAATCCAACCATTTGATGGATTTGACGGATTTAATTTGGGAAGAAAGCCATGGCTATAGAGCCTGAAATAAAATGTCAATCAAGTTCAACAATTTTAACCTCGATTAGTGTAAGGATTTGATAAATTTGAATTTATCGGATTTACTAAGTCCTCTTAAATGCCCCTAAACATGATAGAATTTGTCCTTTTCTTTATTGGTGATGCTTTCATTAACTTATCTAACATAGAAACCTTCCACACCTTAGGGTCTATTTAGGACAGCTGCAGTTTATTGAATAATCTGTTGATAAGCTGATTAAAAATAATATGCTCATAAGTTAGGTGCGATGGCTATTATAAATTTTTTTTTTCGAAAAAACTAAAGCACCGCCAGAAAGCTGTCACCGCACCTAAACATGTGAGGTGTGAAAACGTTGTTTTCAGTCTTTTGAAAACACATAAGCTGCCAAAACGAAGTTTGCCTAAACAGGCTAGGTGTGTTTTCAAAATGCCACCGTACCGTACCAAATAAGCCGACCCAAATGGGCCCCTCTTGTGAAGGTGAAGTTTGGGTTCAAAATGCTCAATTAATTAACTCTCAGCTTTCTCCTTGGAATTATGTTTTTGATTAATTTGAGTAATTAATCTAATCTAATCTAATGGCTGCAGCAGAAGCTTTTGAACCCAATATGCTATCAAATAATAACGACGTGGCTTTTTAGGACTGGAGACATGTTGATTTATGTGCTGGTGGGTAATTTTATAATTATTATTATTATTATTTATTGGCTTCTTATCTAAAAGTAATTTTGTAAACAGAATTTGTTTTTACCATTCATGATTAGAAAATGTTAAAATTTAAACATGTTGCCCAACTTTTTTCTTATTTCTTATATTAATAATACTATCATTATTAGCGATAATTACATGTAGAGCATTCAAAACATTGATATTTGCAAATCAGACATGTAGGTGATTCTTTAAACTGTCGAATCGATGTATATTTACGTGTGTCACGATCAAATCATTGAGAATTTGATAAAAATGAAAAATATGAGTTGGGGGTTTAACACGATCAATTTTAATATGTAAGTGATAATTTAAAAAATGGATGAATTTTTAGAATTTTCCCACTTGAGAAGTTGTAGATGATATTCTTAGAAGATGAGTGCTAAACAAGACTACTGTTGAGGCTTAAGGTTGGTGGAATGAATGTATTCCCAAGGGTCATGTTGGTTATTGTTTTATTGCTAGATTAGTCAACCACATAATCAAATTAATAAGAAAAGTATCATATATTTTATCTCAAAGTTTCGAAATAAAAATAAAATAAAATAAAAAACTTTTGGGGTGCCCCAAATGTATCAATGGGATACTAAAATAAATCTATACAATAAGATCATATTGATCAGTTGCATGTTCGATGGTGTTATTGTGGTTTGGGTGGTTGGTTAGATAGTGTTGTTGTAGTGGATAAATGTAGACCATTTTTAATGATTGAGGTTATTTTGGTGTTTGATATGATAGTCTAGTCCATGTTTGTCACAACCTGCATCTGAAGACGATACATTGAACTTGTTTATATTCTTGAAAGAAAAAAAAATCTATGCAAGTAATAGCATAAATAAATAAGAAAATATGATTTTTTTTTTTTTATAAATAAGAGTTTAACTCATACAATTGACGAAAAACAAAAAAAAAACTAGCTGAAACAACTGAAATGACAGTAGGGAAACAACTACCTCAAAAGGACAAAAATAATAAGTAATGCAAAATTACAAATACCAAATAGAAATCATGAATTGGAAGATCTACTCCTGTGGATATAGTCCTTTGAGCTGTTAAATAGAACCTGCTATAAAAAGATATAAACGGGTGAGTTTGACAAATCAGATCTAAGTAAATAATCACTATTTATTAAAGCATAAAGAACAATAAATTGAGGCATACAACATGAACAACAAATATGGACAATTATTTTTTGTACTATGTGCATATATAACATCATAAGGTACAAGAGTGTGGCAAAACAAAATATATTCAATTATCTGAAGAAAGCATGCAATCATTTCAAATTCGATCAAGCCTTACCAATTTTTATTTTAGCAGTTATTTCATATTTAGTTTATATTTATATTTATATTATCGGTTTTAACAAAGACTCTTAAACTAGGAAATGTTTATACCAAGCTAAGAAAAGCCAATAATTTCTATAGAATTGTCACTTTTTGGGCCTGTCGACTCGGATAGCCAATATTCAAAAGGATTTCAGCGACCTGCGTATCACTGTGCATAAGCATACACAATTGTGAATTTTTCATAAATAAAATTATATGAAATTTGTTACTTTACATAATTTGGTGGTACGAAAAATCTTATACAATTTATATTTGTAAAAATATAAGGAAAGAATACATTATAGCTATAGAAAATATGCAGGGAGCTGGGCAGCAATAAAATAAGGCAGTTGTTTCATTAAGAGCAACAAATGAAGCATGTAACAAGTACAACACAAGACATATAAATGAAGTAATAAGAGCATGACTGACAAACTTTAGTGACAACACTCCTAATTAGAAAAGATATATTTATCTATTTTTAAGTATTCAACATTTCAACTAGAGATTTTGCAATTTATATTCAAAAAATGATTAATTTTGTATTTAAAACCTACTTATTTATCATAATAAACATATAAATATGGAAATAGTTATGAATATAAAATATTGCATTAAAAGAGGAAATGAAACAAATGAGCTTACAATGCTATCTCGATCTATGATGGAGGCAAAGAAGGCTTACTCGCATCTATGGGTTATGCTAGGTGAGTAGTGATGACTTGAGGTGTCATTCTTTAATCATGGTTTAAGGTTAGATTAGTAAGAATTATGTATATATATAAGCTTAGCTTATTATTTAGGCATCATATTATGAAGGGAGTAAGAGATTAAAATTATTGACAGTTTAATATCTTTGATTTATTGATAACAATTAGAGATTGAAAGGATTCCTTTAACTATGGGTGTAAACAAGCCAAACTTGAGTGAGTCTAGGCTCTGTTCGTGTTGGGATTGTTAAACAAGTCCACGAGCTTAAAAAAATTGTTTGTGCTCAGCTCGTTTGTTTAACGAGTTGAACAAGTGTTGTTGGTTAACGAGTCATTTTGATAGTCTTAATCACGTAGTTGTGCGATGTTAAGAGTTGGGGAGAGATTTCAATCTTATTATTCATATTAAAATATTTCTTTAAGTAGAATTTAATATATTTTTATTCTATTTTTTAAATTCATAATTTTAATTGATTATAAATATTTGTAGTGTTGTAGCTAATTAAATTGTTTTAAAATAATACTCATCAATTATATATAGGGGGTGTCAATTAGTCGAACACGAGTGAGCCTAGGTTTAGCTTGTAAAAAAAAAACTGTTCGTGTTTAGCACGTTTATATTTTGAAAAAAAAAATCCGTGCTCGACTCATTTGCTTAGCGAGTCGAATACAAGTTGTTCGTGAACATAGAGCTATTTTGACAGCCTTAGTCATGCGGGAGTAGGTGTTAAGGGTAGGGGAGTTTAAAATCTTTTTACTTATATTAAAACATCATTTAAATATAATTTACTATATTTTCATTCTACTTTTTTAATTAATAATTTTAATTGGTTATAATTCTTTGTAGCCTTGTAGACAATTAAATTATTTAAAAATTCCACTCATCAATCATATATATATATATATATATATATATATATATATATATATATATATATATATATATATATATATATATATATATATATATATATATATATATATATATATATATATATATAATTATTTCGAGTCAAAACTAGGCAAACAAATATTTGTTCATGTTCGGTGAATAAAATTTTGTTTGTCTCCAGTTCGTTTATATATCGAGTGCCAAAAAAATATTGGTTTTCGGCTCATTTGCTTAATGAACAAATCAAACACAAGCTACTTAACGAGTCGAACACGAGCTGTTTGCGAACAACAATTCATTTTGACAGCCCTATCTTTAGCGGTTTATAAACGTAATAACATTGTCAATTACAAACGGAAGATTAATGCCATAAATATTGGTCAATTTGATTAACATTTTAATTACAGTAAAATAATGATGGGTTTGAAAATTTTAAACTTATTTTATTTTTTAATCGTTTATGTGGACGATATTTTACTTGCAATAATGATAAGTATTTATTACGCAAAGTAAAATAATTTTTTTCTAAAAAATTTTATATGAAAGATAAGAATAAAGCCTCTTATATCATTGACATTAAAATACATATGAACAAACTTGAAGAATGTTAATTAGATTTTGGAGAGAATCATAATGAAATGTTGACTAAACATAAGACCAAAAGTTTTGAGTACTCTTTTTCTAAACAATAGCTTGGATTATTTACATGCATACCACACAATTTTTATAAATTTACATATCTAAACCCTATCTTTGGAATTAATCACCACAAAAAATGGCGCCAACACTAACTTCTTGAATGCGGAACATACATCTAAATGTATATATTTTCAATATCAATATGTTATAAATGTAAATATAAAAAATTAGGCATTAGATATGTAAAAATATGAAAAATATGTGGTATATATGTAAATAGGTAAGAATAGTGTGGCATGCATGCAAATATTCATCAAATAAAAAAACAGTTTAAAGTCACACTGCACAAACAAAAAAGCATCAAACAAAAGAGCAAAACGACCGTATGGTGCCCGAATCAATACCCAGCTGAAGCGCTTAGAAGAAAACATAGCAGAATGGACAGAGAAATGCGGCCAGCCTAAATATCGTCTAGGAACAGAGGAACAAATATTAGGGAAGAATCAGCATCAGCATGAAACTTCCCAGAATTACAACAAAGTAGGCGTCAAAATGGAAAAAAATTTCTTTGTGGATTATGGAATTGTGGACTCCCAATAATATATCATCATGTGTGCTACATCGGGCCCACCTAAAAAAATATTAAAATGAAACTGCGGGTGTTATTTGAGTAGAACCGCGGAAGTTATTGGAATGAAACTGCGGTATTTGGAAGGTTATTGAGATGTTATTGAGGGATTATTGGGGGTGTTAACTCCAATAACCCATGCAATTACTCCTGCAATAAACCTTTAATAACCCTCCAATAACCTCTGCGGTTCAACTTCAATAACTCACTGTAATAACCCCCGCAATAACTCTCCAATAATCTTCACGATTCCACTTCAACAACTCTCTGCATTAACCCCTACAATAATCCTCTAATAACCCCCCCCCCCCCCCAATAACCCTCTAATAACTTCCGTCATTTCACCTTAATAACTCCCAAAAACCTCTGTGATATATCACACTTACCAGCATATTATTGGAGCACACACGTAGAGCTACGTTCGGAGTCGAACAAAAAAATTTTCCATCAAAATGACCCAACAACAGTAAAAAAAATATATTATGTGTGGGTGAGATAAGTATGGATAGATGCAAATTTAATGTATTGTGATAATATTCACCACAACACTATCACAATATCAATAGTAGGGTTGTCCAAATGGCTTGTCATTCGTGAACAGCTCATGTTCGTCTCGTTAAGAAACTCGTGTTTGACTAGTTCGTTAAGTTAACGAGCCGAACACGAACAAAGATTTATTCGTTCATGTTCAGCTCGTTTTGACTCGAAATACTACTCATCAATTAAAAGTATTAGTTAAGAAAATATATAATATTGATGAGTAGTATTTACTACAACGCTACAAAGATTTATAATTAATTAAAAGTATTAGTTAATAAAATATAATAAAAATTATTAAATTATATTCAAATGATGTTTTAATATAAAGAATAATTTTTAAATCTTGGCCAAACCCTTAACTTGATTAGGGTTACTAAAATGACTCTTTGTTCGTGAACAGCTCGTATCTTGCTCGTACACGAACACATTTTTTGAGCTCGAAATATAAATGAGGCGAACACTAGCTGAGAGCCTGAGCTCTCTAGTGCTCGACTCGTTTACACCCCTAAATTAAGCAGAATAGAATAGTCACTCCAGCAGCAGAGGAGCTACGGAGAGCTTTCATATGATACCAACTTCATTAAGAGTTTTAAAATCAAACAAGCACAAATTCGAATCGACGCCGCCGTTACGCTCTGGTTTCTCTGACGGGGCTTTCACGCCTTCTTCGCCATCCCGCCCGCTCATGTTTACCAAAGCTGACAACTGCAGGCTGAGTTCTGCACGCCATATTCCATCTTCTTCACCGCTAGCTCTATTTATTTGAGAGGGCGCGCTCTCTGTATCCCTCCCCCATTCTCTCTCTCTCTCTCTCTCGGTTTCTGCTTTCGGTCCTGATAAGAGCGGTGGAAGGTGAAACAATAAGCGATTTCCTTTCTCCTTGTGTGTGCAATTTCTTCTTCAAAATTTATCTTTTTGTTTTGAAAGATTTGCATACATGCCACTTGATTCATATCTATTTACATGTCTAACCTTTAAACTTTAATTTTTACATACATGCTACTCCACCAACAACAACAACGACAAAGTCTTATTCCCATCACGTGGGGTCGGCTACATGAATCCTTTTTCTCCATTGCGTCCTATTTAGTGTCATATTTTCATTTAATTCTAATAAATTAAGATCTAATAAATTAAGATCATTTTTAATACAATAAGCCCAAGTCTTCCTAGGTCTACCTCTGCCTTTCTTAATAAATGGTACTCCACCAATGGATGAAAATTGTCTTCCATTTTTCTCAAGTTTAAATGGTTATATTTTTGTTTTAAAACTTTTTAAAATAAAGTTTAAGTGTTAGATATATAAATATATAAAAAATTGGTGATATGTATGTAAATGCCCCCTTTTTTTTAGAGTAGGAGTTTTGATTTCCTACAACCAATTTTATTTTTGTTATTCTGAGTTATCATTACCTTTAGGATTTGCCTACTTATTTGGTGAACCATGAGGGAATTGATATTTAGAAATTATTTGACATTATAACTATTAGTTTTGGTTATTTACTTTTAGGGTCGAGATAACAACAAAGGAATTCTTAAATACTTTGAATGCGAAGGACTTAGCAAATTTGACGTACTCTTATGAGATTTTTCCAAATAATAAGTTTTTTTTTTTGTAAAATATTTTATTAAATTAATTGTTTTTTTATATAATCTTGGTTAACTCAGTCAACCCTTAAGTTAACCAATTATGGTCATTTATCGACTTGATCCATTTGTACCAATATAATTTCAGTTCTTTTAATTTAATATCTAACTGCTTGTGACGTGTGTAAACTTAACTTGGGAGACCGATATTTGATTTTTTATGGTTGTTTATGGACACAGTTGATTCAATTTACAGATGCAGTAAATGTAAGTTATTTTCATGATAAATAATTTATTTAGTTATATTTATCAAATACCCAACTTCTTTGAGACGGGGGAAATAATTTATATGTTTCAATTTGGTCATGTTTTTAAGGATTTAGATTTGAATTTTTACCTACTTCTCATATTTGATTTCATAGAGTTTATGTTTGCTTGTATAGTTTTTGTGACTTCTATGGTTATAACATACTTTTATGGTTTGTTAGTTTGCAGACCAAATGTGCAATCTTAAAACTTGTGGAGACATGATGATAGTTTGCTACCAAAACTTAATGTTACATGCTCTATAGGTTTTCCCTTATATTAATGCTTACTTGAAATTTTCTTTTAAGGCATACATCACTTGTTATGTGATTTGAAAATTTTTTATATAATTCTATATGCCAAGTCTCTGTGTTTTCTTCTTATATTTCTAACTTGTTTCTTCAACTTTGTTTTTGTTCACTGAGCTATCACATAGATTAATTAAGTTGTTAATTAAATTTTGTAATGTGCTAATTATTCTATTTGGCTTGTGTTTTTAACAGTAAGAAAAATTGGCTCTTTCGATGTTTCTATCATGGCTACAATAAAGCAATGCATCAGAAGTCGTGAATTGATTTCTGGAATATATTGCTTGCAATATTTTTTAAGACTTTGGGAATGGATCATTATGATACAACAGATTTCCTAGGGTGGAGGATGTTGAAATTTATTTGAAGTCTTCTTCCACATCTGTTATTGACATTTTGTTTTCAAGGTATTCTATTAATTTGGTTGTTCCTTGTTAAAGTGATCACTATACTTTTTCTTGTTTGCAATGAATAACATGTCACAGAACTTGGGCCTTCATAACAACGTGGTATATTCAAATAGCCTTAAAAGGGATCAGTTTTCAATCAGAAGATGAATCTCAAGTTGGTACCATGTTGCAACTTGTCTCCCTTGATGACTCTTGTGTTGAGAATTCCAATTTGAAAGGGGCAAGCAAAAAGTGGGTTGATATCGATAGAAGTATGGTGTCTAGCTATGACCCACAAGTTCAAGGTTTTTCGTGTTCGCCAAGTGCATTGAAGAGAAGTAAGAGCAACAATTCAAGAGATGCGAGCATGGTCTCTTCAACCTCTGTGGATGATGATGATTGCTATATGAACCTAGACTCAAACCTCCAATATGAACCTGACAAAGAAAATGTACATATTCCAAAGTCTCCAATTGCTACCCCTTTAGACAATTTGGTCAGTAAACCCACCCTTGATCTTGTGTTAAGTCAATCCATTGGACCAACAATATCAGCTATTACAAATGAAGTCGAAACCTCTGTGCAACATCTAATTAACCATAAGACATCAACAACGCATGATGGATTAGTTATTTCAAGTCGAGGATATGGAAATAGTTTAATCACTTATATGAGGGAGGTTTCAACAACTTCAGTTGATTGTCCATCTGAGGCCATTAAAAATAAAAAAAGGAGCAGTTGCACAAAAAAATGTCAAAATTTTCAGTGTCTAAAATTGGTTAGGGGTGCTTCTGGACTTTGCATAACTCATGGTGGAAGAAAAAGATGTCAAAAAGATAATCGTGAAAAGATATCTAAAGGAAAGTCCATATTTTGTGAGTTTCATGGAGGTGGAAAACATTGTGAGCGACTTGGTTGCCTAAAAAGTGCTATAGAAAGCACTGATTTTTGCATTGCAGATGGTGGTGATAATTGTAGCAACCATGTTAATTGCACTAAAGTTTCAAGAGCAATGTTTGGATTATGCATTAAGCATGGAAGTGGAAGAAGGTGCAAAAAAGGAAATTGCACTAAAATTGTTGATAATCGATATGGTTCATGCATTGCCCATGGTGGAGGCAAGTGCTGCCATCACAAAGGATGCACAATGAGTACACGAGGTAGTACAATGTTTTGTAAAGCTCTTGATGAGGGGAAGATTTGTGGCGTTAAAGATTGCAACAAATTTGCAGAAGGAAGGACAACCTTTTGTAAACGACATGGTGGAGGGAATCGTTGCTTGTTTCGAGACGATGATATGTGTTCTAAGAGTGTCTGTGGTGGGACTCAATTATGTGTTGCCTATAGACGTGGGAAGAAGTGTGCCACTCTAAAAAGCACTAGGAGCACACAAAATGGAACTGATGATTGTTCTCATCATGGAGGTGGTAAAAGTTGTCAGCTTGAAGGGCATGATAAGAGTGCCCAGGGGTGGACTAATTTTTGCAAGGCACGTGGAGGCAATAGACATTGCTTATGGGGGAGTCAAGCAAAACCAGATATTGATTTTGATGGGCCCTCTTACAACCACTTTTCCACTAGCGAGTTTGGTCTTTGTGCTGCTCATAGCGCTTTGGTGCAAGATCAACGTGTTCATGATGGCAAGAACATGGGAACTCTCACCTTTGAAAAGCCAATTGAAACTGAGAAGATGAAGGTGATTTCTATAGATAAATTGTGCTTATTTGATTGGGAAGCATCAAGTCAAAACTCTCATCTTGAAGGCAGAGTTCACGGAGGGAGTCTGATGACATTGCTTGCTAAGCGAGTTCCCCTCAACCAGCGTGAGAGCCAGGTTGATGGGTGCAACACTTCAAAACAAGTTTCATCCCTCTCCGTGAATTATGGATGCTTGTGAGTAGAAATTAGCTCAAGTGTTTGATGTGCTCTTATGTTGGATTATGAATGTGTCTCCACAACTATTTTATTTTGTTCTCTTATCCATTGTCGTTCTTGTTAATATTATTATTAAGTGTGACCCTCTAATTAAAAGAAAAAAAAAAGAAGACAAGGAAGAATCTAGGCTCATTTAGTCTTATGTACTTGTACATATGTGTTTTAAGGATCATTATCAATGTACTTTGTAGATATTTGTTTTCCTATTGTTCCTTAGAACTATATGATTTCTTCATGCATTCGAATGCTTATTATACTATTTTCTGGTTTAGCATATTTGTGTGTGAACCTTCGCCAATCATTTGCAAATTTTATAGAATCTAAAGTGCATCTTGATTTTTAATCACTTTCAACCAAACTTATGACAATAAGGTTTTTCATTTTTAAAAGATATTATCGTTGTGCTTTTAATATGATAGAGATTAATTTAGATTGAGTGGTTAGCAATACTATCATTGGTGGTGGGGCTATTTTCAGGAATTATTTTCTAAATATTATTTTAGCATTTGCTTTGCCTTTTTCTACTAATTATAGTTTGTAAATATATTTTTTTTGTTTATGAATTAAGATTCGAAAAATTTCATTGCTCTGATTTTAATAATATATGGGTTGAGAGGATAAACCATTGCTAACTGTTATTCTAATTTGGTAAGCGTATCGTTATAAGTATGTAAATATTCGAGCAATTATAGTCAGGATAAAAAAGTCATGGCTTATATTCATGTGAATGCTCTTAGATAATAGTTTATATTGTTGATTATATAAACTTTCATGCTAGATTAATTTGCTTCATTGATTTTAATGAAATTATGAATGGCTTATATTTAATGCCTATAAGTTCTCTATTAGCTCTTGAGCTTACTAGTATGTTCTTCTTTATTATTATTCATATAAGTTGGTTTTGTTGGTGTTCTTCATAAATTATTAGAAATAGCGTATGGTTAGAGAAATATTAGTCCAATTCATTAAATATTTAATGTCACTAATTAATTAATATCACTAAATTAATTAATTATTTTACATCACTTAATTAATTAAATATTTTACATCACTTAATTAATTAATTTTTTATTAATTATTTTTTTATTAAACTAATTACCTTCGCCTACACCTCTCCAGGTTTCGCCCAAACTTCCTGCTCTGTGCCCAAAACCCTAGCTTACCTCCCAACCCTCGCGCTCGTGAACGAAATACAGTCGCGATTATAGCTAGCTGGGAAGGTGGGAAGGCAACGACGGGATCTTGGCGTACAGAGATCACCGAAACTCCCTTCTTTCTCATCCTTCTGCTCCGTTTCTGCCAGAAATTATTGAGGAAGGTAAGCCTGTTCGTGCCATTCCTCCTCTCCACTTGTCCCGGATTTACTAAATCTGCCGATTTACAGGATTCATTAAATCCGGGATTTAAGGCCGAAATCCTTTAAATCCAGGTGAAATTCTGCTCTAAATCCGGTGTCAGACAGCCCCCTATCGTGGCTGCTGATGGACCCTGTCTGAAAGCCTTGCCGCGTCTTTTTTCTGCTTCCTCGACAACCCAAAACCCTCAACGAAGAAGAAGCCAAAGTAATCATTGTCTGCCCGTAGAATAACAGAGATGGGCAAGGCGAAGAAAGGTCCCAAATTTGCTGTAGTGAAGAGGCTGATTAGCTCCAAAACTCTTCGCAAGTAAAAAAAAAACTCCTACTTATGAACTGCTCCCTTTTTTTTGTTGTGTAATGCACTCCCAGTGAACTACTTCATTTTTGTAGGCACAAGGAAGAAGTTTTAAACCCTAAAAAGAAAGATATATCCAAGGAAAAGCTCCCCCGTAATGTGTATGTCCCGCCACTTCCGGTTAAATTTACCTTGTCACTGTCCCCTCTCTTTGATGGGCATTCTATTGGTTTACAGGCCGAGCATTTCCTCTGCTCTCTTTTTTAAGCATAATACAGCACTTGGGCCCCCTTATCTTGTGATAGTGGATACTAACTTTATCAACTTTTCCATCCAAAACAAGGTGATATAAGTTTTTTTTTTTTCTTTTCATCTTTTCATGTTCTTTTTAATGTATTTAATGTGATTATACCTTTATAAAACATTTTTTTCGTTTTCCAAGCTGTATTTGTTTGATGGAATTAGTTTTATGGACTTGAGTTTGCTAAAATAAGCTGGTTGGAGTAGAGGCGATGATGGTTTTTTTTTTTTTTTCTTGTTTCTGATATAAGATGACCCGGGGGTTTATATAAGTTGGTTGAAGGCTAGAGTAGTGTGGGTAGATGATTGGCTGGCTTTTATGATTCAAATATATATTTTTTTTTCTGATAGCAGTTATTTTTTATAATTTTTTTTCTCATTTCATTATTTCTAGTCTCTCATATGTAATCAGAAAATGTTTCATTATTTTTATGAACAATCTCCATGATAAATAAATGCATGGATGACCGATTTGCTGATGCCTAGTTTTATGAAATTAGAACTGGATTAAATATAAGAAAAAATCTTTTTATGCTGGTAGGAAAATTTCTACATTTGATTTAGGTTTTGATTTGGATAGTGCTTTTACTGTTTTCCTGTTAGGGAAAACATTAAACAATAAATAATTTTTTATTCTCATAGTTTTTTTTAAAAATTAATTTAACTTTAAAAAGTTGTTTCTGAGAAAGCCTATATACGAAGCTGTGGTTAGGAAAAAGCTTTAAAAGCTGAAGCAGAAAAGTTGTGAATCCTCAACTGAAGCCTTCGTTGAGCATATGTTTGAATACTAAAGTTAATTATAAAAAAATTTTATATTTGATCGATGTCTAGTTGATAGTTATTTAGAGGGGATTTTTAAGGAGATCAAACAATATTTACTGTACAATATACTCTAAACTGCAGTGAGGGAAAACTCACATTTGAAAATATTGTTTAAAAGCACACAATTTGAGGTTCCCTTCATTGCAATTCAGGGAAAAAAAACCATGCTGAGGCTTATACCTTGAGCAGCTCAGGCGAGGCCAATTGCTCACATTGGTTGAGGCATGCCTCGTCTAAATTAGATTAAGGAATGTGCCTCATATGCTTAAATTTTTTTTTCGATATCAAACGGTTCAAATATGTTCTGTATTCGAACCGAAGTGCAATCTAGGCTCAGTATGCACCTCACAATGACAACCCACTCAGCCTTCCCAGCGTCGCTGCCGCCACTTGTTGCTTCTATCTCCAGCACCGCCACCTGGCAAACTTGCTATCTTTGCCACCTACTGCTCTAATTGTTTTCACTGTTTGTTGTCGTCGTCACCCCGTGCTGCTCTTCCCCTCTCGCTGTTCTTGCTACCGTCATTATCATTGTCATTTTCACGGGCGTCCTCTCCTCGCCAAGTAGTCTTTTTCAAGTTTCGTATGGCTCAAATGTTTTCATTACTCAAATTTTTTTATTTGAATATTTGCATGAGCTCAAATTTGTTTGAACTGCAAAAAAAAATATTTTTAAATCTAGGGTTTTGTTAGAAATTGTTAGAGGTAAGGTGAAATTCACATTAGGTAATCGAAAAAATCAGGCATGGAGAAACAATGTTTAAGTCGATATTGGAGGCAATGATAAGTTATATTTATTTGAAATATAATTATTGTGATAAGTTAATTAAAGTATGTGTTATAATTATGGGCAAACACCTCTTTGGCTCATATAAAAATATTGCACTGTCTCCTTCAATATCAGATGCAGTGAATGAGGAGATCTAATCGTATATGAGTGAGTCGATGATGTTGAAACTTCTTGTACAATGATAATTTGATGTAGAGTTGATGTCAACATTTACTATAAGCATGAGTGCTGTGCACACGTCTCTTCATCATATTCACAACTAATGTATAGTAGAGACACAAGATGTCCATAAATTATTCTATGGTAAGTGTGGAGGATATAGAGGTCATGGAAATTAGGCAACTGCAACTCAGAAGATGCCTCCAGAGAATGCTAGAGAGACACAAATGGGTCTTCATAGATAGTGGGAGATTTTTTTTCTGAGTAAAACATTCCATTCAGCGTAGCAATCTCCTTTATTTTAATATGATTTGCTCTATTGGTGATTATGGTCAAGACTTAAAACCCCCATCTTTGTATGATCTGAGGACATCGATATTGAATGAGGAGCTGGGTAATGCAAAGAAAAATAATAATAATAAAAGACTAAATAGACGTCAAGCCAAATTGGAGTAATAATCATGTATGATGGTTAGTTCAATGTAAAAAATGATAGTTTGGCTAATTTTTTGATAAATAATTGATATGATATTGTGTTTTTGAAATCTGTAGAAGTATCTAATTGGGCAAAGGATGTAGTCTACATTTTTGAACTGCTTGATGGATGAATAGAAGAAATTGGAGAGCATTTAATTGTCCTTGTTGTCACATATAATATTAGTGTTTATAAGACAGTTGAGAGTAAGTTCATGAATAATCTATATCGGGCTCCTTGTGCTACACGTAATAGAAACTTGATTTTGGAGAAGATTGGTGAATTAAAATGCCCTGATCAAAGTCAAGAAAATTTTCTAAGAAAGAACTCTGACGCCATGCTATAATAAGATTTGTTTGTCTTTTTACTCTATGTAATATGCTGAAAGGAGGACAATTATTGAAGGTAATTTTCACTGGCATTCAATTACTTTACTATACACAATAAAAACAAATTAAGGGGAAAGAAGTCGAAAAAATTATTTTAAATGAAAATTTTGATCTAATGTCATATTCAATAATAACTGCAAGATCATTATTTCAAGTTTTGAGAATGGTGAGCGCAAAGAAAATACCAATTATGGGTTTTGTATACAATACAATGGATGACACCAATGAGCTAATAGCCTATAATATCGGAGAAAATGAGGTCTTTTATATAGAGATTTTGGATATCATTGTTGAGAAATAGGTGCTTCACTTCCACCGTCATTTGCTATTGTTGGATATTTCTTCAACTTCTAATTTCAATATGTTGGCAATAAGTTTACCAATTCTAAGATAAAGCTAAGGTTATACTATTGCATGGATTGGTTGATTGATGATCTGACTGAGAGGGTAATTGATGATTTGCAACTTATTCCATTAAGGAATAAATAACATTTTTTTGGACTACCAAAATAAAAAGAAAATATTGTTGCAAAATATTCTTCAGGCAATTTTTAATATTTAATGTGTTCATTGAAATACAGATTGAGTATCTAAATACTAAACTTTTAATTTTAAATTTTTACTTGTACTTTTTCCTTACAAATATAGTTGAATAGTGGATCTAATTTGGAGGTGGTATTCAGAGATATAATATTTTGCTATTAAAGTACTAAAAATAACATGTTCATCATCTAAATATGAACATAACTGGAGCACATGTAATCATGTTCACACAAAAAATAGAGAGTTTGATGACTTTGAGAATGATTTTTTTTATTTATATAATCTAAAACAAGGGATTGAAGAATTTTGTAGAAAAAAATATTTGAGATGACAAGAATGACATATTATATGAAGATATGATATCAGATGACGAGTGATTTGTAGATGATGATAATGGGGTCACACTATTTTAGTTACAACAAAATTTGAACGTTGAGTTTTTTTTTATGAAGACTAAAAAAAAGCTAGCACATCTATCAATAGAAAAAAAGAGAAAAAATAAAAGATATTTATAAAATTGATATTTTCTTAAACATTAAATAATAATTTTTATTGATTATCTTTTATTGTTGTAGAGTTTTTTTTAGAGATTGTAAAGATTGTAAGGTCATTCCAAGTGAAGATTTAAGCACCTAACATTGTTTATTAGTTCTAGATTTTAAGATGAAGAGTTGTAAAATAAAAAAATACTAGGACTAGGGGTGTAAACAAACCGAACACGAACGAACAAAACTCGTGTTCGTGTTTGATTCGTTTGAAATTATGTGCGTTTGAAATAGACTCGTGTTTGAAATTGTTTATAAAATTATTTTTTTTTAATTTGGTTTGATTTGTTTGAACTGTGTTTGAAATGTTTGAAATGTTTAAATTGTTCGAATTATTCGAATTGATTGAATTGTTCAAAATCTTACAAATTTATTTCTATTGTTTGAATTGTCCGAAATCTTTCAAAAACTTAAACCTATAAGAAATTAATGTTTAAACTTGTATGAATCACAACACAAATACAAAATAGCTGAAACACAAATCACAATTAAATCATAATATCATATTTCATTCATAAAAAAAATTTAGATCTAGAGGCAATATGCGATATTTCACTCCCAAAAATTATGTTTCACTCGAAGAAACTAAATAAATCTAAAAGAAATATAAGAAAATTTAAGTTAAGAGACGAACCTGAAGATAAATACGAAATTATAAAGATTAATATAAGCTAAGAGACGAACCCGAAAATCAAATTATAATGTATATGATTTAATTTTTTAAAATAAGATAAATTTTTAGAGTATATAATTATTTTTAAAATATGATTAATTTTTATATATAACTATTTAAAATTATTTTACATTTCAAACAATAACGATTCGAACACGATCGAACAAATGACTGTCCGTGTTTGGTTTGCTTATAAACCGAACGAAAAAAATTGTTCGTGTTCGTCTCGTTTGCTTATCAAACGAATCGAACACGAACTCTTCGACGAGTCGAACACGAACTCTTCGACGAGCCGAACACAAACTGTTCGCGAACAACGAGCTTTTTTGACAGCTCTAACTAGGACTCATCATCGTAGAATTAGATAGGAGAACCTAAAAGACAAAATTATTTTTATGAGTAAAATTCAAGATTTCAAAATTTGGGATGCTCATGAGGAAGCAAATGCTATCTGAGATAAAGTAGCAAACACTATTAAGCAAGTATCAAAAGATGTACCTGAATAGTAAAAAAAATATTTTTATAAATAAAAATTAGTTAGTGGTGGAAGAATAATGTGCAAGAAAAGATAAAATATAAGAAGTTATAAAATTTGGTTTAAATGTAAAACTTAGAGAATTGAGAAAAATATCAAACGGCCCGCAGGGAGTCTAAAGAATAATTTGTGGCGCTAAAAAATAAGCTTTTATTGATATTTATAATAAATTAGATAATAAGGACAGTGAAAATATATGCATAAACTCGCCAAGCAAAAAAAAGGAAAAATAAAGATTTAACTCATGTAAAGTGTATTAAAGATGAAAATCAAAAAATTTTTTTCTTAGAAAAAGATATTCAACATAGGTGGGTGAGTTATTTTGATAAAGTTTTAATGAATTTTTGAAAATACGATCGACCTTAGTGATCTTAATACTGTTAATAATAATAAAATGTTTCGTTTTTACCGTCACATTAGTAAAAAGAAGTTGAGGAGGCTTTAAAAAAATCAAGGGTGTAAAGTCTGTAGGACCTGATGATATCCCAATTGAATTATGAAAATATTTAGGAGATTTGAGAGTTTTTTGACTTACTAAACTCTTTAATATTATTTTAAAAACTAAAAAAATGTCTGAGTGGAGGAAGAGCATTTTGGTCCCCATTTTTTAGAATAAAGGGGATACCTAAGAGTGTGCAAATTATAGAGGAATTAAGTTGATGTGTCATACTTTAAAATTATGGAAGAGGGTAATTGAACATAGGCTAAGTCGTATTACAAAGATATCTCATGATCAATTTGGATTTATGCCAGGCAGGTCTACCATGGAAGCTATACATTTATTGAGAGGTTTGATGGAGAAGTTTAGACATGATAAGGAGAATTTACATTTGATTTTTATTAACTTAGAAAAAGCTTTCGATAAGGTTCCAAGAGATATCCTTTGCAGAGTTCTTGAGAAGAAAGGTGTGATAAATTGGAAGCATTAGATAATCTTTTTTATAAGACCCGAACAATTCGAACAATGCAAACAAATTACGCAAGGGAATAAATTGGAAGCATTAGATAATCTGGACTAATGCAACTCCATAAATAGTTTAGAGATCATTTTGACCTTTTTCTTGAACACAAAACAAGCATGGAAACAGGCTTTCCAAACCAACAAAATAAGCATGGAAAGGCTTCGAAGCTGTAGAACAAGCATGTGTCAATTCTCATAGTAAAATGCAATAGCTATTTATCAAATCTAGAATTCTTTCACTTCACTCACATAAGGTAAGATGACAATTTCGTCATATTTTATTAAGATCAAAAGTCTGGAATGAGTTAGAGATGTATTGTATACTCTCAGCTACAATTAAATGAAAGCACATCGTTAATAGAGAGGAAATTTGTTGATTCAAATTTTCATGGGGTTCAATGACGCCTATTATGCTGTTTGCTTCAATTTCCTCATGATGACACCATTGGACAATATTTGTTGAGGCTAATCTCTCAACATTCAGGAAGAAACAAAACAACAAATGATATTATCATTAATTGAATTCATTCATTGCTGTTATTCAAAGCTATGGAGCTTAAAATCTATTGTATTGTTTTTTGATAAAAAGGTTTTATAGAGAAGAGATGCAAATTTAAAATTTTGATATGGGTACTTAATGGCATAGAGTGCAAAACAATCAACAAACTCAACCACTACAATAATAGCGCGGCTCTCAGGCCTCAGGAAAGTAGGTAAAATTTGCTCTTTTTTGCTGATTTTGTTTGTTCTTCATAGCCTGCTCAAGAAGGATATCTAAGTATGCCAATTTACCTCTTGATTCCAACATGCATTTTTTTTTACATGCGTATATTCAAGTCATTAAAGATATGTATACTAGAGCTGTTACTTGTGTTCGAACTGAAGGAGGATTTACCAAATATTTTTCTATTTCTCTTGGATTACATCAAGGATCAGATTTAAGCCCATATCTTTTTGCTTTAGTTATGGATGGTCTTACTGGACATTTACAGGAGGATGAACCTTGGTGTATGCTTTTTGCTGATGATATCCTTCTCTTGGATAAGACGAGAGAAAAATCCTAGGAAAAACTTGAATTATGGTGGTCTAAATTGGAGTTTCAAGGCTTTCTTTTGAGTATAACTAAAACTGACTACATGGAATGTAATTTTAGTAGTAGTAGTAGCCGTAGTGACGGAAGTGTAACTTTAGGTGATCAAATTATTAATAGGTGTGAATGATTTAGATATCTCGGGTCTGTTGTCCAAAACAATGGTGATTTAGATGGGGATGTTAATAGTAGAATTCAAGTTGGTTGGTTGAAGTGGAACTTTTGTGTGATAGAAAAGTATCGCTTAGGCTGAAAGGTGCTTAAGCGATACTTGAGCATAATATGATGGTGAGACCTGCAATACTCTTTGGCGCTGAATGTTGGCCTTTAAAAGAGATGCATAATACTAAGTTAAGTGTTGCCGAGATGAGAATGATTAGGTGGATGAGTGGCTTTACACTTAGAGACAAAATGCAAAATAAATATATATATGATAGGGTTGGTGTAGCTCCTGTGACGGACAAAATTAGAGAAAATCGTCTTAGATGGTTTGGTCATTTTAAGCGTCCACCATCTGATGATTCGATTAGGAGAGTAGATGTTTTAGATTCAACTTATGTTATGAAAGGCATAGTTAGACCTATGAAGACTTGGGCTTGTTGTATGAAAAATGATCTTAATTTATTAGAACTAAATATAAATATGACACTAAATAGGACGCAATGGAGAAAAAAGACTCATGTAGCCGACCCCACGTAGTGTGATTAAGGCTTTGTTGTTGTATCTTTTATTGTTGAATATGGAATAAAATGATGATCAAGATTGAAGAAAAGGAAGAAGAATTGCAGATCTTAGACTCAATTAAATAAGCATCAATATCATGATGACTCCAGCGAAGAAATCTTAAGCGGTGAGAGTGTCGAGGGCTTTTTATTATTTATCATGTTCTTATTTAGATATATAAATGCTGTTATGTTGTATAATAGGAGTGAGAGAAATTTGTTATGCTAAACTCATCTTATATCATGCTTTGATATTTTATGTTGCATTCATTTTATGTTTTATTTAGTTTGATCGGGTGATGTCTACATTATATATTTGCTTTGTATAAGTTGTATATGGTATTTTGCTATTTTATGCAATATATTATCTTGTATAATTTCATTTTTTAACATTTTCTCGTGTTAAGATATTAATATCTATATTTAACATATCTATAAGTTATGTTGCGAATATATTATTTTTCCCCATTTATTTTAACTCTGCAATTTTCAAATTGTGAGGTTATGCCTGTCTCGAGACTTATGCCTTCCCTCACAAACTAAAAAATGCCTCAAATTTTAATTGCGCAATTTTAAACATTCTTTGTAAATTTTCCAATCCACAAACAAAGGGTTGTTTCGTTTCAAAAGGAAGTCCCAACATTTAAAATTTTTTTCTTACATTTTAACTGGAAGGGAAGACTTTTCTTATTTAAACGGTTAACGTTCAAAGATTGTTTGGTCACATTTATCCGATACATTTAATATCCAGTATATTCTATGCATAACATGCACTACTCTAATTATAAAGTATAAAAATTGATAATAATGCTCTCTTTCTTATTTATTAAAAGGTTTGAACCATTTCGAAACCAATTTTTTTTGTATCTGATGGTAAATAAAAGATAATGCCTTCCATCTTGGAAGCCTAATATAAACTGAAAGGTAAATTTCAAATGAAGCTTTCCAATAAATCTTATAATTTATATAACATGTTGTTCTCTTTTTATTAATTCATTTAATGATTAATTAGTACAAAATTTGACTTGAGAAGAACTTCATTCTTCTAATAATTAGAAGGCTAAACTAATCTCTAAACTTTGTTTTAGTTTTTTTTAGAATTAAACTAAGATGCTAGTTTAATTATTGATTTAATTTCAATATTTAAAATATTATATTAATTTTTATACTTTAATATTTAATAATGACCCAAACCAACATTTTTTAAATTTATTATAAAAATTAACAATTTTTAGTTTGCCTTCTTGTCAAACTAACATAATGATTTAGTAATTTTATTTCTCTGAATAGCCCAGTGCAGTGAATGAGAGAATTAAAAAAACGTTGTTTGAAACTTATTACATAACAATTAATTAATTAAATATTATAAATATAGTTTTATTCTTCTTTTTTCTTGTATTGCATATTGTATGAGTTTGCATTCTTGGGAAAATGATTTTATTTGTTATGTTTAATGTGATTTTATGCATTGTTGATGATTAAAGTTCTGAAATTATTGCAAAATGGACCCAAATGGAAGGGTCAGGTTTTCTTTTTGTATAGAAATGAACATCAAATGGACACTGATATTTTAGTTGGATGATGAACTCAAGGACATGGCAACATTTGTATGCGTGGACATGTATGTCTGAACATATGTGTACATTTGTTTGTTTGTATTGTACTTAGAAGGCTTCATCTCTCTTCATGTCAAAACCTGTATCAGTCTTTCTGGCTAGAGCTTGTCTTTCTGGTGGGTAGTTTGTATTGCAAGCTGATATCTTTGTCAGCCTAAAAACAATTAAATTTTAGGTTGAAATGAAAAGAATGGTAATCAAAAGAAGACATCTTACAACACTCCTGTTCCTATTCTGATTAATTATTTCCTTTTTCTTCATGTTTGCTTTAGCTTTTATATTTTTATGTTTGTATGCATGTCTGCATGCACGTATTTATTTATTTATGTGTGCGTCTCTCTCTCTCTCTCTCTCTCTCTCTCTATCTCTATATATATATATATATATAATGTATGTTGGCCTTGCAAGCCAACCCCTATAAATTTCTCAAATGTTGTCAGCCATGTGTCTAGATAGCCATACAACATCCATCAAACTCAGAAGTATATATAACCGATTGACCCTTCTAGTTATTTATGCATATATGCATGCACTTAAAAATGCACTTCTATGTATATATGATTATATGGATTAGTTGTATATAAAATTATTTATTTATTTAAAGATGTATGTATATGCTATTTATATATGCATATATGCATATTGTTTGTGTGTACGGCACCTCTAATGCGCATCAAACTTTGACGGGAAGCTTGATGCAGGTATCAGGTTTTCAACGTCCTTACAAGCTATGCTATAGGTTTACAACTTTTTGGGTGAATAAGGTTAATGATATGATTATTGCTATTATGCTAATATTTCTTGAATATGGTAGACTTAGATGGTGTTTATGCTACTCAAGTTGAAAAGAAAAATTGAAATTTTGTTTTTGTGATATATAGTTGAATTAATGCAAAGTGTACCTTAGGAAGAGAATATGATTATGGTGGAATTTATATATGGTATAGAGGATAAACATTTGATGAGAGGAGCTTTACTTGATTTCACAATAACTTGACCTTGCGATCCTAAACTACAATCTTAAGAAATGAGAATCCTTTGAGCTATGAAGTTATAATTGATTATTTTTTATTTAGAAAGAAAAATAAAACATTTTAAGCAAAGATTGTAATGCATCCACATGCTATAAACAAGCTATACATGCTTTTTGAAGAATGACTTATATCAGTATGTTGAGACATACAATTCTTATAATGAAGTTAGATAGTTTGTAAACAGGGTTGTTAGTTAATGTCGAGACATACAATTATTATTATGAAGCTAGATGTTTTGTAAACAGGGTTTTTAGTTAAGTTATAGTTATTACTCTTCTTGTTTTGTGTATAGACTATGTACTATTTGAGGAGAAAATTAGATATATAACATAGCTAATGACAAACAAGATAGATCTAGAGACCATGATCAAGTTATATGTATTGATATTGAAGATAACATGATCATAATTGATGAAAAATAGATCAAGTAAAGATTATAATATTGTTTTTTGATATTATTGAATGAGAGTGTAAGAGTGAAACATGCATAGATGAGTGAGAAATGTTTATACAGGAAATTGTTGAAGCTTCTATTGTAGGATTGCAAAAATAAACTAAATATTTTGGGTACTATGTATAAGATATGTTGTTATTCATCCAAAACATTATTGCTAAAGCTATTAGCTCTATTTGTACTTCCGAGATCATTATATACTATTTGATGCTTCATGTTAGAAAATAAATGTCGAAATGTATGTCTTTTTTTTTTTGCTGTGTTAGTTGATGCTTCATTGTTTGACTGAACTAATTCTATTACAATGTTGCAGTTGGATTTGGAGAAAGGAATGATGGACTGTCTCTATGCTAAATGTAGGTTGGAAGATTAATTTCGTTTGCAAAGATAAAAAGCTTATGCATCTTTTATTGCTCTGTACTAATATGGTTTCTGATTTGTTGTCCTCTCTTTTTAACTTTTTCTGTTGGCTTAATTATTAAGGCACCCCTTGTATCACTGATTGTGTTATGGCTGAACTTGAAAAGCTGGGACAGAAATATCGTGTGGCTTTAAGGTATTTAGTTTTATTTTGGCTTTTGATGCCTTTTAGGGATTTGCATAAAGCAATACTGCCAAAAACACAGATTATAACTGATTGTGGACATTTTTTATATTGTTCTAACAGGATTGCCAAAGATCCTCGTTTTGAGAGGCTTCCATGCACACACAAAGGGACATATGCTGATGACTGCATAGTCGAGAGAGTAACTCAGGTAGTTTTTGTTACACTTCTTCTGCTCTTTTCTATACTAATTGGTTCCAACCAGAAATGCTTGCAACAATGGCATTGTTCTTATGATAATGAAATTCATCAATGTAGTTGTCCTACTTGTTTTTTTTATTGTTGATGTTCTGCTACAATTCATCTTGTTGCACATTTTCTATGGTTTTTGGCAAATAATATTCATCTCTAAAGGACAATCCAGAATCACTCGTAGAAAATTGCTACTAATCTAAAAGATCCTCCTTAAATTTATTGCTGATCTAAAATATCATCATTTTGTTTCCTCGAGAATTGGTAGCAGAACGCATTTGATAATTTTATTATAGATATATGATTAGAGATTATGATTTGGCTACCCTCTGCTTCACTTTAGGCATGTGCAAGAATGCTGTTTGGTTATTCATGCTAATTTACCATTCTTTGTCGCTCCTTTTTTTTTTATTGCTTTAATTATTTGATTTCTTCAACCCTTATTTACTTGGACTAATTTTCTGGTTTATTTTTTCTATAGCATAAATGCTATATTGTTGCTACATGCGATAGAGATTTGAAGCGAAGAATACGCAAGGTATATAAAAAATTTATAAACTCTATATGACCTGAATTATGCAATAAAAACATGCATTTACTTTGTTAGATTCCCGGCGTTCCCATCATGTACATTACTCAACACAAATACTCTATTGAGCGCCTGCCAGAAGCAACTATAGGCGGAGGTGAGCAAGCATTTCTTATATATATATATATATATATATATATATATATATATATATATATATATATATATATATATATATATATAGTGCATGTCTTTTTATATTGTAAGAACTTTTTTTTGGCCATATTCTCTTAAAAAAACCTTTGTGGGCTTATTGATGGATGACATGTATATTCTTCATGCACTTTTTTTTTTTTGCAGCTCCAAGGATTTAGTGTAAGATTCATTTCAGATCGAAGGGAATTGACTCCTCAATGTTTTGTTACTTTTGATGTTATAATTTATAACATACTTCAGAAATAGGGAAGAAACATGTTGAATTGGAAATAAATTTTATTGAGCTTGCATTAGCAAAGAGGAAGTTTTATCGCATTGGTTATGAATGCAAAATGTGATAAACTTGTGGAAGTACTACGGATGTATTTGCGTTAATTAGTATAGTGGCTAATCTAGTTTTTTTACTGATTTCTACAAAGGCAAGGTGTTGTCATTTGGTATTAGATTTTTCTCTATTTAGGCTTTTTATTAGCCATCGTTAGCTTCATTGAATTTATTGGGATAAATGGTTTGCTATACGATTGACGTTTTTAAAATAAGTTGTCTTTTTACCGTGTTTTGTTATTTGTGTTGGTTTTCTTTTCTTTTTTTACTCAAGTTATATATACCTAATACTAACTAAGATGATATTCCACAGAGTTTAGGACAAAAATAATAGTTTTTATTGATATCAAATCAAACAATACTACTGAATACATAAAGATAAACACATGTACTTTGAGAGGAAAGTGATTTTTTCTAACACCTACAGTTCGAGAGGTAGACGATAAACCTAAGACTCAGGACCACAGTCTTATGCATACCTTTAAACCTAAACATATTAGCCTTATTTATATTTACTAAGCTTTCTTTTAGACTTAGGTGTAATGATAATCCCCTCCCAAAAAGACACATGGATCAAGACATTTGACTCCCATGTGGAATCCTCGTCTGGCAATCCTTTTCATTAATCAGTAAGCCGTAGTGGTTCTCATGAGTTTGAAATGCAATCTTATGCACATCATTCTGCCACATCTAATTTGAAGTCGATCTTGGAGATATTGTAACGTCAAACAACTTTGTAGTAGCTCATCGATCATTGTAATCTCTCTTAATTTCGTATCATGTGTTTCTTTCATGTCATGCAACTGAATTAAGAATTCCAGCCCTATGTCCTGAATTGCCCTCACCATGATCTTGAGCTTTACCAAGGTTTTGCATAAATTGGGATCATCGCAAAGCACCCCCATATTGTCTCACTTCTAAATACTTTGCAGTGTCAAAATCATTTCCTTACACTCTCCCATGCTTTTCTCTATTTATTCCGTTCCTATCATTATTACTGAATCGCCTTCTGTTTGGAAGGTTGTACAACAAAAATATTGACGCAGTTGGATGCAGCCCTCTGTCGCAGTCCCATCTATCATGGTTCCTTGTTCTAGGTTAAAATTCTTTGAATCAATATTCTTCAGAGCATAATCCCGCGTCGACCCATTTCACCTGCTGTAGTTCTTTCCAAATCTCCCGATGTCACACAATTCTCTCTAGATATTGCCACTTGAATTTGTTTCAGAATTCTTTGCGGAATCCTACATGCTTTTATTCTTTTGCAGTCGTCTGGATGTCATTTTATTCCTTCTATGTGCTTCCGCTTGATTTTTCTCCCTATTCCTTCACTCGATCCCATTGCTCCAAATCCGCCTAAGGCAATGACACCGCCTTGATGCTGTGCGAATACTTTTGTTTTTTGTTGCTCATGTCCTGTCCAGACGCCTTCGCTCGATCCTTAAGGTTTAGGGTTTAATCTAAACCCTCGATCTTGTGGCTGGATGAGGTGATTTTGTGTGAAACTCGACAATCTTCTTCAAAAACTTTAGGATTCTTATTTAAAATTTTTCTTTAATTAAATATTATTTATTTGAAGAAAACTCTTTTTAAATTCTTTATATGTGTGTGTGTCTCTCTCTCTCTCTATCTCTCTGTATATATGAGTGTTTATATCTCTGTACATACGTGTGTTTGTGTGCGAGCACACACACATTCATTTCTATTAAAAAAATTAAATGGTTCATCTGCTCATTTTTCATTGAATCAGAACACTGATGAACATTTCTAAAATGTTAGATTACTGTAGCATTGGTCGTTGGGTTCCCCGCCTTGTCGGGATTATGTGTGTGTGTGTGTGTGTGTGTGTGTGTGTAGATTGACACACACACACTGGTTGGGACTATATATACATGTGTGCATCTATGTATAAAGCTTTTAATTATCTTGGCTCCCCCATAGATTGGGACTCAGTTCTATAACTCCCAACAACCGTGCTCATATTTGGCCCAAGCACGAGATGCCAACGACCTTAATTATCCTTCATTTTACTTGTAGAAATTCATAACTCCCGAATCTTATGTGAAATTTTGCAGAGCATAAGCCCCACCTCGCACTTAATTTGCTCAAAATTCTCTTCCCATGATGAGAAGAGTTCTATTTCTGTCATGTTAAGGGACTGCCTATTTTTTTCTTATTCAAATGAGAAGGCTTTTCTTCGTATAAAACCTATTATCACTTCATTGATGGATGGCACAAAACATTATTATTATATCAATAATGTATCATTATTATTACATAAGTCACTTATATGATTTTTATACCTTCTTATTCTTGTAATAGACGGGCCTCAAAAGGACATGATGCAAGCACCCTTTTCTCGTGCATGATTCATCTTAGTCAATATTGATGTGGTTGGTTCATTTTCAAGAAAAATCAAATTGTTTCGAACTTTTTTTTTAAGATTTTGCTTGTTTCATTGATCCTATAACAACTTTGATTATTTGCAATGCTATATTGTTCTTTCCAAAATGATTTTTCTTTTTTTCATTCTTTCTATTTCTTTGGGATCTTGAGTCATGAAATTTCAAAAAATGCTTTAAATTCTAAGTTATACAACCCTTAGTCCTATCAGCTGATTTCTAAGCTTTCAAAGTTTTTTGATACTCTAAAAGTCAAATTTCAACCTGAGTAAATCTTCGTTAGAAAGTCGAAAGTTAAAGAAAATGATTTTGAAGTGTCTTGATTTCTCGAAGTTTAAGAGTCAACTTCTAAAAAGAGTTCCTCTCAAGATTTTTAGGAGCAATTATTAAGTGCCCACTTCAATGGTTGAAAGAGTACTTTTCCTCTTTTTAGGTGCTTAGAAAATTGTAGGAGTTTTTTTCTTTTAATTTGAAGTCATTCCTTGAGCTTAAACAATTATTATTCCTGTTCTTGAATCCAATTAGTGTATGTCTCTTTAACTCCATAAAGGTTTAAGCATTGATGGCTAATATACGAAGAAAATCTCCTCTGATTGGTTGTTGTTGTGCAAGGAGAGGCTTCATGATATGTGTGATTCATTCAACAATATCTATTTTAATTGATTCGGCCTTTCAAGGCCAAAACACAGAAGTTAAAAGTTCTAAAAAAAATATTGTATTTTGACAAAAGAAGTAATTTACACAATTAGCAAATTCATTTATACTTGGATGTAATTTGTTTATCTGAAATATCTCGTTCCAAGCCAATTCTTCCCTTTCCCTTTGATTTATTCTCACTCTCGCAAACTCTCTAAGCACCTAAGCACTTCTCACTTACTATTGTTTCCAATAATCCAAAGCATTCTTCTACTTTCCAAGAGTGTTCAATGGAGAGATTGATTGTAATTTCATATGGTTTTATTAATCCATTTGGTCGAACCGTTGGCAAAGCACATAAACTACCCTAAGTCTGTGGGTAGCGTTGAAGTGCTGACATGGTGGCACCATGGCAAGACGACATTGTGTTTCGTGATTCTAATTCATCAATCTAGGTTCTTAGGCACAACGACACTACTTCTGTAGGTGCGTCGCTGCTTGTCACTGGTGTTGGGGCACTTGGCTTCTAGTGTCGTGGTGTCGTGCTTTCAATATTGTTGCTGGAATTTGTCTTCTTTAGGTGTTGAGCGCTTTATATATGGTGCTACAGTGCTTGTTTGCTGGCGATAGGACACTTGTTTGAAGCACTGGGGTGCTGGTCCTTAGCTTCATTTCTTGAAAGTGCTACCTTTTTCCTTGTATACTATAAAAATACACAACATATACCCATTAAGAAAATATAAAAATGACAAACAAAATATTTTAAACACTACAATTCCACATGACATTTTACACATATTAGGGTCTAATTATCATTTTTTCCTATAAGGTAGCCACTAAGTCCCTCCTAAGGATATCTTAGAGTCGAAGGATTGGTTGAAAAGAGATGTAGACCATAAAAAATGAGGTCAACAACTTCTTAAATTACAAGCCTTTGAGAGTCCAAGTAATTTTAAAATGTTTATTATCCAAGTTTTAATTCAATAAAAAATGAATTATGGTGTGAGATTGTGTTCACGGTCAACCTCGGGGTTGACCTAAAATTGAACCAACCCAAAATTTTTTACCTCTATCCAACGTGAATATTAAATGGGTCGAAAAATTCAACGCAAACTAGACCTGAATTCAACATGATTGTTGTGAGCTCAACCCAAATAACATGTTTAATATATACACAACAATTTTTTGGTCAATTTTTGGGTTGTGACACGTGAAGGAGAAGGAGAGTTTGTGTGGCATGTTAGGGAAGGACAAATGATAATATCTCGTTAGGATCTCATCGCAAGAGCTCGTTGTCATAAAGGTTGGCAAGATCGATGGTATGTAAAGGAGAGACATGCTAGAAGAAAATTGGAGAAGGTGTTTGCGGGATCGTGACAATAGCGTGTGAAGGAGGACGAATAGAACGAAGACATGTGAAGGGCGATATGAAGGATGATAGAAAGGATTAATTTTGGTATTATGTTTTTTATTTTTAGTGATATGTAAGTAAATAGTTGTGTTTAGGTATTAAATATGTAAATTGTAGGGTTTTAGGTGTAAGCAAATCTCGAAAAAATTAATATATTGTGATAAAAATGACATATTTCCTTTGTTGCTTTGTCACCATAAAAAAATAGTCTTGTTTCAAGCGTGAAGAGTACTTCTTCGTCCTCCCCTTCATGAAATGAAACCAATTGGAAAACTCTTCTCCAATGTTTGAAATCTTCATTACATCTTTCATGAAAACAAAAACTTAGTTGAATGAATAAACATGCATGGCTTATATTCTATTGACTTAGTTTTATATAAATAATAAATAAATAAAATTTAATTTAATCACACTTTATAAGAAAGATAATATAAACTTCTCAGCTATTTAATTTGCAGGTAGTTCACTACAATGGCTTGTATATTTTTTAAACTATAGCAGTTAAAACTTTAAGATTACAAAAGGTCAATATGTGCATCAAATCCTATTATGAGTATCAATTTTATTTGTGCAAGAAGATTCTATAGCACAAACATAAGTTGCTCTTTAACATTTATTCTTCAAAATTATTGTTGATATTATATTAATAAAAAATTGTGGGCCCCATCTCATTGTTGGGATTTTTTTTTATTGTCTGTGTGTGTGTTTGTGAGACATCAATCTAGATCAAACTATATAACACTTTCAGCATATTAAATATTATCGTGCACTAAAGCTATTAGGATTGGATAGAGTTCTATTATCGTGAAAAAAAGTAGCATTCAACCAAATGGGGATCAACATCCGTTTACATTTAATTGTCTCCTTTTATTTGGGTACGTCCTTTATACAAAAGAAACATAAGCTTTTATTATACTTAGACCTCTAGAGATATCTAGTTGTATGTCTCGTTCCATCATCATGTATGTCTGAATCTTCCCTAGGGATTTTTTCCCCAATTCAAATGATTGTGCGATTAATGGATAGCCACTCAAAGGTTACTGTGAGCCCCTATTCTCTTGTTTTTGGGGACCACTATCTTGATTCATACTCCATGTACTCATAATGAGTTGCTCAAGCTCAACCAACATATGTCCAAGTTCGCGAGGTTGGGCAACTTCTATTTTTCTTGCACAGGGCTCAATCTTTTAACTTGTCTAGATCAAGAATGAAACCCATTTAAATATATTCTTATTCTTATTAATGTATATTAGCTACTTTTGGTTGTGCATATTTAGTTCATTAATTCTTTTATCTCTTAGAAAATCATGTTGTGATTATAATGAGAGAATTAATACTCCCTCAGATATTAGACCGTCTCTTATAAAAAAAGGCAATGAGACATTCCTTGCTTCAACTCCTCCCCGCTTTTGGATTATGGTGTTTGCATTCGAGCATAATGTCGTGAAGAATCTCAATGAATCTAATACTAACATTATAAAAGAAGAGTTGTTGTCAAGTTTGTTCAACAAGTAGAGACGAGTGCGTGATATGAATGAACACAAAATGATAGTGAAGTGCAGAAAGAGATTTTGACTTCCACCCATTGATAGACATATCAAGGACAACTTCCATGGGGGTGACTGCCTTAGAGATCAACTCACTGAAAGATGGCTCAACGAAGGACTCTCTCCCGCAATCTAACTTTCAAACACCTGAGTGGCCTTCCACCCTTAGGCATGAAGGCAAGCAGGATAAGCTACATACAGTTTAAATTTCCAATGTTAATGCAGATTGATTGGTATGTAAAAATCTTCTTGTTTTAAGAAAATTAGGAGAAATGTGTATTATTTTTACTTATTTTCTTCGCTTGATGTACATTTTACTTATAATGAAATGAACATCACACAAAGAATATTTGTCGGTTAAATATGAACATGGCTTTAAATACTTCCTTGAGATTAATGATCGCAAAGATGAAGAAGTGGCCAACAGTCTCCTCAAGAGAGACAATCAACTATAGAGGAGCCGAAGAAAGAATGTCAAGAGGTTTAAATGGTAGTGACACCTCCCCCTCTCCCTTGAGAGGTAGAAATCCTATTGTTGATACATCTTGAAGTCTCTCCTACTGCGATGTTGCTAAGAAAATAAAGCAGCCATACAACATAGATATCTTCGAATTAAAGAGGCATGTCGATGATATGCTATGTGAGCCGGGGAACTTGAGGGACAAGTACTGGGTGCCTCAAGGTCAGGCTAAGTCTAGTTGCCTGAGTTAGTTCAAGGTTGAGGAAAATTCTCGCTACAACAACTTATACGATTATGTTGAAACCCAACAAAGATTGTTTTAGATCTAGGCTTAGATTTTTTGTTTTTTTCTTGATTCATTATATTTGCTTGTCTTTATTAGAGTTGAATCACCAGTAATGAATATTATCCCTTATTTAGATAAAAAATTTGGTCGTGACTTTTTTGCATGTGATGATTTGATTATTGTATTAATTCTAATTTTATGTACCTAACATCATATCTTTTATTTTTTTACCCTTTTGATGCTTTCAATCCCTTATCATATAAAAAGAGTTTTTACAGTGATTATTTTGCTCTGTTCATCACTCCCCAACAAGTTTTATGTATGCAATTTTCATCATCTCTACCTCTTCTCACATTGGTCATATGCTATTTATCAAGGCTACTGTTCCGAGCAAGTGGAAGATGTCTAATGATGGCATCTAGTTGGCCCATCTCAAATATGTCTTCGACCCCTTAGTTCTTCTAAGGATGATGAAGAAGGATTAAGTGAAAAACTCATTGTATGATAATGAGTTGTTATTCTATCGTGACTAGTTTAGACTCAAAATAGGGTTGTTGCTCTATCAGTAGTTGGCAGAAATTTTAATTTTTTATAGATTATCCTGGCATAGGTGATGTCAAACTCTTTCATTGGGAGGACCAAATGTGAGGTGTGAGATAAAAAAAGAAACACAAGGAGAAAAATCTAATAAGTATGATCAAATGAGTGTGATACATAACACAAGACTCAAGCAAGTCAGAGCTTGAACCTTGTGTTCTTCTCGGAATCTCTTATTAATAAGTAAAAACATGAGGTCCTAAGTGATATAAGAAATGCTACAATATGTCTTGTGCATGTAATAAATACAAGATAATATAAATAATATAGGCAAGCTTCTTGATTTGACACTTAAACTTAGATCACTAAGCAACTGTAGATGAGCTTTTAAGTCTCCTCAGAGTATAGGCCGAGTTGCTTCTTCATATTTGTTTAATATTGATTTGTCCGCGAATCATATCCGAAGGAATATAGCATAAGGAGAGAGAGAGAGAGAGAGGAGTGAACAGTTATGAACAATAATATTTCATATCAATCATGCAAAAACTTTTTTTATTTATAAATTGATCTCTCTATTTATATGGGAGACAGTGCAATATGATGATGTTACATTTTCTCCCTTGTTAAAGAGGATTGTACAAGATATTCATGATATCTTACAAGTATGAGCCCATCACTCGGCTCCTATCTAGCTCGACCAGCTAAGCTTGCCTGGCTTTGGCCAGGCATGACCAGTTCGGTCGGCTAGGCTTGGTCAGTGTTGCTGCTTGGTCAAGCTTGATTGGCTTCAGGTCGGCAGAACTAACTCAATTAGCTGATCTAGTCTAGATATTGACCCTTGATAATGGATGGGAGAACTTATGAACTTCCTTAGTACGATTAAAGATGCTGAGGGGCTAGGTCTTCCCTCAAGTCATCTTCTTAGTGGTGGCTGGCTCAAATAACCAGTTATCTTATTTCTGATTGAATAGTTTAGACTTGATCGTTCAATTATCTTTTCACCCTCCACATGGTTCAATCGGCGTTGGCCTTATTGGCTTTGCCTCAAACGGCTGCACTTGATTGGATAAATGAACCTCATGTTCTTCTGCTGGTGAGTCTTTCCTAGTCGTACTCTCCTGCTCTTGGCCGTCAAATCTACTTGGGAACATCAACGACACATTTTCATGTATAATAAGTAATTGATCGGCTAGGTTGGATGGATTTCACAGGTCAGGTGGATTGAACTCGACAGGGTTCTTGACCCTTTTGAGTTCTTTCTTTTTCTTTTCCTTTGAAGAATATGCCACATGGGTTGTACATGGTATACATAGTACTAAGACGATTAACTCTCTCTCCATACTAATGTAAATATTATTAATACAAAACATAAAAAAAAATTTGAGAGGCTTGATACTAGGGGGCAACATATGTCAGGTTGGCCAGGCAATTTTATGCTTGACCAAGTGTTCTTTCTAGTCATGTTAATTCTATATTGCTTTAATATTGGCGATATTATTAAAACTAAATTTTATTCCTAATAAATCATGTAAGCGAATAAAAATTAATTATCATAATTAAAAATCCTCCAAAATTTCAATTTAATCACAAGTGTTGCGAGAAGCATTTCTGCGACATGCCGGCCGCGGAACCGTTCTTCCGATTCTCTCGAGACATCCGCGCCTCGCCGGCCTCTCCCACCATAAAGCCCACATAATATGCTGTACGCTGTTCCATCAGAAACACATGATCATCCCCTTCCAGTCATCAACCCTGCTCTACTTCTCACTCGCTGACCTCCTTCGCCAGTTTGCACTGAAGTCGTTTGCACTCCGCTCAATCCATCCCCCATGGGAAACTGCAATGGTCAGCCCTCATCACACACCGATCCTCCGGTTCCCGCCGCAGGTGGGGGAGGAATAGTCGTAAAGCCCGCCACCTCCTCGCCGGCGCCGACGCCGGCACCGGCGCTAGCTCCACATCCTCCGGCGCCGCCGGTCACCGGCGGCATCGGCCGCGTGCTAGGTCGGCCGATGGAAGACGTCCGCGAAAGCTACAACTTTGGTCGGGAGCTCGGGCGTGGCCAGTTCGGCGTTACCTATCTCGTCACTCACAAGAAGACCGGTGAACTCCTCGCCTGCAAGTCAATCGCCACGCGAAAGCTCGTGAACCGCGACGACATCGAGGACGTCCGACGCGAGGTCCAGATCATGCACCACTTGACTGGCCATCGCAATATTGTAGAGCTGCGCGGCGCTTACGAGGATCGCCAGTCGGTGAACCTGGTTATGGAGCTCTGCGAGGGCGGGGAGCTCTTTGACCGGATTATTGCTAAGGGGCATTACTCGGAGCGTGCCGCTGCTGCGCTTTGCCGCGAAATTGTGACTGTTGTGCACAACTGCCATTCCATGGGCGTGATGCACCGTGATCTGAAGCCGGAGAACTTTCTGTTTCTGAATAATGAGGAAAGCTCCCCGCTTAAGGCTACGGATTTTGGGCTATCCGTCTTCTTTAAGCCTGGTAAGTGCTATTTGTTAAATTGTAGACATGGTCTGGCTCCTTAGTTTTTGCATTCGTGAAACAGTGTTGTTTGTAAGCTTATTAGTTTAAATCCAGGCATTATTTTTTGCATAGTTGTCACCTTCTTTTTCCCATTTTTTATTTTTGTCATATTCGATATAAATTCACTGTCGAATATCGAATGTTTTGTTTGCAGAAACACAGATCTCTTCTAGCTCTTTGATTATTACAATGTTATTCATTTTCATCATGCTCCACATCCTCTTCAAGCTCATCAAATTCATCTCTCCTTGCCTTATCACGCAATCTCCTTTTCCCCCTCATCAACCTCAACCTTCCCTCGCTCCACAAATTGAATTCCTTCCCCATATCCTCAATGCCAAGTTCCTTCATCCACCATTTGAAGTCTTGCATAACATTGTTGAAAGTTGAGCTTTATGATTGAGACCCAATCCCAAACACCGCGGACTGGCAATGGGTGTGCATCAATGATCCAACACGGAAATCGGCAACGCTCTCGGCAAACCTTTGGGCCAGAGACACAACATTGAGCCGGGGCTCGTCGTTTTCCCATGTGGAGGCAACAATGAGGACTGCCATTTCCTTGGGTAGATTCTTTGGCTCGTAATTTTGGGGGCTGACAATGCCGACCGCGACATTGTATGTGGAGAGGAGGGCGGCGAGGGGCGAGCAAGGGACTCTGAAGTATAGATTTGTGAGGTGAAGAAGATTTTGCGGGTTGGTTAGATTTAGGATTAGAGTTAGGGTATGGGAACCGATAGAAGGGCTTGCGAGGGCGGCAGTGACAGAGGTTGTGAGATTTCCAAAGGTAGAAAGTGGATAAGAAGGAGAGAAGGGCTAAAAGGCCGAATTGGGTTGCGTGAGAGGGAGTGGAGATGATGGTCATTTTAAATATTATCAACTTTTATCATGTTATTTTACTAATGTACCTTTGATTCATCTATAAATAGTTGGAGATTGTTCCTATTAATGGAGCCATTGGGGCCCATTTACACCTAATAGATCTTTTTTTAGGTGGTAATTGGACGATAGACCAAGTTTAGTTAAGTTCAAGAGTGTTTAATTTATATTACATTCCTCTTTTGCCATTCGAGATTGTAAACAAATTTATCATAAAATTGTGGTTTATAATTGCTAGTGATCTTAAGAGCCAAATATTTGTAACTAATAGAAAGAGAATTATGTTGTGATATGAAATATTTGATGTTAATTTGAGTTTTGAAGCTTTTTTTTCAGATGTTACTTTGGGGTTTGATGTTGAAGCATATTGCAATGAAAATCTTGTAGATATGAAGGGACTTAAGAATCCAAGAACTTGTGAGTATTGGAATCCTATCTTGTTTTTGGTGGAGAGAGCGATGATCATCGCACGCTCCACGTATCTTAGGTTAGGGCTTGAGAGACTAAGGATATTTTTGGGTTGTTAGGATGATGAATGTAGTGAGGGCTGAGTGAATCGTCAATAGTTGGGCTTGATGTACCCATAGGAGGATGCAGGAGAGCTCGCGAGATACTTTGGCCGAAACAAGAAACGTTAGATCTTTGATATTGACAAGAAAGTCGAATACCATAAGCGACGAGAACATGAGAACTGTGAGATGGGGGGTGATGTATAGACGGTGAATCTCCAGAGTTTTGGCGCAGGTGGCAACAGAGGAGAGGGATTCTAGCATTATGGAGGCAATGTGTTTCGCTGGTGTTAAATCATGTACTGCCATTGTTATTTATGGTGTGAATGACGTCGATGGGGCGAGCAATGGTGTCTTGCTGGACAATGGAGGTGAGATCGATGCGGTGATGGCCGGATTGAGATGGGAGCCAAGGCTTTGTAGATGGGGAGAGCACGGGGGATCCAGTCGGGGATGGTGGGGATAGTTTCTTGAGGCGATGAATGCACGAATCGATCTCCAGAGCATCAATTGGAAGAACAACAAATAAGTCAGCAAGATTTCACAGATGATTGAAGTCCTCTTGAACGAATCAGGAGATTCAAGCGAGAGATTGCCCATGAAGGAGTATTATGGCATATTTTTGTGAGGTGATGCTTGGCTCAGCTTGAATGTCAGCGAACTTGGCTTCAATTAAGAAGATAGGGGTTCTTGAGGTTCCCACAAGAGTTACGGAGTTGAGCCTTGCTCTGGTTCCATTTTAAGAAAATAGGCATATAAAATGAGAAAAGAGAAGGAAACTAATAAGTTTTATTATTTCTGAAATGGCTATTTCCTAGATACAATCTACTACTATTTATAGATGAGTTGGATATATTAGTAATATAACATGATGAAAATGGATAATATTGTAATATTCTAGCTCTTTGCTTATTTTATAAATGTGAAACAGAGTTGTTTTTTAGCATGCTAGATGAGTTCTAACATTAATTTTTGAGAAATTGTAAATCTGAATCTTATTGGTTCCACAGATCACACTTTCTAATGGGCTACTACAATAATTCTTTTTTTGAGTGTAAATTGAGTGCATTTTCCGGTAATTAATGTGTATTAGTCAGATTGAACATAATTTAAAGATGGCAAATGCCAATCATGGTCTTCAAATTTTGTATGTCATTGATGTGCGACTGTATGTTTAATGTTATTGAATAAGATGGTTAGAAGTGGTCTCGATGACTTGAAATATAAAATTTTGTTCCTGCATAATTATTGTCATAAGATAGGTGGTGATCTAGGAATGAGTTGTTCTTTAAGAATGCCAGCTATTGCTTTTAAGTTATGACTGATGTGCATTTTATATTATTCCTCTTTAAGCTTTGGTCTGATTTCTTATAATCTTATTTAAGGAGATACTAGATGGTAAATTATGACGGGCCATGAAATTTTGCATTTCAAGGACTTATCTAGTTTCATAGCTGTGAAGCATTGTTAAGTATGGCATTGACAATGCTACAAGGAAATTGAAAATAAAAAGTCTTTGAATTCTAGGTAATCCAATTGACTAAATAAGTGAATTTTTTGTTTGTTCTTTAACTAAGGGTCTGTTTGGGGCAGCTGCAGCTTATCCAGCTGTCGGCCGTTTTATTATCCAACTTCGTAGTTTGGAAAAGAGTGATGGTTTTGTGCTTTTAAAAATAATTTAAATATAAATATAACTTTTTTTCTTAAGAAGTAACATTTTAATTTTTAAATAAGTGAGACCAAACGCGTCTCACATTTTAAATAGTTTAGACGACTTAATACAATACTACAAGCAATATATTTATCCCGAAGAATAGATATATTACTTGTAATAGGGATTCAATCATCTAGACTAAATAATTTGTGACATCCGTTTGATCTGCGAAATATTTTTATAAAAAGGCCAACAAATTCCCCTATCTAACATAAAAAATTAGATAGGGTTTATTTTATCTGGGTTCCTGGTTCCCTATAGAGGCAAGCCCCTATAGTTAATTACATCTTAAATGATCGAAATCACTTAAGAAAACTCTCGATTAAGATCAGGTGGTTTTGTTTTCAAGATTTCNACGACAGCGAAGGAGAAGATCCGGCTTTCTACAGCAGCGAGAGGAGAAGATCCGGCTTCGAGGAGAATGAGAGGAGTAGATCCGGTTACGACGGGAGGGCGCCGATGGAAGATACGGCTTCGACGACAGCGAAGAAGAAGATCCGGCTTTCGACGGCAGCGAGAGGAGAAGATCCGGCTTCGAGGAGAACGAGAGGAGTAGATCCGGGGCTTCGACGGGAGGGCGAGGAGGAAGATAGCTTCGAACAAGCGAGAGGGGTCGCGGAAGAGGAAGGAAAAAGAAAAAGGCAATGTCACGGGTTGCTCCACAGGGTTTAATGCGGGTTAACGGGAAAAAATAAATCGCGAAACGCGGACCGCGGGGGTCAGCCCGCGGTCCGCGTCTTTTAGAAAATCAAATACGCGTTTTTAAATAATTTGTGGATAAGTGCGAACCAAACGGTATGGCGGCGTTTTCAAAACGCCGCCCGCACTTATAAGCTGTCCCAAACGGGCCCTAAATGTGGTTGAGGCCACTTTGGATTTAAGATGTGCTGTTGAGCAGTACGTGGGGCAATTTAGAAAAAAAAATTATGGTTGCATTAAATGAGATTGATAGATTAAATGTTGTATATATGCTTTTGTAAGTTATGTATATTAACTTCCCCTCTAAGTTTTTAATATTTTTCCTTGTTAAATGGATTTTGATATACAGCGTTAGACTGTGTGCTAATTGATTCTTGTTTTGACTATTTATTATGTAATATTCTTATCATATCACAAAGCAAATTATTTATTTTGATTCTAGCTGCTATTTCTACATGTGATTTCCTTAAAATGGTATCAATGCTTTTTTATAAGGCCCGACCTTTCTTCCTTTATCTTGGTAATGCTTTGGCTGATGAGGATCAAATGTCATAATAGAGATCTCTTGACATCACAACAACACTAGCAACATTAACCTTGTTATGGATCCATCAAACTCATACCATCTCGATCGTTCAAATCATCCTAAACATATTCTTATACCCACAAAATTAAATTGCAACAATTATTCGTCTTGAATTAGAGCCATGATTCATGCTCTAACTACCAAGAATAAAGTTATCTCCGTCAATGGAGCCATTAAACTAGCCTCTAAATTTGAAGAACCTGCTAACATGCGTAGTGAAATTACGCAATAACATGATTTTATTATGGCTAACCCATTCAAAAAAACCTAAGAGAGAAAAGTTTAAAAGAGCTTTCTGTACTCTTTATGTGGGCCTATTTTATTCCTAACTATTTGATGGGTTCAACTTAGTTTTTTGACTCATTAATCATGATCCAAATTGATCATGCTGGATTATTTGGATCATATTTGAGTCAAGAATTATTTTCGAGTAGATTTAAGGAGCCAAGGGAATAAATTGGAAGCATTAGATAATCTGGACTAATGCAACTCCCTAAATAGTTTAGAGATCATTTTGACCTTTTTCTTGAACACAAAACAAGCATGGAAACAGGCTTTCCAAACCAACAAAATAAGCATGGAAAGACTTCGAAGCTGTAGAACAAGCATGTGTCAATTCTCATAGTAAAATGCAATAGCTATTTATCAAATCTAGAATTCTTTCACTTCACTCACATAAGGTAAGATGACAATTTCATCATATTTTATTAAGATCAAAAGTCTGGAATGAGTTAGAGATGTATTGTATACTTTTCAGCTACAATTAAATGAAAGCACATCGTTAATAGAGAGGAAATTTGTTGATTCAAATTTTCATGGGGTTCGATGACGCCTATTATGCTGTTTGCTTCAATCTCCTCATGATAACACCATTGGACAATATCTGTTGAGGCTAATCTCTCAACATTCAGGAAGAAACAAAACAACAAATGATATTAGCATTAATTGAATTCATTCATTGCTGTTATTCAAAGCTATGGAGCTTAAAATCTATTGTATGTTTTTTTGATAAAAAGGTTTTATAGAGAAGAGATGCAAATTTAAAATTTTGATATGGGTACTTAATGGCATAGACTGCAAAACAATCAACAAACTCAACCACTACAATAATAGCGCGGCTCTCGGGCCTCAAGAAAGTAGGTAAAATTTGCTCTTTTTTGCTGATTTTGTTAGTTCTTCATAGCCTGCTCAAGAAGGATATCTAAGTATGCCAATTTACCTCTTGATTCCAACATACATTTTTTTTACATGACCTATATTCAAGTCATTAAAGATATGTATACTAGAGCTGTTACTTGTGTTCGAACTGAAGGAGGATTGACCAAATATTTTCCTATTTCAGTTGGATTACACCAGGGATCCGCCTTAAGCCCATATCTTTTTGCTTTAGTTATGGAAGGTCTTACTGGACATTTACAGGAGGATGTACCTTGGTGTATGCTTTTTGCTGATGATATCCTTCTCTTGGATAAGACGAGAGAGAAAGCTCTGAGAAAACTTGAATTATGGAGGTCTATATTGGAGTCTAAATGCCTTCGTTTGAGTAGAAATAAAACTGAATACATGGAATGTAATTTTAGTAGTAGTAGTTCTAGTGACAAAAATGTAACAATGGGTGATCAAATTATTAAAAGGCATGAACGCTTTAGATATCTCGGGTCTATTGTTTAAAGTGGTGGTGATATAGATGGAGATGTTATTAGTAGAATTCAAGTTGGTTGGTTGAAGTGGAAGAATGCTTCGGGCATATTGTGTGATAAAAAAGTACCGTTTAGATTGAAAGGAAAGTTTTATAATATGGTGGTGAGATCTGCAATGCTCTATGGCGCTGAATGTTGGTCTTTAAAAGAGAAGCATAAAACTAAGTGTTGTCGAGATGAGAATGATTAGGTGGATGAGTGGCTTTACACTTAGAGACAAAATGTGAATTTGATATATTCGTGATAGGGCTGGTGTAGCTCCAGTGGCAGACAACATTAGAGAGAGCCGTCTTAGATGGTTTGGTCACATTAAACATCGACCATCTGATGATCCGATTAGGAGAGTAGATGTTTTAGATTCGACTTATGTTAAGAAAGACAGAGGTAGACCTAGGAAGCCTTGGGCATATTATATAAAAATGATCTTAATTTATTAGAATTAAATGAAAATATTACCCTAAATAGGACGCAATGGAGAAAAAGGATTCATGTAGCCGACCCCACTTAGTGGGATGAAGCTTTTGTTGTTGTTGTATCTCGTAGAACAACTTTAAAAGCTTACTTCTGTAATATTCATGATGAATAATAACCAATCCTATGGGAATAACAATCTCTATGCTGATAATGCATATCTGTTTTCTATCAGTTTTGTTTTGTGCTAACCCTTGGATTTTAGATAGCAAAGCAACTGATCAAATCATTTTAAATCCCACACTCGTTATTCAAACGAAACTTTTAGTAGTACATTGTTAACTCACCCACTAGGTGAGCCACTTTCATTACCTGGGCAAGTATTGCATCATTAAATCCCAATGTGAACTTAGATAGCTAGATGTGCGCCGCTTCTTTCACCTGAACTTCTTATCTGTTAGCAAACTCATTAATGCTTTAAAATGTTGTCATTTTATTCCCTACATTTCGTGTCTTGTGAAATTTGGCTATGAAGAAGATGATTGTCTTGGATAAATGTTATGTGATCTTTGTTATATGTCGTCACTTTTTCAATCACACCTACCACTTGTTTTATGGAGTGAGCATGTCTTTATTGCTACCTATTTTTCCACCTTCTACCCTTACCTATGTTATCTAATAATACCCCTTTTGCGTTGCATACAATTAATCACCTTCTTGAAATGTGATGCTCGCTTTTTCAAAAGAGAGGTTAGTTAGTATAGAGCCTTGAGCACAATAAATTTAATGAAATAACCTACGTGAAGATGATCCCACAATGCAACCTTAAAGTTCCACACACCCACAGAAGATTGTCTACATGACTTAGACAACCTTTGCCATGGCCTAAGGGCTACATAATGACTTCCCAAGTTAATCATTCTTTCCAAGGCACGAGTTTTACTCTTAAGTATAATATTCATTACAAAACTTTCATATTATCACATATGTTTTGCCAATTGAAAATTTCTTGCGAAATTTGTAGGTCACATATCACAAAACTTATGTTCGGACTGATCTTAATCCACATTAGCAAGAAACAATGGATGCAGAATTACAATCATTGGAGCAAAATCACACATAGATTATATTATCTTTTCCAATTTGACATAAACTAGTAATGCACATTGTATTATTATTTTATAAAATTTAATATTGAGAAATTGAAATTAACTAATTTTATTATGTTTGCGTCTATTTCAATTTTATTTTGATGAATTAATTATAAGTTGTAGAAATTGAAATTACATTTTGTACTGTTTAACCATTTGATCATGCTTTGAAAATTCTAAGCCCTCGAGTTCTGTCATATATAATATCATTAAAAAATGCTAAGATATCTTATCAATTGTAGTTCACATTAATGTTAATGATGTATTCTTCTAATAGGAAAATTTTTTCAAGAATTCAAATGCTTGAAGAAGTCCTTCTCAAGTTCTTTTTCATTAAAGACCTTGGAAACTTGATTTAACTTTTAGGAATTTAATTTTCCTATTCCAAGAAAGGCTTCTTCATGTCTAAAAAAATTGTGTTGTGGACATCTTACATGATCTTGATCTGTTAAGGAAGGCAGAGATGGATCTAAAAAGACTTGGGCATATTGTATAAAAAATGATCTTAATCTATTAGAACAAAATGAAAATATGACACTCAATAGGACACAATGGAGAAAAAAGGACTCATGTAGCCGGCCCCACTTAGTGGGATAAAGGCTTATTCTTGTTGTTGTTATTGTTGGATATCTTATAAGATGCTTATTTTATGGGAGCATGGCTAGACAAATCCTTAATGGAAAAAAGTGAAACTTCTTCCCATAGAGAGTATTGATTGAACCAAAGATTATAGAAGATTGATTGGAAGATTAATATATCTTGCCACTATATTACCATACACTTGCTATTAAGTTTGAACTTCTAGCCATTTCATGCTTGTGCTTTAAAAATCTCATTGGATTGTAGCTATGCAAATCCTCAAATATGTCAAAGGTACGGACATGTTCTTTTATTTTCTTTCACCTAACCTAGTCTTACTGTAAAATTCTTATTTAACTAAAATTGGCAGGCTGTTGTGTAATGAGGAAATTTGTCATAGCATATCATGCTTTTCTTAGAGACTATCTTATCTCATGGAAATAGAAGAAGCAAACAAATGTTTTTAAATCATTTGTAAAAGTTGAATATCGTGCTATTGAAAATAAAATTTGACACGTCATAAAGTTCTCATAAATATCTCTTGCACCCCCATTACTTTGTAACAATCAAGAACATCATGCATCACTATTAACTCCCTACTGATAATCACACAAAAAATATTTAGATATACCGTTATAATAGTTTGAGAAAAGATATAACTTGGCTTGATTTGTTCTTCTTGTTCCAACGTATCTTCAACTTGTAGACATATTCAATAAGGCTTTGGGGAAGGACCAATTTATGGCACTACATGCCAAGTTGGAGCTTAATGATATTCACTAATTTGGGGGAAGTTTTAAAGAATATTATTGTATTAAGTGAGATTTAATTTCATGGTAAATGCTACAATATTTTAAATTGAATGTTATATTTATACTTTCCTAGTTATGTACTTATGTATCTTAGTTTTCCTTTAAGCAGTTCAATATTTTTGTGCATTTAAGAAATTCTTGTCTTGCCTTAACGGGCTAATAATTCTTGTTTTGGCTATATATTATTTAATATTCTCATCAAATCCTATTGAAAAGTTTTCACCTTAATTTGGTCTTTTATTTTTTCTACATGTTATTTCTATAACTTATCTGAATCATGGATTTGGAGAGTAATCCAAATTCTGTTCCGTGATGTATCTGGTTATTATCTTGGTAATATCAAACTTCAGAAATTGCTCAAAGGTGCTCTTACATTAAGAACGAAGGTGTATCTATGAGGATCATTTAAATTGTCATACGTAGATAAACACTTGAGAGTAGAATATAGGTTGGGATGTGAAGAAGCCAAGCTTAAGCCATGGGTGGCTTGCTCCTGTTTAAATTGAAATCTAATATTTGAGCCATTTTTTGTTAAGGCATTATATTTAATTTAATATTAGATAGTGAAAATTTATACTGGTGTGGAAATATACCAAGTGGTTGTCCTCACCCTGACGGTTAAATTTTTAGGATGAAAATTGGCTTGACCACTTCTCTATCAAAGCCCAACTTTCAAGTCTTCCAGTGTTTTAGCTGTAATTTACAGTAGTAAAGTTGATGTTTTAGTTGGGATTAACTAGTTTGTGCGATGTGTGGCTCTTATGGGCCTTTGGCTTTTGCTTTCTTCATTGTATAAAACTTGAGAGTGGGTAATTTGCATAATAGCTCCACGTAGTTGTGTATGCTCTTGTTGTATGAAATTTTTTTTTTGGTAACATGTTAAAATATTTGTTTTTAACTTGTAATGGTCGATATACAGAACTCTGCCAAAAGTAGGAAATTATTAAGATTTTTGAGAATTTGGATTTAGTCTTATTTCAAATAATTGAAAATATATTGGATGTAGAAACACTTAATGGTTAGCCCTTGCTCTTTGGCTTTAATTTTTTTGGTAAAAAGTTGTTTTGCCTCGTGTATCAAGCTTAATTTTTGCTCCATTTTTGGTATTTCATCTCCAACCTTTATGTTAACAAGTTCACTAAGTGAAGAAGGATTGTTTGTTGATATGGGAAAAGCGGTTTCAATGAATTCTCATTTGGTGGGTGAGAATAGAGGGAACCGGTGATGCAAGACAACTAAAGGTTTTCTATGGTTAGTAAGAGGAAATGAGTTTAGTTGATCCTATCAATGATTTAAATTGAAATCATCACTTAGAAACTTAATTTAGGCTGTTAAATTATTAGAAAGAGCACAAAATTATTTAATAGACTGAAAAGTTTAAAAGCAGAGATTTTCTTTTATATGGACTAGACTAAACGCAATTGCAGGTTCAAGGATCCAAGATTACATTGTAAATAATATAACCTGCAAATTAAAAGATCTTAATATAGCTAGTTTTAACATAAAATTAATGCAATCACCATTATATTAATAAAGACAAAAACCTTAAAATTGAGATAGAAGAAGAAGAGAATATAAATTGCCGAAAGCAATCCGTTGTTATGACAATAACTTTCTCAATCCTTAGATGTCTTTCTCCAAGGGAATGCATACACTTTCACTAGAGAGGTTCTTCACTTCAATAAAGCTTACACAAGAACAAGATTAAGTGCAACAACTTGTACTTTTCATAAAAAGTGAAATCTCCATAACAAATGCCCCACTATGGAAGGGGAGATCAAAAGATGCCAAAATAAAAGGTAATTTAAAAACAAAGGGAAGATGGTGAGGGGGGATGGGGGAGGGGGGAAAGAAAAGTCATATAGAAAAAGAGAAAAATTCGATGAGAAGTTAAATGGATGTTAAAGAAAACAAATTGAAATAAATGAATATAGAGAATAAAAAGAGAAAAAAATTCAATGAGAAGTTATTGGATGGTAAGGAAAACAAAGAGAAATAAATGAATGTAGAGGATAAAAAATCACAAGAAGATTCAAGGAGGGAGAGAAAGTGGTTGACCAAGGCATAAAGGCTAGTTAAATGTGACTAATGCGTAGTAGCTTATCTGAAACCTTATATAACACATATATTCCAAATGACCCATGACTCAAATACACATCCAAGAGGACTCAAAAAATGTGAAAATATCATATCAACCCATTATGCGTGAAAATTACTCCTAAATGATCATACCACAATTATTATACTATTACGAGTAGGCTCTTGGTATATTGAAATTTAGATAGTCATATATAGAAAGTTGAAGTGATGATGATTATGGACATGAACAAGATGTTGGATCAGCAACTTTCGACTTCAAAGAATTGAACCATAGTGAATGATGATCAAGGTAATCTCATAGCAACCCAATTAAGATCTATTGTAGCTCTGCATTTGTCAACCTCCATTTCTTTAGTGGTGAATGCTCACTCCAACGAACAAGGTATTATTGGATACTAATGTCATATGTGGAATGATTTGTGATTTGTGCTGGAACATGAGCCATGGTATTGATCGGTATTTTAGGAGATGAGAGGTGGAGAATAGTCACAAGGAGAAAGAGGCTAGGTCTTTGAGGCTAGATGTTATTATAGTGTTAACTTTATTAAATAGCTGGGAAATCCACTATCTAGAGGCATATTTAACTTATGGATATTGTGATTTATCTTTCAAATAATTTTATATGAATAATTTTATTTGAATCTGAATTGCTTGCATTTAACTTCATGAAAATTCCATTTAATTGTCTCTTTAAAGCTCTCTCTTTTATTATTTTAAATATATTTATGTAAATTAGCATCAAACTTGTATTGCCTATTAGTTATTGACAGATTCTTTTGAATATTTTTTTGATGCTCATACATGCTCTGGACAAAGGATGATGCAAACTTACCATTCATAAATGAAATGAGTATGTTTTTTAAGTCTAGTAGCTTGCAAGGCTCATATCTTGTAAGTGAATGAAGAGGACTCATTATAGTTTATTGATTAATAAAACTATTATAGGTAAACTCGATAGGGGCTAAAATGACATTCTAATGGGTTGTTTTGTCATTCACTAAACATTTTAGAAGCTTACTTGGAAGTATTTTTGCTACATGTGTTTTGACTTTTAGTTTGAGGGTGATATGAGGTAGAAATTAGTGGTTTTGTTTTTAATTTCAAAATGATATGTTCAAAAGATAGCCTATAAATTTAACGTTTCATTCAAAAACTATAATTTTTGGTAGAACATATTGTGAAAAACTATGCTAAAGAGCAGAGAGGTAATGTGAGATGCATTGGAGATTTTGTTGTAGAGGATATTGTCCATATTCTTTGAGATGTGATCCACTACTACAAAAGGCCAAGTCATGCCCTCACGCCATGTGAGCCAGATTGAGGATGAATTTAGTACTCAACATTATCAAGTTATTTTGGGATAGAAAGGGAAGTATGCAGACAAATGTTGTGATTCTTAGTTTTTGTTAACTAGCAAATATATTAGTTAATCACAAGAGCCACACCGCACTTCAGACTATGTTGAAAATAATATTCATCGACCATAAATTGGTTTTCTCATCTAACATTACCCATTTGGGTTGTAAGCCCTCGATGAGAAATTTATGTAACAAAGAATCTAGGATGCAAAGGAGAGTACTTCGAAATAGATATCCGCTCCTATATCAAAGTCCAGGTTGGGAATGGGGATAGTTTGAGATTACCTTGTCAAACCTGACCACCTTTTCACTCTCCAACCATGAATAGCTCTTCTCTCTACATCAACTTTATGTTTAAGAATCAAAATGTTCTATTGAAAAAATGAGAATTTCATGTCATGTCCGGAGGTTGGTTACCTCTAAAAGTTATGATATGTGGGTGTTAACCTCATTTTTGTGAGGTCTTTCCTTCTTCTTCATAGAGCCTAGGATCTAGCTCTAGGAGTATCCTACTGATCATCTTAGAAAACTAGAATTGAGACTCACTTCCTATTTTCCTGTAATGTCTAGTATTTATGGTCTCACAACCATCGTCTTATGGACAAGCGGTTAAGGGCTATTATGTGAAGATTCCGGGAGAAGTTCTCAATAGGACCTCAAGCCCGAGGAAAACCTCCTCACGACTTTATTATCACATACACACATCAAATGCACAAAATTCAAAAAATTGCACAAGGTCGGACTTCAATTGAGCCTAAAGGATGGGTGAAAATGCGAACTTATCCGGACGACCTTCGATGACAAAATGGACTGCGCCAACGCATCTGAGACACCAATTTTGGTAGAAAAAAACACCCATATTGTCATATTTTCGATAAGAGAAAATTTGCATGCAAATTGATGAATTCATCAAAATGACCTCCGGAGGCAAAACGGACCGCGCCAGCACGTCCAAAATGTCAAAATTAGCTAAAAGGGACATCTATTTTCTATATGCTATGACGCACGAATAAAAGGGGCAGATCAAATTTTATTTTTCAAATATTTAGTATTTTTATAATTATATCACTAATTATAATTTAATTTAAACCGTAAACCCTATTTACACCTCTACCCGCACGCTTAAACCCTCATTTGGCCTTGAGTTCGGTTCAATCCCGCGGCTCGTCTCCCTCTCCTCCGTGTGCCCTAGATCCATGATGGATCCACGCGGCTCTCCTTGTCGTTCTGGCTCGCGGCCCATCTCCTCGAGTCTTCCTCTGTCTATTCGCAGACATGGCTTGCCTCCCCAAGCTTCCCCTTGGCTTTTTGGCTCTCCAATTGCGGGAAGCGAACTGGCCGACCCTTCTCCTTCTCGAGGCTTTACTGTCTCCCTCTTTACTGTGGCATTTACTACTCCATTGTGTGATTCGTTGCTAGTGAGACTGGTTGGTGGCTCTTTCTCCTCTCCTCTCTGCTTATAAAACTATTTTCTAGTCTACTGTGTTGGGTTGTTGAAATTTTTGAGAGAGAAATGGAGGGTTTTTGAGGGAAGAAGGCTTAGATTCTTCTTACTGTGGGGAATGCTACTTCTTTCTGATTTGCTGTTCGAGGGGAGTTCTTCTTTCTCTTTGTTAGCCGATACTCTTGTGGTTAAAGAGCCGAGAGCTAGAAGCCGTAGGGGCTATTTGTGCGAGGCTTTCGGGAAGGATTTCTACGGGGGGTGTTTCTTTCAATTTATTTTAGTACTTTGCTTTAAATCTGCGTTAAAAAAGTATTCTTTTCCTCTCCTCTACTTGACACTATTTCAGATGGCATGAAAGTACTTCCTTTCTCATGTGAAAACAAGATTTGGGCTTGTTTCTTGAAATTTAAGCATGAATAATTTCTAAAAAAATCTGAATTGAGCATGTATAGGGTGCCTTTATTCTTCTTGCTTGAGATATTTGGAAGAGTCATAATGGTAGTTTTGAGAAGTGATTTACTCCTCTAGAAATGCCTGTAAGAGGAAATTGTCAAAGCTTTTATTATTGTTATTCATGCTTAGAATAAATGTTGGAAAATTTTGACTTTAAAAGGATTTATTTGTGTTTACGTATTGCCTATCACTATTTGATACAAAAGCTGGAACCCTCTTATCTTGGGGCTCGGTTAGCCTCTATGTTGTTCGGTTTTGTCCATCTTGGGCTCGGTTTTAGTTGTGCAGGGCTGGATAAACGCTGAAATCATTGTTCTTATTTTTGCCCATAAGCCGAGCTAGGTTTTGGATCATTTTAAAAAGTATAATGGCTGGAATTTGGTTTCAAAGTTTGTTTTTTTTTTGTGGATATGGTTTAGGTTTTGCCCCTGTGTTGGGCTGAGTTTTGCCCCTTTGCTGCTCGATTTTGGACCCCCTTCTTTGTGCTCGGTTCTAGTTCTTTTGAGATGGGTAAATACTGAATGTTATTTTCTGGTTTGCCCCTTTGTGTTGGGCTCGGTTTATCCTTATGCCAGCTCGGTTTGGTCCCTTGTGTTGGGCTCGATTTGGCCTCTATACTGTTAAGTTTTGGCCCCCCATGTGCTGGCTCGGTTTCTGCCCATATGCTGCTCGGTTTAGCCTTTATGCTGCTTTGTTTTTGCCCTTTGTACTGACTTAATTTTGCCCATGTGCTGGCTTGGTTAGTCCCTATGCTGGCTTGGATTGTTTCTTATGTTGGATTTGGCTGGGCTTCTTTTGAGGTCGTACTCGAGTTGAAATCCCTTATTGTTAAAATTATTCCTTGAGTTTAGTCTCACTCTTTCCTGAACTTGGATTGTATTATGCATGGGGCTCGGTTTTCCCTTTCAGCTGGGTTCGGGTTGGCCTTTTACTAGCCTCAGTTTGTGCTCCTTTTGGTGAGTTATGTTGGCTAATATTCCTTATATGTTTTGACTATTTCTTTGGGCTTAGTTTACCCCTTTGGTGGGTTCAGTTTAAGCTTAATTCGGTATTGTATTTTGGCTGAAATCTCTTATTGCTTAGAATTGTCCCTTGGATTTAATTTGATATTTTTGCTGAGCATGGCTTGGTTGGAGGTCTCCCTTCTCTTTTGGCTTTACCCGTGAGCTGGATTTGGAGTTTGGCTGTGATTCTTATTGCCTTACCCGTGAGCTGGATTTGAAGCTTGGCTGGGATTCTTGTTGTCTTACCCGTGGACTATCCTCTTTTTGTTGCCTTACCCGTAAGCTTTAACTTGTGACCTTTTAGTGAAATAAATTGGGCTGATAGTTGTCTCTTTCTATTGCCTTGGTCATGAATATTTACAAGAATAATTTCATTTTAATGAGATATAAAAGAAAAGGGAAAAGAGCTTTTGATTAAAGATGAAGTTGAATGGGATTGATCCAATTATATAAATGTGAGAAAATGATATTCTTCTGGGATTGATTCGAGGACCTTAGGCGCTATTTTTTAGGTCTTTTCAATATGACTTTGAGAATTACTTTACCCTTTTTCCTTCGATCTTTTGGGTGGATCATTTCTCCTCTCTCTCTCTCTCATCCCCATTTTTGTTCTTTTCTTTCCTTGCTTCTTGGTTCGGTTTTCTATGCCTATGTCTGATACATAAGTGCTCATGTAGCCTTTTGCTATATATGAAACCATCAAATAAGGTCGCAAGTAGGTTTGTTTTGTTTTGGGGCGTAGGGCGATGATGATTAAGGCACACCGGTGGTAGAGTAGAATGATTTATCATCCTACAACACCAAGACTCAATTCTATGTACTGATGAACTGTAGGATGAAAGTATCATTAGAGGGGGACCTGTATCTTCTTAGGCTGTTGGTAGCCCAGGCTTGGTAACGTGATCGACTTGTGAACAACTATTTCTTTTTCAAAATTAATAAAACAAATTGATAAGAACAGATACAATATTTATAAAAATATTTTCATTATAAAAATCAAAATTAAAACAATTTTCCTTTTGTATGCTTGAAATACATATGCATGTTAAAACTTAAATTTTTAAAGATGTGTCATAAATTGGGATGTCCACTTGTTGATTATCGATCCTGGGCTAAGGAATACTCTCCTAAGTTAGGTTTAGTTGGACATCCTTCTAGTGGAGTGTCGGACTTTACACATCCGGGTGACCGAGTAGCCTTCGATGACCCTCGAGTACACATATATGTTTGAGCCTAGCCCCGACCCGAGTGCTTGTGGTCCCCTCTTTTCGGATTTTTTTCGTATGTTTTCTTTGAATTTTGGACAAGACACTCGTGATTTTTTCTTCGGGATTTTCCTGAGATTTATTATTATTATTTGTCAATTTTTCCGAATCTTTCGTCGTGGATTTATTTGTCAATTTTCTCAAAGTTTCCAAACAACTTTTCTTTATACAGTGAATAATAGCTAGCTTAAAGGAGCAACAAACTTCTCAAATTTACAATTGTGATTTACCTTGCAACATTTATTTATTTATTTCCTAGCATGTTGTACTGCTCTTTCTAGCACATTATACTATTCTTTCAGCATGCTATACCGTCTTTTCTTTCTACTGTGCAATATACTGTTATTTTCTTTTATACTGCATGCTTAGTTACTTTGATACACACTATACCTTAGTGGTTAGGTGTGTTTTCTAAACTAAAACTAAACCTGAAGGTGCTACGAAGAAGAGCTTGGAGCGAACACCTAGGCAGCACGACGAGGAGAATAACTTCAAGGTGGATCTGCAATATCAAAACACATTCACATCACCTATCACCCTCTTTAGTTTAAATAACAACCTCTAGGATTTCGAGGTAATTTGTCTAGCATAGCGTAGACCCTCACATATCACTTTTAGGCTTTTGCACAATCCTGTTGTGCAATTATAAGTCCTAACACTTTAGGACTCCGAGGTAACTGTACGGTACAGTGTAAATCCTTCTATCTTTTTAGGCTATTTGCACGATCAAATATCGTACAAATATAAGTCCTAAATTCTAAATAAATTGCAGGATTAAACATTAAATAACATCATTTCAAAGATATAAAGCCAGACGGTAGGATAGTTCGGAGGTCACCGGGGTTCTCCCTGGATCTGTGATATCCCATACCCTTCACTCTTTTGGATTCTGTAAAATAATTGTTTCTGTTTGAGCCATTCCCATTTGATGTTCCCATGTCCGATCTTGGAACCCTAAACTTTGAAAACTTGAAGACAAAACCACTGATCTTAATCGAGAGTTTTTTTAAATGACCTCAGTCATTTAAGATGTAATTAACTATAGGGGTTTGCTTCTATAGAGAACTTGGAACCCAGGTAAAATAGACCATATCTAATCCTCGTATTAGGTAGGGGAACTTGTTGGCCTCATATAAAATATTTCGCAGACTAAATGGATGTCACAAATTTTTAGTTTAGGTGATTGAATTCCTATTACAAGTGATATATTTATTTTTCGGATTAAGTGTATTACTTGTAGTATTGTATTCAATCATCTAAACTATTTAAAATGTGAGACCCGTTTGGTCTCACATATTTTAAAATTAAAATGTTACTTTTAAAAATAAAAAATATTATATTCATATTTAAATTATTTTCAAAATCACAAAATTATCACTTTTTCAAATCACGAAGTTAAAAGACTGACAGTGGGCTCTGTAAGACACCTATGAACTTTGCGGCATGATACTTTTTACTTCTCACCATTTTTAAGTTTTGGGAAAGGAATGCATAGCAGATTGATTTTCGAAGTTAGACTAGGATAAGCCCCATAAAATTTTCATATTTAGCTAATGATTTTGGCCAAGGTTGGTTTTAATTTTTGGGAATCAAAGTTTTTGAAGAGTGCAAGCTCCTATAGTTGATTACATATTGGACTTGAGCTTAAGAATACTCTCCATTATGGATATCACTACAATATGATTTCATGGTTGGATGCTAGGGTATATAAATGAAGGTAATAGATGGTTACGAATGGTTAACCCAGCCTAGATTGTATGGTTTCATCATCTTATGATATCTTAATTGGCCCATCCCACAAACAATGGAGGTTTAGAAAGCTATGCCATCCAATGAGTTTGTTTAGATGCTTTAGATTGCCTCTTATCAGATGTCCCAACCAGACATTTGTGGTAGTGTTGCACAAAGTTTGGCTTCATGGAAAATTCCTATGGGGACTAGTATAATTGATCATGATTTATCTATTTGCAATTTAGGTAATTTTATCTCTTTGCAAAGGGTATTGCAAAGTTTTGAGGATTAGTGGACTTCAATCTCTTTGCGAGACCAACAAAAACAACAATAATAACAAAGCCTTAATCCCACTACATGGTTCAAAGAAAAAAAAAATTGAGAATTGTTGAATGGTTGTCGAATCAAGAAGAGCGATAGATAAATAAAATTAAATGCCACAGATTTATTGTTTATAAGGGAATACTTCTCTGACGGATTCATATATAGTAAAGGAAAGAAAGAGCCCATGAATTACTCCCTTGGCATCAATCTACTATTTTTGAATAAACAAGCTATGGATAACTAAAAATTGATTTTTATTGTAATTAATTATTTTCTTTTTTTCTATATAGTTTTATATATAAACACCCATTGAAAGAATGAACACTCCAAGCTTGTCAAGCCAATTCTTCTTCAATAAGAATATTTGAGGTGTGCATATGTCGTAACATGTATATATCTCAAATTTAGTAGAAATTTTTTCTCTGTGTGGCCATTTTTATTTCGTCAATGTTGGTCGGTGTTTTCTTGCAGGCTTCTATCATAACTCATTCTCATTCGATTTTGCTCCTAGGCACATCTTTTCCAGAATAATTTAAACTAAGTATGATGAAATTGATATATGCTCTTCACAATCAAGACATGATATTTGATCTTTAAAGAATGTTTCTGATATGATTTTTGACAAAGCTCTTCTTGTAAATCTTGTTGATCCGTTGTCATGTGCTCCTAATGTGCATGTACTAGTTTTCGTATTGTTGTTTTCAGTGGGCTCTTCTGCATCACATTTCAAAATAAGGATATGATATTTTTATAAACAATCAAAACATCTCCTAGTTGGAATTGTCGTAATGGCATATGGGTATGTTCATCCTATTTATA
>NEWO01000002.1:4651757-4673812 GCA_003013225.1 Phalaenopsis aphrodite | reverse complement strand
AAAACAGTTGCAGGCGCTACAGGTGGTTAAATTCTTGTGAACTGGAATACCTTCGAATGAAAGGGAAGTTTACCTTGATTAATTATTTGAAATCTCAACATACTTAAAAGGTATTAGCCCTCCGAGTTGGAATTAGTAGTTGATTCTTTGGAGCTGGAAGTTCTTTGATTGGGGAAGATGGCACTTATTAACTTGAAGCTTTAGATAGCCGGAGCCTTTTGGTGATTAGTTTATTTTCCTCCTTTTTGCTGTTTTATGCTTTTTTTTTGTAGAATTTTTTATGTAATTTGGTTTCTTTATTAATAAAGCTGGGCATGTGATACCATTTTAAGGCTCCTAGAAGGTATTTTGAGAGTAAATTCCACAGGGAGGCGGTTGTGGACTAGCAATGGAAGGATGAATGCGAGGTTAGCGACGTTTGGAAGGAGATAAACAACGACATCTGCTATGAGACAGCAAATTCGAGCAGTTTAGCTGCTGTCCGGACTGATGGCAGCCATCAAATAGGTACGGCGAGGTACGAACGGTGAGACAGTTCCACTATCTGTTCCTAAGTAAGATATTATACACCATTTGTAAAAGAATGATGATACAATACTCCGGAAAGAAAAATTTAGAGAAACATCTCTCAATTCATAAGATACACCACTTGCAAAAGAAAGAGAATACAACACTCCGAAGAGTAAAATCCACTTCTCTCAATCCATAAAATCAGAAAACTGAAAATCAAAAACAGCCTACTATACCATATATAAAATTCCCATGATAAAAGATAACCTAATTCAAAATTAGGAAAAATAAAGAAATAGGAAATAAGAAATTAAGAGATAAGGAAATAAGAAAGAAGGAAATAGGAAATAAATAAAAAAGGCACTGTTGCTGTAAAAATTGTGAACCAGATGGGAACTTGACCGTTTGGTCTCACATGATGGCAGGAGGCCCCGTTTCCATGGCATCACAGAAAGCGGTTACCGGGATTGCGGTTTCGTGATCCCGCTACTGTGTCATCGCTCTTGCATTAGCGCGGCCCTCAGTTTTTCCTAAAAAAAAGTTTATGCATCCCACGGTCTTATTGATTGTATCAGTAAACAATAATTTTTAGGTGTTTACAATATGAAGCCTTTAAAGTAATGCATAACCGATTCTACAGAATTGATATTTTAAGGAAATTAAATAGAACCATTATACTAGCTGGTATTAGAGGCACTCAAATAACCTGCTGGAGCCTTGCTGCGTCTTGATCCATATCCTTTTTTGGTGAGGATTATCTTTTTGCATTGCAGGGATTAAAAAAGGCATTCTTGCCCTATCCTAGATAATCGATCAAACTGTAATAAAACCCATACCTAGTCTTTTAGTGCTTCAGGTCCTTTTGTCGCATATAGAATTTAGTTTCTAATATGCATTTTCAAATAGCACTTGTTGCAATCAACCTTATCACGCCTTGAGGAAATACCGGTTATTTGAACAATTTTGAATGACTTTATTTTACTGCTTATATGAACATATATTTTGCTGGCTTTTTTTCTCTTTGTCATGATCAATTTGCATTGCTGTATAATTTTTGTTTTACGTGAGTTTAAATATGATTTTGATTTCAGTATTTCTCACTTCTACGATTTGCTTTTCTGACCCGTAGTTCTGCAAGATTTCAAACTTAAATCTGCCATAGAAGAAATGTTTGAACCGTAAAAGTGAAATAGTGAATCTTCGTTTGCTTTCTTCAGTTGAGAAGGTGGCTGAGAATTTAAAATAGTTGGGATAGATGGAAAATTTTTTCCCATCAGACTTAAAACTAGGAAGGGCATAGCTGGCAGACTTAAGTTTACGCTTCTGCTGGTGCATTAGGGGCTCTTAAAGATTACATTCATTCATTTGTTTAAAAATTAAGAAAGATAGCACGCAGAGTTATGGCTAAACTTTCATAGGCGGGTTAGAGTGTCACTCTAAAACTGGTATGTGGTGCTCCATGAGAATTATACATGCCAGAATTTCACCTTTGGTTTGTTAACTTGTTAAAATTCAAATTTCAAAAATTTTGTGTGGTAAGATCCAAGTGTACAGTCATTTGATGCAACTATATAAATTTTTTGTTTCTGTTACCAACATCATTGGTAAAATATTAGGAGCAGTTCCTATGCATACTCTTGATATAGTTTAGTTCCTAGGTTTTTTTTTTCTGCTAAATATCTTTTACATGTAGCATGAATAATTGTCTGGAAAATAAGGAAAAAAAAATATAAAAGACTTAAAGGTTTTGTCTCAATAAACAAAGACTTGTAAGGAGGAAGAACATTTAACTAATCTTTTTTACTGCTAGTTAACATGCAGTTCATATGTTTTCTTTCTCATGAGTGGGAATATTTTCCATCAGTCTTGTTATCTCTCAAATTTATATAAATTGTCATGATCATGCAGGAGAAAAGTTCAGGGACCTTGTTGGAAGTGCATATTATGTAGCTCCTGAAGTCTTGCAACGGAATTATGGGCTAGAAGCTGACATATGGAGTGCTGGAGTGATGCTCTACATCCTTCTTTCTGGAGTTCCGCCATTTTGGGGAGGTTGGTACGAGTTACAACCAACTAAATTAAAATAGTTTCAGGAGAATTTGTATTGCCCAATTTGGAGTTTTCTTTTTTTTTTCTTCAGAGAATGAACGGGGCATATTTGATGAAATTTTACGAGGGCATCTTGATTTCTCTTCGGATCCGTGGCCTTCCATTTCTAGTAGCGCAAAAGAACTTGTGAAAAAAATGCTTAGGCATGATCCAAAAGAGCGGCTAACTGCAGTTGAAGTTTTGAGTAAATTGTTTTTCACTTTATTGATCAGTGATTCTATAATATTTTTATGCCCTGTTGTCATAAGTATAGGTAACTTTTCATATCTGGATGCTGCTAAGCATGATGTTTAAGCTAATCTCTACATAAGAGGCATTTCAGTACATATGAATCCTATGTTATGCGAACAATTTATTACAATTTTATCATACCCGTCCTTTTTTTCCTTGCATAATGCTAGTTTCAAGAGTTGCTTCTGTTTCATAGGTTATTCTGAGCAAATGAAGGGTCTGCTATTTCAGTAGTGAATTTCTGGGAAGAATATTTACCTGTCTAATAGATGGCAAAACATTGATTAATGCTGTCTTTCTTCTCAATTTTTATTTCACTTTTAAACCCTTGATCTCCTTGTTTTGACTCGTACGACATAATTGTAGATCATCCATGGATTAGAGTCGATGGAGAGGCATCTGATAAACCGATTGACATTACAGTGTTAACTAGAATGAAACAATTTAGAGCTATGAACAAGCTCAAAAAAGTCGCTTTGAAGGTTGTTGGCTGATTTACATGTTTTTTTTATTTATTTTTAGTGGATTGCTACTTTTTATGATGCTTTATTACCTTTTACTAGGTTATTGCGGAAAATTTATCTGAAGAAGAAATTAGGGGCTTGAAGGAAATGTTCAAATCTATGGATACTGACAATAGTGGTACAATAACTTATGAAGAACTGAAAGCTGGCCTACCAAAACTGGGTAGCAAACTTTCTGAATCGGAAGTTAAACAGCTGATGGAAGCGGTATGCTTTCTTTTTTACTTTTTCATGTATGCTAAGGTCTTGCCTATTTCCATTTCTCATAGTTTAAATTGGCTTATATATATTCCATTGACTTTTCAAGTAGACTAAAAATTTCAGAAAAATCTTTTACTTCTGTTTGTGGGAATGTCTTCATAACTCTTCATCTCTTGCTATTTTTATATAGAATTTTCATCATCTATTCTGGAGGGATGGCCTAGGAGAAATGTTTATGCGGCCTCCTTTGTGACATGGAAATAGATGACTTGTTTGAATTATTTTAGTAGCATCTCTCTTATGTAGGAGAAGACTTTATGCATCAACTTCTTTTTTGACCTCAAATTTTGGGGTGGCGCATACATTGGGCACTAGGTTTTGTTTTGTTTTGTTTTTGTTATGGAGGTGTTTGTTTTAATGCAACAGCAAGAGCAATGCTAGCTTTAAATTATTACCATAAGCAAGGATATTTGTACTTGACTCAATAGTTTTTCCTTTGGAAAAGGACAAAATTTTCAATTCTTATTGCAGTGGCCATGCTTTCTTAATTTATGCAGACAAATACAGTTATCATCAAATTAACTAGACTTCTGATTACTTTTTTAAACTCCTAAACTACTCTATTGAGGGTGGGGGAGAAGAACATGACAAATGCATTTGATGCCTTGTGATCTTTCTCTATATTCTCCAATTTTTCGACCTTTGACATTTATGACCCAATTTTTGTTGGGCCTTTGATCAACAAGTTCTTGGTGCCTCCAAAATTATGAGGAAAATTTTTGGGGATATGTGGTGGTAGCAAATGGATTGAAGGCTCAATCGCATAGCTCATGATCTCCACAGGTGTTTGAGGGAGGCAACCCTCACAGTACCAAACCTTTTTATTCTTAGGGTCAGTTTTATTAGTATTTTTTTTTCCAGCAAGTTTCTTATGTATGAAGAGAGTCGAATAGCAAACCCTAAGTACTCCACTTTATATGGAGTAGGTAATTTTCTTCCTCTTTGCCTGTGATTTCCTCGTTTTTCATTTAAATATGTGTTCTATATTCTTTACTTTTATTATTCACCACGTACTTTATTAACACTTACACTGGATAGTTGGTAGCAATGTGGCCAATGTTATGAGGTAAAAATGTTAGAAAATGGACTCAATATTTTTGTTGCTTGGTGCAAAATATATTACAAGTATCCAACTAGTATTGAATGAGATACAACAACAACAACAACAAGCCTATATCACACTAAGTGGAGTTGGCAAAGTATTGTATGAGATGCATAAAAAATTTTGACGAGAGTTGAATAAAATCTTTTAAATCCTGTTCAATTTTGTGGTTTATGTGGACTTAGTGTGCATCGATCTTTTGTCAGACGCTCATTCATTGGGTCTTGCACTCATTATGTTTGTGTAAACTCCACATGTATTGATTGGATTGATCCTAGCTCAAATTAATTTTGAAGCAGTCATCACCTGTTTTAGCCATATCAAGCTCGATACTTGTAGTGAGCTGATTAGATGGTCAATCTCCATTTGCTTGTGCACGTGTCTTTGTAATTAAAATCTCTATTTGATCGTATGTTCCTTGCTATTATCACAATTTTGGTTTGATCACATTCGTCTATCCACAAGCACGTTCTCCATTTGAGGATGCATGTGTCGTACAATCATGATTTACATTCAACCTTGTGCATCTCATTGCAATCATTATGTTTGTTTGATCGTGCACGTCTTATCGTGATCAAATTTTCATCACTCCCTACATGTTGTTGCAATCAAGATTTATGTTTGATTGGGTGCCTTAATTATGAACGACTTTCATGATTAAATTGATTGAGCGGAGTTTGGGGCAGGTTTGGTCGGGTCTAACTTAGTTTGATTAATCAATTTTGGGGCAGCAAACTAATTTAAAAAATGACAACATTTAAATTTTGAATGAGATGTATGGATTCCTAGCATCTACTACAAGCCGTCTAAAGTCGCAAGCGCACCTGCAACTCCTAGCCAGTCGTCTTTACTACTACAAGCCGGTACTCCTATAGCCTGCTCATTAAAGCTCATTTACTCGTCTAGATTCCTAGCATCTACAATGGCACTACAGCATGCCAATGCCAACAAAACATCCTTCTTCAACTACATTGTGAATCCCTATTTCTAGCTTAGACGCAAAACTATAAATCTATAATAAAATCGCTGTACTTGACGCCATTACACCAAACCACATGCTACAGCTCCCTATTTCAGCTATTGAACGGAAGCACCGGAAGCTATTGCCTTTTTCCTACAGGATGTGTACGAGCCTATAGTACTTTTACCCCACCACCTCACGCCTATGAAAATAGAACAATTCTTCAAAAACATTTGGCTATCCCTTTAACATATTCTTACAGTAAAAAATTGTTTATCATCATATTTTGGTGCATAATTTATTAATTATCCATGCCTCATCATGTGGGCATTTTCGTGCATGATCATTTTCTTGATGAACATTTTAGGTGAGAATTCATGATCTATCGACTCATCCACTCTTATGAATATTTTGCTTAACATCAATATGTCTAGTACTCTCTCTTAAATACCCATTGTGTATGAGCCTCAATTATTTTAACCAAATAATATAATAATTAAAATTAATAGAGCAAATAATTTATTTTGTATTATAAATATTTAAATCTTTAATACGTTTTACTTGAGTAAAATTCAAGATTTCAAAAATTGGGATGTTCATGAAGAAGCAAATGTTATGTGGGAAAAAGTTACAAACACTATTAAACAAGTAACAAAAGATGTGCTTAGAGAATCAAAAGAAAAAAAAAAATTATAAATAAAAATAGTTGGTGGTTGAATAATAATGTGCAAGAAAAGAAAATATAATAAGTTTTGTTATAAAAATTGATTTAAATGTAGACACTTAGAGAACTGGGAAAAATATTAAACGACCCGCAGGGAGTTTAAAAGAACAATCTGTACGTTAAAAATTCTGCTTCTAATGATCTTTATAATTTATTAGATACTAAAGAGCGTGAAAAATATATGTATAAACTAGCCTAACAAAGAGAAAAGAAAAGTAAAGATTTAACTCAAGTAAAGTGTATTAAAGATGAAAATAAAAAAGTACTTTTCTTAGAAAAATGTATTCAACATAGGTGGGTGAGTTATTTTGATAAACTTTTTAACGAAGTTTCTGAAAATATGATCGACCGTAGTGATTTTAATATTGTGAATAGTAATAAAGCGTTTTATTTTTACTGTCGCATTAGTAAATAAGAAGTTGAGGAGGCTTTAAAGAAAACCAAGTGTAGAAAGTCTGTAGGATCTGATGATATCCCAATTGAAGTGTGGAAATATTTAGGAGATTTCGGAGTTTCTTGGCTTACTAAACTCTTTAATATTATTTTAAAAACTAAAAAGATGCATGAGGAGTGGAGAAGAATATTTTGGTTCCCATTTTTAAGAATAAAGGGATGCACAAGAGTGTGCAAATTATAGAGGAATTAAGTTGATGTGTCATACTTTAAAGTTAGGGGAGAGGGTAATTGAACATAGGTTAAGACGCATTACAAAGATTTCTCATAATCAATTTGGATTTATGCCGGGCATGTCTACTATGGAAGCTATATATTTATTGAGAGGTTTGATGGAAAAGTTCAGAGATAATAAAGAGAATCTACATTTGATTTTATTGATTTAAAAAAAGCTTACGATAAGGTTCCAAGAGATATCCTTTGGAGAGTTCTTGAGAAGAACGGTGTTGATATGACTTATATTCAAGTCATTAAAAATATGTATACTAGAGCTGTTACTTGTGTTCAAACTGAAGGAGGATTGACCAAATATTTTCGTATTTCTGTTGGATTACACCAGAGATCGACTTTAAGCCCATATCTTTTTGCTTTAGTTATGGATGGTCTTACTGGACATCTATAAAAGGATGTACCTTGGTGTATGTTTTTTGCTGATGATATCCTTCTCGTGGATAAAACGAGAGAAAAAGCCCAGGAAAACTTGAATTATGGAGGTCTGCATTGTAGTCTAAAGAACTTCATTTAAGTAGAGCTAAAACTGAATACATGGAATGTAATTTTAGTAGTAGTAGCTCTAGTGACATGTGTGACTTTGGGTGATCAAATTATTAAAAGGTGTGAACGATTTAGATATCTTGGGTCCGTTGTTCAAAGCAATTGTGATATAGATGAGGATGTTAATAGTAGAATTCAAGTTGTTTGGTTAAACTGGAGGAATGTTTCGGGCCTTTTGTGTGATAGAAAAGTATCGCTTAGGTTGAAAGTAAAATTTTATAAGAAAGTGGTGAGATCTTCAATGCTTTATGGCGTTGAATGTTGGCCTTTAAAAGAGAAGCATAATAACAAGTTAAGTGTTGCCGAGATGAGAATGATTAGGTGGATGAGTGGTATTACACTTAAAGACAAAATGCGAAATGAATATATCCGTGATAGGGTTGGTGTAGCTCCTTTGACATACAAAATTAGAGAAAGTCATCTTAGATGGTTTGGTCACATTAAACGTCGACCATCTAATGATCCGATTAGGAGAGTAGATGTTTTAGATTCGACTTGTGTTAAGAAAGGCAGAGGTAGACCTGGAAAAACTTGGGCTTATTATATAAAAAATGATCTTAATTTACTAGAACTAAATGAAAATATGACACTAAATAAGACGCAATGGAGAAAAATGATTCATGCAGCCGACCCCACGTAGTGGGATTAAGGCTTTGTTGTTGTTGTTGTATTATAAATATTTTGATTAATATTTTTTATAATTCTAAATGTATTTATTTTAATTATTTAATGTTTGAAATGTTGCCTAAATATTGTAAGAGAATACTTTTATGATTATATGAAATATTTTATTTATAAATTAAAACCGTCTTTGTTAAATATTTAATGTTACACGGTTTAATATTAAATAATTGATATGATATTTTAATTTAAGAATAATAAATGATAGTCATTATGATACTGGAACTAGTAGGAAAGACAATGAAATACTCAAAATAAACTTTTACTATTGTAGAGAGGGTTACAACATAACACAACAAAAATAACAATACAAAACATAAATGACACTGGCAAACACCTTTAAGTTGTATTCCAAGGGCGATGGAGGCCGGTTAGGTGGTTCGAGATGTTTGGTAAGGTGGTGACAACAAGGGAGTGTTGATGGCAGCGAGAGGAATGTGCAGAATTGTGAGGACAACAAGTATGGAGGTTCGTAGGTGACCGACGACAGGCAGATTGGTGGCTGGAAGGTGATGATGAACAACATGAGCAGCGGAAGTGGGGTGAGGAGCAGTCGATTGGGAGTGCTCGGAAGGATGGAGAAGGGATGAACAACTAAGTAAAGCTGCGGGTATGGGCCTGCTGGGTGCAAGAAAGAAGTAGCGGGAGGCCGATGGCTGAAGAGATGGGCAGATAAGGATTGGGGAAGGTGAAAGGGAAGGATACAACATCACCTCGGAGGAGGATACATCCGGAGCACCACCACCTCGTCATATACAACCCTAGAACAGGGACAACAACAAATCAACACACTAAAAAAAAAATGCTAATAACTTAGAAAACAAACATCTAAATAAACCTAGCTAGGAGAGAAACAAGAAAGGAAAATTGTTGAGAAATGAAGGAGGAGAAGAGGGCAGGCGGCATTGTTGCTTGAATCAGGCAGTAGACACAAAATGAAGCCGCAAGTGTTGTCTACCCTAATGCCACTCAATTCTCTTTGGAGTCCTGGACCGGGTCCCCTGGACCAACCCACTATGCTAGCTGGTTCAACCGACTAGCCACTCCCGCACCCGCGTCACATTATTTGCAAATGTCTTAACACACACACACACATGCATGTTATTTTATAATTAAAATTTGCTCACTTGAATATTATTTTTTTATTTTATATTTAATTGACTATTATTTTTTATTACAAAATATTTTCACAAGCATTTAGATATTTTATGCATAAATGAGTTTGTATTTAAATTAAATATTTATAGTTAATATTAAAATTCACTTTAGTGTTAGTATAAATGATTCAATTTAAATGCAAATTCAACTTTCCATACCCATATATTTTGTGCATAATTATATTATGATATCTAGGAATTTCTATGATTTGCTTAAGTTTTGAAATCTAATTTTGATATTAAGTGAAGTCTGGAAATCGAGGCATGTTTTGCTCACTATGCTCCATGCATGTAATAAATTATAGCACTCAACATTGCATTTACATAATTTTTTTGCATTAATATATTATCATAACATTGCATTCATATAATTTTTAGATTCGGCGTATTTTAAGAAAGATAAAGATAGACCTAAAAGACTTGGGCATGTTGTATAAAAAAGATCTTAATTTATTTGAATTAAATGAAAATATGACACTCAAAAGGACACAATGGAGAAATATGATTACATGCAGCCGACCCCACGTGGTGGGATAAAGACTTATTGTTATTGTTGTTGTTGTTGTTGTTGTTGTTGTCTATTAAAAATATTGCAAAGCAATCTATGCAAGAATAAAAATTAAGTGTAGAAATCTAACTTGTTTTATGAAATCTCATGCTTAGAAAAATCAACTATTTCAGAATTAGATATATTTTATGTGTCAAAAGAATTCTTCACACTTATCTAAAATTTAAAATATCATACTATTACATCTTGTTCAATTAATTAAGTTAAAAGTTAATTTTTAAAATTATAATAAGTAAAAATTTATAGTTATTAACTCCATCAAATATTGCAAAATAATTCTCAATTATCACTTATAGAACTAGGGCGGGCTGCATTTGGCTTCGAATTCTCATACTTACAAAAATCAACTATTTCAAAATTAGACATTATATGTTTCAAAGGAATTTCTCTTAACTTTTCTAAAATTTAAAATATCATACTATTACATCTTGATCAATTAATTAAGTTAAAAGTTAATTTTTAAAATTATAATAAGTAAAAAATTATAGCTATTAACTCATCAAATAGTGCAAATAATTATAAATTATCACTTATAGAACTAGAGAGGGCTCCATTTGGCTTCGACAAATAGAGGTTTCAACGCAAGCGTCGAATGTTTTTGCTTCAGCTTCAAAATAGGGTATTTGGATCAGCTTCAACAAATAGGTTCAACTCCTTGCTTAGATTGCAACAAAGAAGTTTATGGCTTCCACTTATGCGGGTGCATGTTCGGCTTCAACAAACAAAAGGGAACGACAATACTCGTTTTTGATGAATGCAGAATACACATTTGATACATAACTTTGACAAACAAATAGTGAAATCCCAACTATTGATTTTTACTTCGACGACCTTGCTTCAACAAGTATTGTTGGGAGCTTCAACAAGACGACAGTGGAGGCAGCTTTGACGAAGAGGTATAATAAAGGTTACACACTACTTCAATATCTTATCTTTCCCCAAATTGTGTCCAACCCATGTTCAATGTCTTGTCGAGGCGTGTCCTAGACATGTTTGGGTTGAAAAACTATGGCTTTACCAAAGTTGGCTAATCTCCTTGAAATACTTGTCACACATCATCATTCGTTGATTTATATCATGATGCACGAAGATTTTTCTAGGAAGGGAGAAAAAAAAACACCGTTGGTCGTCAAAAGCATTGTCCATCATTTATTAATTGTATTATTGTTGTTTAGGAATGATCAAGAGATTCAATGTTTTAAAGGTTTAATTGGGGTTGAATTGGATGAACTAATAAATATTAAATTTATTTTAATATTATTTAAATGATGTAATAATTATATTCTCACCAATTTAATGTATAATATTCTAATCCGTTTGAATATAATTCTAAATCAACTCTATTTTTAAACTATTTTTTTATTTCTAGTTATTACATCAAAGTCAAAAAACTAAAAATTAGTCAATATTAAAATTAATTTGTTCATAAAAAACGGTTTGATTCACTGCTTCAGTTTTGGTTTTAGTTAGTTCTATATGGATGCAATTTTGAACTTGGACCGGACTAGTGGGTTCGATTAAATTTTTAAAGCCATGGGAATAATATAAAAAAACCAATAGAATTTAGCCTATTTAAGATCATTTATTTATTTGTTTATCTCAAAAAATGAATTAAACTGATAATAAACTATGCTTGTAACTTTAGTTTTTTATTATTTTTAAAATAATTTGATTTCTCTTAAATTACTTAGAATAAGTTGCAGGTATTTTTTGCTATCTTCAAAACAGGCTTTTTGTAACTTTTTCTGCTCTCAAATAGCCCTGATTCCCATCATGCCATGATCTTCTTTAGTGATTATTGGTGTGGCTGAGGACTAGGATTAATAGATAGAAGGTTGAGGTCGTTTATGTTAATATATTATGCAGGCTACTATAGTGTGGTTACGTGGGGTTGTGTGTAAGGAAGATATCTTTCAAAAATGCATTTCCGTTTTTTATTTCTAAAATCTCAATATTTGATTTTTGGTAGTTGGTTAGGTTTTAATTTTCATTTAATCAAACAAATAAAAAATTTGATAGTAATTGAAGGATTCACGAAACTGAAATCAATATTATATATGTAATTATGAAATTGTTGATGTTTGTTGATGATTGAATTCCTACTAATAACTAAATTTTGTTTATTTCGTAACTGAGACCTAAACCGATTTGAATTTTGATTCGATTGGTATGGCTTTATCAAGATTTTAGCTGGTTCAATTTTTTGGATTTCAGATTTCGGTTGCAATTTGTTTTGTTGACCAATTTGAAAACCGATCAGTTCAAACCGACCAAATGCTTATCCCTAGGTAAGCTTGTGGCCTAAGATTCATCCAGCAACTGCTACCACCATACTAAGTGAATGTAAACCCTTTAATTGATCCCCTTTTTCTTGTAGTAGATCTCACCTTACTAGCTGATGGTTTTTGAATGAAAGTGATGTTGCTCATAATCTAACTCTGCAACTCGAGGAAGCTCTGCCACCCTTCTCAAACCACTTCTATTGTGTTGCTGACTATCTTATTGGTTGCTTGGCATGGATCTATGTGTGGAGACTATTTACTAAAAGAGTGTAACCTTTCTGATAGTGACATGGTTGCTTCAACTCCATGCTTCTTGCTTAGCTTCATGCTTCACAAGGTTCTCAACCTCTATATGATGTTAACCATTATTCTTAACACATTCAAAGTGTTTGAATAAAAGCTAATTTGATCGTCTTGGGGATGTAGAAACCTAAAGAAAATAATAAATTAATTATACTTTGTGAAAACAAGTGCACAATAAAAATTAAACATAGTTATGTTTGGTGGAATGTTAAGAAAACAAAATAATAGTAATAATAAAATCTACTCTAATTGAGATACTAGCTAATATTTGTAATAAGTTTCGTTCTCAAGAAGAATTAAAAAATTAGTTGCACCTCAATCTACCCTCACTTAACTAGTAAAGCATGCACATGCACACAACTGGTGCATAGCTTCAAGTTCTTGATACATTAAAAAAATAAAATATGGGATTTTTATGTCATCTAGTAATTTGATATTATATTTACTAAAATGAAAAATCCTTTTAGCATTCTTAATTTAATACTATGTCATATTAAATTGTTATATTATAAGGTAAACTATTTTAATACTAAATTATGCTAAATTAAATGTTTGTAACTATTATATGCATCTTATGGAATTATCAAAAAGGAATTATATTGTTTTTATCAATCATAAATGGTTAATGGAAAGATCCAACAATCATGTCATTTCGATTGTTCTCCTCCAAGAATAATATGAACTTATTCTCATGATTTTGGTGAAAGGTTGAAGTGATCATGTTAAAGTTTTATCAGTCCAAGTGATAATTGATCGTGATTCTCTTATCACATTGTTGAGATCAAGAAGGATATCACCAGAAATTTGTAAGCATGATCAGAATGTCAATCGATATTATAAGAGGAAGATCAAAGAAAGTTAGACTTTTAGGTCAAATTTCATATTGCCAGATGATTAATGGATAAGGATATAATTAAATTTTTAGATTTGTTTGGATGAGTTTGCCCACATTTTTGAAGGGAACCAACCATTTGGCTTACTGATATTTTTAGAAAATAGAGAAATTTATTTTTGGATTTTTTATTATAACAATTTAGTTGTAAAATAATAAGGGTATTTTACTGCCTACACCAAGAAGTTAATGATGGATCTAAAAGTTTACTATTTTGATTGGGTTTCATCATGAAAAAAATGAAATCATTAATGACATTTACATAAAATGCCTGTAGGGGCACATTCCTCTAGTCCCCCAGGAAAATTTCTACCGTATTAGAGATCATAAACAAACGAATTGTTACTATGTATAAAAATGAGTGACGCGGGATCGCGTCTCTGCATGTTGGCTCGTGATTGCGTTTTGTTGAGAGTGCTGAGTCGCGCCTGGGTGCTCTTGGACGGTTCGTACCAGACATCTGTGACAGTCAACTGGCTTTTTCTTTTGAGTTTGATACCTCTTTTCAACAATTGGACCACTTCTTAGTTATTTAGGGCTTATATAAGTGCTTTATGTGTTTTCGGCAGGAGAGTTTTGCATATGTTTTATGTCGGGACAGCAGTTGGCGTCCCATGTGCTCTCTTCTAGGGCTTGTATCCAAGGGAAAGTGGTTCTCTGATTGTATCTTGTGCCGAGGGGGTGATTATTCTCGATCTCCTCTTTCGCCACAATTTTTCTTTCGGTGTCATCGTCCTTCCTCCCCGCAGTAGCCACCGAACAACCCTTCCAGATTATTTTTATGCAGTTTCAATTGCTGCCACCTTCCTGAACCCGCCTCCATTGATGCTGCAGCCTTTCCGACCCCTTTCTGCTGAAGTTGCCGCTCTCCAACACCTTATCCTTCCCTTTTCATCCACCCAGACAACTGTGACAGTCAACTGACTCTTTATTTTGGGTTTGACAGCTCTTTCCAACAGTTGGACCACGTTTTAGTTATTTAGGGCTTATATAATTGCTTTTTGTGTTTTCGGTCAGGAGAGTTTTGCATATGTTTAATGTCGAGACAACAGTTGACATCTCATGTGCTCTTTTCTAGGGCTTGTATTCAAGGGCAAGTGGTGCTCTGATTGTATCTTGTGCCGAGGTGGTGATTATTCTCAATCTCCTCTTTCGCCACAACTTTTCCTCTGGTGCCATCGTCCTTCCTCCCCGCTGTAGCCACCGAACAACCCTTTCGGATTGTTTTTATGCAGTTTCAATTGCTACCACCTTCCTGAACCCACCCCCATTGCTGCTCCAGCCTTTCCGACAACCATATCACCCTCCGTTGCTACCAACTTGTAACGACCTTCTAGTCCTTCTACCTTTCAGACGCCAAGCATCTAGCTCTTTCACATTGTTGCCTCCGCCCCTATCCCTCTTCTCTATCTCTCTCTGTTTCGGCCCCCAAACAACAAACTGTTGTTGTTTGGACTGCCATACCTAGGTTCATAACTGTTTCAGCCGCCCATCATCCAAAGCCCGCAAACCCCTTCCTACTGAAGTTGCCGCTCTCCAACACCTTATCCTTCCCTTTTCAACCAGCCATCACCACTTTCAGTCCACCCAAGCGACCTCTCTCACCCCTGAATCAACCTCTAGTTGAGTTTGTGTTCGAATCTGTTGTTTTTTCCCGTTTTAGTGTGTTGGTTGTAATATTCTATTTTTTTCAACAATAATGATTTGATTTTCCTTTGTTATTTGAGTTAACTCCGGTATCAAGTAACGAGAGGTGAAAAAAAATGGAAAAGGCAGAAACAGAAACAAAGAAAGGTAAAAGGTAAAATTATATTTTTCTCAACAACATGGTAAAGGCAACAATACACATTTGTAGTAGAAAATGAACTATCTAGAATAAGGGTAATATGGTACTTAGCTAGGTAGTTATGATTTTCGATTGAGTGGCATCACCCAATTGTCTTTTCTTGCGGCTGACATATTGTTACTTTCATCATCCGGCAAGCTGATGGGTCGTGATCAAACCATCAGCTTGAATTTGAGCTGGTTGAACCATGATTTAGGTAGAGGTTTTGTAAGAATGTCGGTCGTTTGTTCTTGAGTATGATAATGATGAATATGTATTTCCTCCGATTTAATATGATCTGATATAAAATGATTATCAATTTCAATGTGTTTCGTGCGTTCATGGAACACCAAGTCATTTGTTATAATCATAGCTGATAGATTGTCGCAATATAGTTTTGTATGCTGTAATTAGAAAATATCAATGTCTTGGAAGAGACGTTGTAGCCATATGGCTTCTGTTGTTGTTGTTGTTGTTGCAAGTGTCCGATATTCAGCCTCCGTCGATGATAGGGCCATCATGTGTTGCTTCTTTACAGTCCAGGAAATTGGTGTGCTGCTCGAGTACACACAATAGCCCATGGTAAATCGGTCGTTTGTACTCTCGTCGGCCCAATCTGAGTCTGAGAAGGTTTATACTTGAAGTCAAGTTGTCGTAATGAGAATGCCTTGATCACTTGTACCCTGTAAATAATGAAATACATGTTTAAGTAATTGGTGGTGGGAGCTAGATGGATTCTGCATGTGTTGGAAAAACTGATTGATGTCAAACGAGATATCTGGTGTTGTAATTGTGAGCTATTGCAGTGATCCAGTCAATTGCTAATAGGTAGTAGGATCTTCCATGGAGTTGATGATATCTGGTGGTTGATTATTCTTCGAGGGTAGAGTAGATAATGACTTGCAACATGCCTCTAGAATAAAAATGATTGCGACAGGTGATTTCAATGCCAAGATACAACTATGCCGATTCCTATTTTTTAATCTGAAAGTTGGAATGAGTGTATTTTTCAACTCGACTATGATAGATGTGCAAGTACCTGTGATCAAAATATCATCCACATAGAGAAGAACATATGTGAGATGGATATTGTGTTTGCATATAAGTACTGATTGATCGACTTTACTGAATTCGAAGCCTAGGCTCGTGAAAAATGTCGATATAGTGGCAAACCATTTCCACCGAATTTGTTTAAAACTATATATGGTCTTTTTGAGTAAGCACACATGTGCTAGGAGTTGATTGTCAATGAATCTAGTAAGTTGCTGTGTATATACTGTTTCGCCAAGAACACCATGTATGAATGTGTTGGAAACATCAAGTTGAAATACTGAACATTGTTTTTGAAATGCAATGGTAATGAGGGTTTCAGAGAGTAGGCATTTTTGCTACCGTTCTGAATGTATCGTGGTAGTTGATTCCCAATTTTTGTTTGTGTCTCTGTGCTACTAGGCGAGCTTTATGCTGGGCCACCAAACCGTCCAAGTTGAACTTTGTACAATAGGTTCAGCGACAGCTCAGGATGGGTTGATTTGTGGGGAGTGGAACCAATTCCCATCGAGCTTGGGCTTGCAAGACCTAGAATTCCTCATTCATGGCTTGTCTCCATGACGAAAATTTCATAGCTTGAGAGTAAGATGTGGGGTCGAAGGGCTGCTCCAATTGATGAGATAAGTTGAGATGGTAGACAGGTTTCAACTTGCCGGTTTTTGCTCTTGTTTTCTTTGAGTGAGAAGGAAGAGTCCATTGTGAGGGGGAACGTGAGGGCTGCTTGTTGTCGTTGGGGTTTGGTGAACCGAGAGACCTGGACTTTGTTGGGGAAATTCATATTGCTTAGGGATTGTGGAAAGATGTGTGAATTTGGATGTGAAAGTGGTATGTGATGATGAAGTGGTGTTGCAAGGGGATAGAACTGGAATGAGTAGGGGTTGTGAGTGGTGTTTATGTTTATAGTGAGAGTGTTATGCGAGGGGACAACGAAGGGATATGATTGCTCATAAGTAATGACATGCCTAGATATGATAATCTTGCACAATTGTTGATGAAAGCACTTGTATCCTTTGTGATTAGCTAGGTATCCCAAGAAGACACATAAGATGGACCTTGGGGCCAATTTATGATCTGCATGTGGCTTCATCCAGGGATAGTACACACACCCAAAACTTGTACGATTAGTATGTGTGGGTGTGTGTTGATATACTAGTTCATAAGGGGACACTCGAGGGGTATTTCTAGATGGCATAAGCTTGATGAGATAAGTTACGGTAAAGAGAGTGTCAACCCATAACTGGTATGGTTGAGATGCATCGGAAAGAAGGCCTCATGTGCTTTCACTTAGATGCCGACATTTGCATTTTGCTACACTGTTTTTTGTTCTGGAGCATATGGGCAAGATAATTGGTAATTGATGCCATTGTTGGCTAAGAATCGTGCCTAATTATGGCTCATAAATGCCTCCTTCAGATTGTAGAGGGGTTATGGTAGTCTGAAATTGAGACTTAATCATCTTGATGACTGTTATACATTTAGTGGTTACCTCAGATTTAGAAACAAGAGGAAAAACCCAATAGAACTTTGAAAAGTCGTCCATGAATATAACATAGTAGCGAAAACTTAGATGAAATACATGAGGGATAAGGTCCTCATACATCAATATGGCTAAGTTGTAAGTGAGCATAAGCATGAGAAGAACTAGAAAATGATAGTCTACAACTTCTACTAAAATTGCAACTATTACATGATAGTATATTGGATGTAATGCTTAATATAAGATGTAGTTTACTAAAGTGCTTGATAACACCTTGATCCAGGTGTCCAAGATATCGATATCAGATTGACAGAGGGAGGAAAGAGGCATGGAGAGCTTGATGAGCTGATGTCTTCGGTGGAGTCGCTTGGAGAGGATAGAGACCATTAGAACTGAAACCCCAAAGAAGAGGCTTGTGTGTTTGTGGATCAAAAATGGTAAATCCGGTAGCATTGAAAAGTATTGAGACTTTCTTATCTCTTGTGAGCTAGTGAACTGAAAGTAAATTGTGAGATAGGAATGGAGCATACCAAATTTGAGTTAGAATTAGCTACTGATTGGCATCAGTAGGATTCCATCACCAAAATGATGTATTTGTATTTGTTGGCCATTCCTCGCCGAGATGTATTCAAACCCTTGAGGTGTTGTGACCTTTTGTAGGTGGTGGGGATTTAAGTTCGTATGTGTTGTAGCTTCGGAATCGAGGATCCACTTGGCATTTGAAACATATATCACTTGATTTGGAGGAGGTTTGTAGTCCAAGTTTGTTCCATGCCAACAAATGTTGGTCGAGTGACCAACGTTGTTTCGAATTTGACATGTAACAGATGGTCAATTGGAGCTATGATTTCCCCGCCCCTACTGGTATGGAAGGAAGAGAATGCCTTGTTCGCGGCTTTTTGTGGAGTTGTTGAAGTGGCGTTGGGATTATTGAAAGTTTGATTGGAGAATTGTTAAGTGACTTAAATTTTAAATTATCTATGGTGACATTGATTTCCTTAGTGCATGTGAGGGAATAAAAATCATCCAACTCGAGAGGTTGGATTTTAGCTCTGAGCGCTCTCTTGAATGCTTGATACTGTGCTGGCAGTCCATTGAGAGTATTGAAGATGATGTCCTCCTTATCAAGATGGTTGTCCGCTGCCGAGATGTTATCCGTCAGACCTTTCACCGCAGATAAGTATCTTTTCATAGACTAAGATTTCATGGTCAACGAGTGCAAATTGTTCTTCAATTGTATGAGTCTAGATTGATTGGTAGGTTGTATCCTCTTGGCGAGGGTAGACCATTCTTCTGTCGTAGTTGTGAGGTTGAGGACATAGGGAAGAATCATAGAAGAGATGGTGGATTAGAGGATTGCTGAGAGGTTTTGGTCAATTAGCAACCAAGTAGTGTTGTGTGGATTCAACGTTGGGGAGTTCACTGTGGAGAAATTGAATTGGGGAGGTGAGGGGATGCTGCCATCAAGGAATCTAAAGAACCCATTGGCTGAAAATATTTTGGTAATTTGAGCTTTCCTTAGGGGATTAATTATCTACTGATAAGGGGTTTTGGGGCAGACAATTGATAGTGCTCATGAGAAACTCAAGTGTTGGGAGGTATGTGTGTGAACTGGAGGGGAGCAAGTGAAGAGTTGTTATGAGATTCAGATGCTTAGGTTTATGCCATCTAGGGCTCAGGAGATTTACCTTGCTGGAGGAGCTTGCGACCTATAGAGAAAATGGGATACTGCGCCTGACCAGTCGATCGCTGGTGGTGAACCTAGTTGACCGGATGAGAGATTCCGCCAAGGTTAGAGGACCTGCTCTGATACCATAATGTTTGGTGTAAGAAATGAAAAAGGCCGAAACAAAAACAGAGAAAAGTAAAAGGTAAAACTATATTTTTCTCAACATCACGGTAAAAGAAACTGTGCACATATTTGTTGTAGAAATGGATTTCTCTAGAATATAAAGGTAACATGTTGTCCGTCCCTCTCCCTCACTGTTTCCAGCACCTCATGGCCTTTGAGCCCTTCTACCTTGCAGTCGCCAACCTTTCAACTCTTTCACATTGTTGCCGCCGCCCCTATCCCTCTTTTCCCTCTCTGTTGCAACCCCCAAACAACAAACTATTGTTGTTTGGACTGCAGCCCCTTGTTGTATTGCTGTTTTTGTCAATTAGGAAGAGCGAAAATCAGACAGCTAAATTGAGAGTTTTCTATAATTTGGATCTTCCTTATTCAAATTATTTTCAATGTTTTTATTCTGATTTATTTCCCTTTTAGTTGAATATTTAGATTATGAATATGTATTATTAAGTTTTCTAAAATAGATTATGCACTTTATTTTGTACCTAAAATAGATTGTAAGATTATTATTTAATGGAATGAAAGCAAAGGGAAAAGACATCGAGCCTATTCAGAATTCAATCTATTTTCTCAAAACTTTGACATTATATCAGAGAAAAATTTTTATTATAACCACAGATAATCATTGGAGAACATTCAAGACTCTCTTCTCGCCGGCCTTCTTGCGGGAAGGGACGGGAGGAACTATCTCTTTGCCTTGATTCTCGCTCTTCGAATCTTTCCGGTTTGAATCTTTCTCGAGCCTTTGAGAATCGTTTGTCTTCATCTTCGAACTCATTCCATCTTCGCCTGCTCTGTGAACTCATCCTTCTCCTGCTCAGACGAAAGGGCATCGTGCTGGAAGGATGTGTGTGCATCGATGGAGACATTGATCGAATCAATAAAACTTTTAAGATCACGATGAAGCCAATCCATATCAGATAAATTGGATTATTTTGGTAGCATTTGGATTGTGTAACTGGAAGCTGATCCTTCTTGTGGCTATGATTAGAATTTCTGGACGACAATGATAAAGGATTTCTTGCTTTTCTTTGCTCAAATCATGTTATGGTTGATGAGTTGTTTCTGAGGCTTCGACATTCTCGGTTTCGACATTCTCGGCTTCGACACCTTCGCCTTCGACACTCACGGTTTGAAGATTTTTTGGTCTCGACAGTGTTATCAGTTTCTTGTTGTCAAATTGATATTTTCTGATCAGTCAACATCAATTTGAGGGGGGGCGTCAATCAGAAAGGACAAAAATCAGACAACTAAATTGAGAGTTTTCTACAATTAGGATTTTTCTTATTTAAATTATTTCCAATGACTTTATTTTGATTTATTCCCCTTTTAGCTGAAGATTTAGATTAGGAATATATATTATTAAGTTACCTAAAGTAGATTATTCACTTTATTTTAGACCTAAAATAGATTGTAAGATTATTATTTAATGGAATGAAAGCAAAGGGAAAAGACATCGAGGCTATTCAAAATTCAGCCTATTTTTTTCATAACTTTGACAGTTTTAGCCACCCATAATCATTGCCACCCCTCATCCATGCATAGAAACCCCTTCCTGTTGACGTCGCCACCCTCCAACACCTCTTCCTACTCTTTCCAGCCACCTATTAGCACTCAGTCCACCTAGCCGATCTCCAGCATCCTCTGGATCGACCTCTAGTTGAGTTTGTGTGTTGAGTATGTTGTTATTTCCCATTTCAGTATGTTGATTGTAATCTCCTATCTGCTTTCAACAATAATATTTTGCTTTTTCATTATTGTTTGGGTTAACTTTGATATCGAGTTATGAAACTGAGTTGAATTGTTGTAGAAAGAGAGGAATCCAAGTCAAAGGAAACATATCTACCATAAGAAAACTCTATTGAAGTACCATTATTTTGATTAATAGACCTCTATGGCCCCCTTTCCATACAATTTCCCTTCCATTTTTAAGCCGCTGCAGCCCTTCATTATGGGCTTATGTCATGGCGTAGAGAAATTGGCTACAAAGCAAATTTGGATCAATTTTTGATGCAAATGTGAATGATGAAACATAAAATTCTTTTTCCTACTTATTGAGATTATAAAATAAGAAATTATCTTCCTTTTAAAATATAGAAAAAATTTAAAGGCAGTTATGATAAATTATTTGTATTATGAAATTATAAAATTACATATGCATAAAAAAAAGTTACTTATGATTGAATGTGATTGTTTTTTAATATTATAGGTTAATATTCTCTGTTGGATGTATTTTATATATATATATATATATATATATATATATATATATATATATATATATATATATATATATATATATATATATATATATATATATAT
>NEWO01000002.1:4634550-4651582 GCA_003013225.1 Phalaenopsis aphrodite | reverse complement strand
TCAAAAATGTCCTTAATGTTTATAAATAAAGGAATGCTTATATTTTTATCATACAAGTCCCTCTAGCTAGAAAAACAGAATGATTAGAACCCTAGTAATTTAAAGAAGTTTCAAAAATCTTTTTAATGTTTATAAATAAAGGAATGTTTGTATTTTTGAAATGTTTTATCTTCCCTTTTCTATGAATATTTTCAGTTTTGATGATCTAACCTTTTTGTTTTAGGTCCATTTACATACATACCACCCAATTCCTATGTATTTACGTGTCTAATGCCAAAACTTTGCTTTTTTTACATTTATACCACCCAAATCTTTCATATCACACCAAATATAGCGTCATTTTTAACTTTTAAAAGGTGAAATTAATCTTTTCATACATAAGTAAGGCGGTATGTGCGTAAAAATTGAAGTTTTAGTGTTAGATATGTAAATACATTAGAATTGAGTTGTATGTAAACCGTCCTTTGCTTTTCTCTCGAAGTAAAAGCTGAGTTGCATGCATCTCTCTCTGTCATTTTGTATGTTTGTGTGATTGCCAGGGTAAATCCTAGAGCTCCACATTGTACTTTCATTTTCACAGCATTTTATAAGTTTTATACACATTTTTCTGACTTGTTAATTTATTTACAGGCTGATGTCGATGGGAATGGGACTATCGACTATATAGAATTTATTACTGCTACAATGCACATGAACCGGATGGAAAAGGAAGAACATTTGTACAAAGCTTTTGAATATTTTGACGAGGATAGGAGTGGGTATGCATCGCCTGCGAAAATTTTACTAAATTCTATTTTGCAGAAACTCTCTTTGTGCTTCATCAGGCATTCATTCTTAACTCCATTTGCGCAGATATATCACTATGGAGGAGCTGGAGCAAGCTCTGACGAAATACAATATGGGTGATGCCAAGACAATTAAAGAGATTTTAGCAGAAGTTGACACTGATAATGTAAGCTTATTTATACTTCATATTTTTATATATGTCCATATATTTGAAGATATATTTTATAGGATTTAATGAGTAGTTGAAATGTTGAAATAACTGACTTGTTCTTGCAGAATTTTAGTATTATTTCTATTTATTTTTTGTTCTCACATGACGTAAAAAAGACATCCCTTGTGATTTTTCTGCTGTAGGTGATGAGTATTATCAGAATATGGCTGCTAAAGCCACTGTACCAATTCTAACTTGATAAAATTGTAGAAAATAAAAGAAGAGAAAAAAAAAATCATACATATCAAACATTTCTTATGAATTTACATATCAAACACCTAAATTATAATTTTTAAATTTGTAACACTCAAATCTTTCATATCACATAAACATACATTTTCATGCATAGATAAAGTGTTATAAATATAAGTAAGATTTACATACATACCACTGGATTCCTATGTATTTATATATCTAACTCTTGAACTTTAATTTGTACATATATGCCATCTTACCCATGCATGAAAAGCTGTACTTCATTTTTCTCAAGTTAAAATATTGGCATTTTTTATGTGACATGAGATTTGAGTGTTACAAGTGTAAAAAAGTGAAATTTAGGCGTTAGATATGTAAATATATAGAAATTGAATGGGCATGTAAATAAATGCCCCCATAAAAAAGCTTGACCGAAGAAAATACTTATTAATGGGTTTTTCTTCCTCTCTGTATCATTAACTTGCTACTGTTTTTAATAGGATGGGAGAATCAACTATGATGAGTTTGTAGCCATGATGAGAAAAGGAAATCCAGACATTGGTCCCCCAAGACGGCGCAAATAAACGTTAATTTTTTTTTAATTGGATTTTTATTTTGATTTTTTCATGCTGGTTTGTCTGTGCTCTCGAAGGGATTTTGTGCTTTCCATTATGCAAAATTCTCTGCAAGAGAGATCTTTCCCTCTTTGTATTCATTTAAGATATCCCTTTGCAGGACTTCAGTGTTGTATTCTAAGCTTTTGTTTTCTTTTTTTAACGGAAGTTTACATCCATGCCACGCTCAATTATTACAGAGGCATTTTGAATCCTTGCCTACTTTGGTAGCAACCAGACTACCACATGTATTCTTAAATTTTATAGACAAGTATCAATTGATATTATCCAACAACTTGCTCCAAATGCACCCATTTTTCTCTTGCCATCCACCTAGTAGTTAATATTTCTAGACTCCAGTCTGCAAACATTCTACGCATAATCTGTTATACCTCATGAATCTTTAACCCTTTTTTGAACTTTTTGATAGACATGCACTTAAACCTCCAATAATTATAATTTAGTTGTGATATGTGCTTGTACCTAAGTTGCTAGTCCAATTTTGTAGAGATAAACACACATGCACGATTAAACCATGCATTTATTCAAATTTATTTTAACATATAATTCAGGTTGTACACCCCTATAATATTATTTAAACCACATACTTTCATGTTTTTTAGATATCTGAACTGTGATGTAATTTTAGCATTCTTGAAATTTTTATTAGTATTGTTGGTAAGTATTTTTTACTATTTTATATTATCTAGGGGTGGACCTCACTTCTCCTAAAAAAATTGAGGTATTTACATGCCTATAATTATTATATTTTTTTATATTTACAACTCAAGAACATTCTTATTAACATGCATAACCCTCAAATATTTGACATTGTATAAAAATGTCACTTATTAATTTTCATAAATAAAATATATATTTTCATGCATAAATTTATAGCACTACCCTGCTACAAATGCAAATATTAATTTGTTGTTGTTAGATATATAAAAATATAAAATTTTTGTGTGCGCGTAAATTAAAAAAAAATATATGGCCAAGAAAAATCTAATATCCTCGTATGTAGATCAGGGCGTTGGACGGGCCGTGCTTGACTAGTTAAAATGGTTTAGGCCTGGTTTCTATTTGTAAAGGAATAATCAGGCCGCTCAGGATATAGGCCGGGCCGAGCCGGCGCACAAGCTTTAAAATCATAGAAAACAGAATATGAAGCAAGCCCGCCCAGATCTACTCGCATCCTTCCACTTGCACGTTGCATTTACAGAATGCTGTTTGCTGGTCTTAGCCGCAGCAAATCTTCCTCGCTCCTAGTCCAGTCCGTTCATCTCCAGCTTCTCAAGCCTGAGTTGCCTCTATCTCCCCTCCAACAACAGAAGCCTTTATCGTATTGACTACTCCTTACTCTCCTGCCTCTTCTTCTCTCTGTCATCGCGGGCTATGCTGATTTCAGCGGCGGCGCTGAGAGATAATGGGGGATTAGAGTTTCCTCCACCGTCAAACTTTAGGGTTTTCCTGGCTGCCGTATTTTTCTTGCCATGTCTACTGCAGGACGCTGCCTCGCTCGAGGGCCGCTGACTCCGCGGCTTCTTCCCTCTCTGTTTAGTCTGTCAAGAAAAGATTGCTGCCTGCCAGCGAAAGCACGGAGCTTTCATCTTCTCCACGCCATATCGCCTCGTGAAGAATCGAAGAAGGTTTCTTTACTTCATTCTTTCTGTCTGAATATTGATACGATATACATGTTTTTCGTTTTCTTATTGTTGTTTTTCATGTAGAAATGGAGGGTGGGTCTTGTATCCTGCTTCAAAAATGATGAGAAGTCCACTTCGAATGATGATGGATTTGAATTTGTGGAGATCAGGTCGGATCGAGAATTGGATAAGCCTATGTTGGATCCTTTGGAAAATGAGGAAAAACATTGGATTATTGTCATTCAGAAGGTAAAGTTATCGATCTTGTTCTGTTTTATGGAGTTTCAGATCTGCCACATCTCTTTTGATTTTGTATCTTGAATGTTTAGATTTGTAGTACATTTGTAATTCTTTCTTGGTCAGTTTGCTTGATATTCCTCTGCTGGAAAATGGGTTTGTGAAGGTTTTGCATGTGCTTGTCAACATGGCATCTGGTAAAATTAGTCTGGTAACGGATTTAAGCGGCATTTATCTTAAATCTGCTATACAGAATTAATGGGCAAATTTTAAACCCTGGATTTAGTAAATCTAGTTTCTTCTCAATCCCTGTTTGTTTTGTATTAAATCCAGGATTTACTAAATCCTGGTGCTGGCAGGATTTAGTAAATCCTACAAGATGTACCAAAGCTGTTACTGGATAGCTCCTCTTATTCAGGTTTTGACTTTTAGGGGTAATTTGGGCATTCCAACCTCAACATTGGTGATGCAAGGAGACATCTTATGTTTTATCAGTAACTAGGTGCATGAAGATTTTGTCATATGTCGAACTAAATTAAATTATTTAAATGTTAGATTCAATGATAATCATTGAGCATATTATGTTGGCCAGGATAAAAATAAGAGCATTGATGCATTAAATAGAGTTTCTATTTTACATACCTTAAAGGCCTATAATATAGATTGTGCTATTTTTAAGGACTTTTAATGGAAAATATAATGCATTAAATAAATAGTCATTTCTTTTTAGTAAAGAGTTTAATTTTAAAGATGGCCTCATTTTTAAGAGAACTTATTTATTTATTTCTTATTCATCTTAAGGATTCCCTTATTTTTGAATGACATGTTGGTGGTTTTAAAGTCCTTTATTACGAATAAATATTTTTAACTAAGTTTAAAAATAGAATCGGTGTGAAATGATTTTATAGTTCCAAACTTATTGAACATTTAAGGCAAATTTAATTAATATTAGATCATACACGCCTTCACCAACAGTTATAAATGTTGGGACATGTTCATTATATTTCATGTTAGTACAACCTTAAACTTTGAGGAAATTTAATTTTATGTTTATTACATTAGATTGATTTTCTAAAATAGCTTACTTTATTTTATGGTTTAAAATTGTTAATGACTCACATTTAACTAAAATTTATTTTAACCATTATCATTACCCTTATCCCAACTATTTGGGTTGACATTATAAATATTTTTTTATTCAGTTTTATTGAGTTGACTTGTTAAATTTATTCTTGACAGATTATTTTGAGAATGTAATCTTAGATTTATCAAATATTCTTCCTAAATATATCCACATGACGTCAGTCAATATAATCATTCAATAGCTGACCCTTCTTAATTTTTTCAAACATTCATTTTAACAATTCTCATCTTCGTAGATTTCTTAGATTTTTTTAAGCTAGCTTGCAAATAATTTGATTTCTTAGATCTTTCAAAAAGCCTTATATTCCTTTAAATCATGGGCGAATCAAACATCTCATGTGGCTGTGATGAAACCAAATGTCTATAGTTATGACTTTGAAGAACTTGCAAAAGACCTTTCTTGACCTTGAGAAAGAAGGAAGTTGAGTGGGGTAGTAAATTAAGGAAAATGGGAACTCTGCTTTTAGATATATTAACTTACTCTTACATATGAAATATACATGAAGGTTATAATGTTTGGCATAACTTGAGAGCAGCCAAGACGAACTGATATTTTAGTATAGTTTTTTTAAGCTTGGGCTAGACTCATTTTACTTTTAGGCTTAAAGATTAGGCTCGAGCTTGTCTCAAGCTCGAGCATTTTTTTCTTTCACTTTAATTATTTATGGGCTGAGTGGATTGAGCTTACGCCATTCCAGCTAAATTAAATTGAGTACTTATAATTAAGCTTTTAATGGTGGGTTGCTAATCAACCCTTAGTAGAGTAGACTAGACCCCTATTTGGAGTTATATGATTTTTAGAGTGTCGCCTCCATTTATACAATGGATATAACTTTCTAGGGAACCATTCTAATCTATTAAGGGAAAGTACAAAAGACAATCATGCAACTCTTATATCCTATAAAATGTGTAAAAGAATAATATGCTCGTAGACCTCTGTCTGTGATGCCCACTAATTAATTAAGTGATAAAAGGCCTGCTATCGTAATGATGGGCATACTCCATATATAACCGAATGACATGCTTAAAATATATAAAAGAAATAAAAATATAAACAAATATTAAAATATATTATAATCCCTCATTATTGAGAGTTCTCACCCACTGCCTTTTCACTAATAACTTCCAAGGGGCACTATAATCAAAATCACCTAGAGCTCACAAAAAGGCTAAGGTCATATTGATGTGCTAACAATGATTGTATTGAAAATTCTCTTGTAAGAAAAAATTAGAACTTTTGATTTGAGTTGTCATGCTTAAAATATGCTTCTGAACTACCACCTAGATCACATACCCTCTAGTGGCCATATTTAAAACTCTAACCTGTATTTTGGCAATTTTCCTAATGCATGTTTCCCTTTATTAGTCAATGTCGGCCACAAAAGGTATGGACTATATCTATCTATCTTTCTATCTATCTATCTATCTATCTATCTATACACACACAGACACACACACACAGACACACACACAGACACACACACACACACAGCAGCAGCAGCAAAGCTTGAATGAACGTTTTTCATTTACTACTTAATCAAGATCATAAAAATTCACATTAGGTACACATCTGAAGCTAGGTGTGCTTTCAAAGGCAACCACTAATAACTTAGTAGTGGTCTGTTTAGACGATACTACTCATTATTTTTCATGAGGTAATTAATGTCCTTAATAATAATCTAAATAGAGGCAAATTATTCCTGGTTAGGTATATAAAATAAAATCATTATAGGGTTTTTCATGATAACTTTTGATGCAGATTGTCTTAGGATGTAAGGCTTTCCTAATGCATATCTAAAAATGAGAAGCACAAATACGTTAAAAAGGTAAAAAATCACAGTCCATTTACTATAATAAAAACTTAATCTTTTTTATACAAATCAGAAGACACCTGCTAACTTTGCTTAATATAGTTATATTAATATAACCAAAATTTGTAAGTCCTTAAAAATAGGGTTTTTCATGATAGCTTTTGATGCAGAATGTCTTAGGATGTAAGGCTTTCCTAATGCATATCTAAAGATGAGAAGCACAAATACGTTAAAAAGGTAAAAAATCACAGTCCATTTGCTATAAGAAAAACTTTATCTTTTTTATACAAAATCAGAAGACACCTGCAACTTTGCTCAATATAGTTATATTAATATAACCAAAATTTGAAAGTCCTTAAAATTAATGTCTCATTCAAGATACCATAAAACTGATTTGAAATAATCTTAATTGTATACACAAAAAACAATTACAAAGTATATGAATGTAAAGGAGCGGATAAAATTTATGAAATATCAGTACTTATTTTAGTACGTGGACGAAACTTTTTTTGGAAAGTTATTGTAAATATTGGTGATGCACTCGAATAATTCACGTCCAATGGTATACACAAGCATATTTATGAGGAGTTTGGCCATGCTGAATTTTTACATATTTGAGGGTCCTAAAAAAAAAGCAAAAAAAAAAAATCCCAAGCAAGTAGTTTTCTCAAAATCTCCATAATCTAGCCTAAAACTGTGAAATTTGTGAGTAGGCCAGTATATATTATTGATAGGAGGGTTATTTAAACCTAATTGCAATAGACACAACAAATGAAAGAAATAAAAACAGAATAAAATAAAGTATGAAAATATAATGATTGAATAAAAGTAATAAAAGGTAATAATAAAAATAACAACTACGAATTTGCTGTTATAAATCTAATACATTCCCTCAAGCTGAAGCATAGATGTCAGTCATGTTCAACCTGAATTTGAAGTCATCGAACAAAGATCGAGGAAGTTTCTTGGTGAGGATATCTACTAGTTGATTACTAGAAGGTAAGAAATGAACACAAATTTCCTCGGACTTAATCTTTTCCTTAATGAAGTTTCTGTCAATTTCCACATGTTTGGTGTGATCATACTGGTCTGGATTGTGAGCAATGCCGATGGAGGCCTTAGTATCATAGAATAGCTATAACGGGACAGAGGTTGACATACAAAGTTCGCAGAGCATGACACATAACCAAAGAGCTTCATAGATCCTCAAGGATATGAACTAGAATTCAGCTTTAGCATTGCTCCAAGCAACCACAGATTATTTTTTGGTTTTCCACGTGATAAGATTTTCCCATACAAATAAGCAATACCTCAATGTGGAACGTTGATCTTGAACCTACTCAGCCCAATTAGCATCTGTATTAACAACAATAGAGCGAGATATGTAATGAGAGAAAAACAAACCTAAGCCCGATGTACCTTTTAAATAGTGGAGAATTCATTGGACAACTTGAAGATGGTGCTTATAAGGTTTATGCATGAATTGACTCGCTATACCAACTATGCGACCTATGTATGTGCGAGTTAGATGAGTTTCCCAACAAAACACTGGTATTGAGTCTTGTTGACAGACGCAACATTGAGAATGTCAGCTTTATTGGGATCCATAGGAACAACCACTAGTTTTCACAGAGAAATGTTGTTCTCAATCAAGAGATCAACCACATATTTGGCTGAGATGGGCAAATACCCCGAGTTGACCTAGCCACCTCAATGCTAAGAAGTACCGAAGAAATCCTAAGTTTTTCATTCCAAAGGACTTAGCAAGAATGTCTTTCAAGGACGCCAATGCTGGGAGATCCTTACATATAATAGCAATATCGTCAACATAGGCAATAAGGATAGCTACCTGTCATTGGAGGAATGCTGAAAGAAGAGAGTATGGTCTGATTGAGCTTGAGTAAAACCATGACCCACGACCACCTTTGTGAACTTGTCGAACCAGACATTTGAGGTCTGCTTTAGCCCATAGAGGGACTTTCACTGCCTGAACACTTGCCCTAACCAGACATTTGAGGCTATTACAAATTTTTTATTTTAAAAGTCAGACCACAGCTAGAAAGCTGTCACCGCACCTAATTAAGTGCGGTATGAAAACGCTGTTTCAACATTTTGAAAACGCATAAGCTGTGAAAACGCACTTTACCCAAACAGGTCTGGTGCGTTTTCAAAACGCCACCACAACAAATAAGCTGCCCCAAACAGTCCCTTAGAGTTAGATTGGTTGTTAAACAACTGACCATTTACTAGCAATGGAACTACAGGAGTCATCGACAATTCTGTTGGTATTCTTTTCAGAGCACGAATTATAGGTTGAGAAAGCTTGTGAGCCTCCGGTCATGTGATCCATGGTACCTGAATCAATAATTCATGGAGTAGAGGAAGAATAAATTGTGAAAGTCATAGGAAAAGTGTCTTGTTAGATGTGGGAGGTTGATGAACCTATAAATACTTGATTGGCTTCAAGAGCTTGATCAATTGCTTCATCTGGTTTTTCAGGGATTCGAAGGACTTTGGGATGTTCCGGGTAAGAGTCAGTTGAGCCATGGTAGACTTGGTCATTGCCGTGAGACCATTGGTAGTAGATGTTTTGGCCGAAGGTTTGTAAGCCGGCTTACGATGAAGTTTCCAACACTTGTTTCAAGTGTGGTGGGTTTGTGACAATAATCACAAGTGGGGTGACCAGTCCGAGTTGGCATAGAGAGGGTCGAGTACTATTTGAGATCAAGGCGTACGATTCACTAAAGCAGTAGAAGTGTCAAGCATAACAAATGTTCGACTTTCTTTCCATGAATCTCGATGAAAGCGACACGAGCAGAAGGAAGTGGATTTCGACCAAGAATACGCCCTCAGACTTTGTCAAGTTCTTTGTTAAGGGTAGCCAGAATTTTAACATATGATCTTTTTCTATAATCTTCTAGAAGAGGGATAGGTCGGCTGAAGAATCTCAATTGTAGTCGTAATGCAAAGTCGCACTTCATTCATAACGCAACAAGGTCATTGTAGTATAGGGTCTGAAGCCTATTTTGCTCTCTGGATTTTTTTAGATAGTTCATAGAGTTGGCCTGAATTTCTTAAATCTGAGTAGGTATCACGAATAATTGTCTAAAGGGCACTAGTTGACAGGAGGAACATATATGATTGGCCAATTGAAGTTTCCATAGAGTTGATCATCCACGACAGGACTATGAAGTTCTCCACTTCTCAAGCTCCATACGTCGGGTCAGTCTTTGGAGGCTCACGAATCACACCTGTGAGGTGACCTAATTTTTCACGTATTTTGATGAACAAAGACACCGCTTGGGACCATTGGAGGTAGTTACTGTCGTTCATTTTTGGGTTGTGATCAAGAAGTTCATGTTGGCTTCCAATCCCCCGGTTTGTAGAGAGGTTGAGATCGGTGACGATCCTCCGATGGACTCGTGCACGCTGTCTGTAGGAGGTTCGATGGTGGAGGAATCTGCCATACTTCCAACAGAGCCAAAGGTGATGTTGGGTTGCCAAGACATAGGAAGGACTTACAAGAGGGATGTCCGGTGGTTGAAAAAGCTTCAGGAGCAGCAGTCGACAAAACAACTGATAAAATAGGTTGGAAAACGGTAGATTGGAAAACACAAATTGGAGAAATAACCGACAAAACGGTTGGCTAGTGGCTGGAAGATTGTCTTGTACTGTGTAGCAGATAGTCCTGAGGAGACGCAGGTGGAGCTTAGCGGCAGAAAGGAGCGTCACACCAAACATGCTTTGTAGAAAGGAGCAGCCCACACTGGGTTCAGCGGCAGAAAGGAGGCGCAGGTGGAGCTTAGCTGCAGATTGGATTTGGGATTGATGCTAGAAGGTGGCTGCCGACAAGTTAGGGTGGAATCTCTAGGGTTAGAGCCATGGCTCTGATACCATATGAAATTTGTGACTAGAGCAACATATAGGATGGATATTTAAACCCAATTACAATAGACACAACAAAGGAAAGAAATAAAAACAAAATAAAATAAAATAGGAAATACATGATGAGGGAATACAATTAATAAAAGCTAATAATTAGAATAACGGCTAGAAATTTGCTATTATAAATCTAATAAAAACTGCAAGTTCAATTTTGGCAATTTCAGATGTCTAGTCAAAACCGCGTGTTCCCAGTCAAATTAATCAGGTTTCCAAGCACGTAGAACAAACATTCGAATGTCTATTTGTTGCAGTAAAGTTAAAGAGGAAGCCAACCAACCTTATAATCTTAACTCTAGAACTGCAAGACCCTGCCTTCTGGTTTAACGACAGTTCATGAGCCATATTAACCATAATAAGCAGTCCAATCAAAACACAAAGTGCAGCATGATGCGCAAGGCTTCATTTTTTGCTTCAAAGTGGAAAGCTCAGAGCAAAGCGTCACTTTTATTGACGAAAGTGCTAATAGATTATATAAAATTATTAATATATAAACACATTTATTAACAAATATAAAATATTAAGTATGACTTATGAGTTGACATTAAATAAATAAGAATGTGGTACAATACCTAACTTGAGGGCAAACATTAAGTGTGAGCTTACAAATTAAAATTTCGAATAATTTCTAATAGTTGCAATAATTTAAAATTTAAAAATTACAAAAAAAAAGTAAATTAACTTCCGTGCTTCAAAGCACGCTTTAGCAAAGTGAAGTGGGCGTCATGCACTTCATTTTGCTTCACTTCATTTCACTTTGCTCGTGAATCACACTTCAAAGCGCGCTTTTAAAAACACTGAAGGAAAAGGTAGCTGCTACAAAATGCAACTTGTGCTTTGCACAAGACAAAAACAATTCCATTTTAAAATTGCAACGGAGGACTGGAAATCCCATATAGAAGGGATTATAATTGCAAATATGAAGAATTGTAATCTACCTATAATAAAGTCCAAACTAATCTTAAACAGGAAAGCAAAAACTGAGCTTGGAAATTGATTGCTTGTAGTAAACCAGATTAAGTAATCAAAACATTAGAGAACACATCCCTTTCTTAACAACATCAATATCTTATGATGTTTACTATAAACTTAACCAGACAATTGAATAACTACTAAAGCAATATCAGTGCAAAGATATGGGTATTGCCTTAATTAAAAGGAATTGGGTATATTGAACGGCTTATTTAAAATTTGTCAAGCTACTCTCAACCTAATTGATTTGCTTGCTGAAAATCAATTTATGAATCTTTCCAAATATGGTCCTCACACCAATTCACATGAAACTGTTGCCCCGGTGCTTAGTCTAAGGGCAATTTTATTTTTTATTAGCCTAAGGGCTATTTAGTTTTTTATTATTTATTGTTATTTAGTATAAATAGGGCTAATATGTTTAGGGGGTTGGGTGGCATGAAATTATTATTGTGAGTCTTAGGTTTAAGATTTGAGAGAGATTTCCTACTTATCGAATTGTAGAAATTAGGATAGTCGCCTACCTCTCGAATTGTAGGTGCTTATATTTTATTTGTTCATGATTGTGTTGTTTGCTTTGGAAAAATAAAATGTGTTTTCCCTAATTTCTGCTTAAAAATAATCCCGGATCATATTAGATGCCTTTTATATTCACTATTAATAATGGACACAAATCATTTAGAAAATTTTTAAGAACAAAATGATTACATTGGCTTGGTAAAATGCTTGATGTAAATTCAGAAGATGGAAATAGAGGAATTCAGGATGTTGATTGGAAGTTCATGAAATAATATCAAATCTTATAAATTGAAAATTTTGACTGTTTTCAGAACTAACTTGAATCTTCAATTTATAGGTGCTCGTCCCCACACTTTATATGTTTGCTACTTGTCCCCACGCTTTGTATGTTTTTCTATGTTCTTACTTTTATTAAGTTTATTTGCTTAAAGATTAGGTTTCTGTAGGAAACTTCTTAGGATTTGGACATACTGTTTTCTTGTCAACTGATTTAATTTTCATGTTTTCGGTTTGCATTGGCAATTTACTTATAATTGCATAAATAATTGTCACTTTTTTGGGAATATCTTTATACCAATCATCCGAATCATGCAAATCATTAATAAAATATGAAGCAAGTAATGATATACTTAAATGTATTATGCATCCTAATAAATACCAAAAAAAGTTTACATTCTATTCCTAGATGTAAAAAATTATTAAATAAATAAAATTAACAAGCCATGATATGCTGATATGGACAAACAATTTGTTTAAATAAAACCAACCCAAATGTCTTAAGGGAAGTTGTGATAAATCATATACTTTTCAGATTTGGCTAGATAAATAGAATATTATAGTATAAATTTTCTTTAAGGTACTTCTCATTACACATTTGTTGACATATTTACACTAGTTTATTATTTTTTACTTTAAGGTTTTGTTTAGAAACTTGAACATCGAGAAATCATTAACAAAAAATAAAATTAATTTCAGTTTGTTTTGTAGAGATGATATTGTTAGAAACTTCAATATATGCTAAAAATCATATTCTTAAATGGATTCATCAACTTCACATTTAGGGATAGCCTCCATATATTTTAGATATTTAGATTCATATATTGGTATTTCTATTCACCGTTTAGGTTTATAGTCTATAACGGATTTAATTTCTATTGAGAATTTTTTGATCCATAATTAAGACTATATTTGGATTGTAATTGCAATTTATGTTTAGATATAATTGTAGCTTCAATCATAGTTTTAAATTAAAATTCTAATGAATTCTTCAATCCATAATTAATCTGAAGCTGAAATTCAAATTTAAATTTGATTTTCACCATTGCTCATGTTTATATTCATTTTTACACTATTTTAATATTTCTCGATTGTTCAATTTTCAATTTGATTTCATGTTTAATTTCAATCTTTGACTTTTTATTTTTATTTTTATTCAAGTGCAGGCTCTTGTTTATGAACAAATTATGACATAATTGTGGATTTATATTCAATAATAACATGTTTATATTCATATGATAATAATAAAACAATTTTTGATGCATTACATCATCATAACTATAGTTTATTTGATGAGATTATGTATGACTTTGCATGATCATTATGACTTTGCATGATCATTAATAAAAAACTTACTCTAAATAGTAATTTATAATAATCGAAATTTGAAACTTACACCCATTTCCTAGTGATTCTTATCAAAACCTGTGATGAAGTTGAGGATTTCACATCTACTATCACACATACAAATCTATAATTATTTCAATCAAAATTATTTTTTGTCTCGTGGGTTTTATAAATAAATAAAAAAACATACACAATATTTAGTTTTTTTAATATTCCCATAATCTGTCTTAAAACCATAAATTTACTGCCTTAAAACCACAAATTTGATTTCATAAAATTTAGATTTCCAAGCCATACAGCAGTTAGACGATCAAATTATTCAAAAGTTCCGTCTCAATTTGAGGAAACATACTGTCAATGACTATAGTAGGAAAGTCTAGGAGAAAATAAACCAACCAAGCAGTTCCATCTCTATAAGGAAAGAAAGCCTCACGACCACACCTTCCTTTTTGGCAATATTGCAGGATAAGAATTTGTAATATTAAGAAAACAGAAGCAAATTGATATAGATGGTGAGACGTGCAATCAATCTATAATGCTTAGTTGTGATCTGGGCATATACTAAACAAGGAATTCAAACGAATTGAGCAAGGGGAATTGCCTTAAGGTGCGTTTGAGGCGACAGTGCGGTGCGCACCGTAGCTTTTTCAAAAAGTTGCAGCTGAAAGTTATGTTTTACCACCTGACTTTGCTAAATACGGTGGCTGCTAGAAAGATGCTGTCTGACTTTTTTTTTTTTTAATTTGTGATAGACACTATAATTTTTTAAACAACAGCTTTTTCTGCAGCAGCTGCACAACTGCTACTGCTGCCCCCAAACAAACCCTTAGTTGCTGTAAACCTAAGCAATGAAGGATTAAAAATATTAGAGAACAAATTTCGTTATTACAAAAATGAACCAGAAAACTAAAGCAATCAAAAGAAAACACTATTTGTTGTAGATTTGTAGATTTGCATCACCTATGTGCATCAAATGCAATTATCATTGTTAGCAGCATTAACAAAATCCACTGTTGAAAAAAGACTAAGAAATGATAAAGTGCTAAAGATTGATAATAATTTCATACAACTGCATGTTATTAGTAGTATTCATACTGATAATACATATGGTTGACCAAATTTAATTACATCCGCACGTTATTTGTATCTTGTTTGCATAGTGGCTGTTTACAACGTTGCTGTTTTTATCTTTCTATAAAATCTGCATCTCCGCCACCCCATTTGAGATACTCTTTGCTTACTATAAATTATTAGCTCTTGGACTTGCAGCAAATAATAAATCGGAATAACATTTTGTTAAATTGAATACAACATTTTGTTTTCTATTTTTTTAGCTTTATTTTTCGTGTAGATTTTCATGATCATATAATGCTGGATTAGCAATGTTTTTTGTAGTTTTCTTTTAAAAGATCGGCCTATTAAATTTTTATTTATATTGGAAAAATTAGTAGGAAAGCTATGCATTTATTGTGCATGTGAACAGCCTATGGAACTTTTTGTGATATCAGTGTTAACTCAAAATCTGAGAGTAAAGCAAATTTTATTAGTAAAAAATAACGGGGTTTACAATCAGGAGTCAAAACAGGAAAAGAAAACACAATAAACACCAAAAACCAATATCCTGATAGGAAGAGATAGGACAACCAATTGGTTGCGGCAAGGGGGGATTGGGTAGGTGGTGGCAGGCAGGTTGGCTGTGGGATAGGTTTTCAGTTAGTAGGTAGTGGTAAGGGGATTGCGGTTGTAGCTAGAGACGAGCAGGAAGTGTTGTGGCTGTAAGGAGGCTTGTAGGGGCTGTGATAGCAAGGAAAGAGACAGGGAGGGTTGCCGGCCGGGAGCATGCCATGGGTAGGAAGTTTAGTGGTTGTAAGGAGTATCAGGGCAGTGGTAGCAAGGAAACTGGCAGGGAGGCTTGCCGTCTGGGAGCAGGAGATGGGTAGGAAGCGTAGTGGCTATAAGGTGCAGTATTGAGGCTGTGGTAGCAGGGGAAAGTGACTAGGAGGATTGCCGGCTGGGAGCAGGAAACATGTTGAAGGGTAGCAGCAGCAGGTAAGCACTATAGGGGTGGCAACAACAATTAGGTAAGGGAAATCGGAAGGGATTATGTGGAGATAGTCTCCACCTCGGAGCAGGATATAACCAGAGCAACACATCCTCGGAACCCTAAACGGGAAAACAAACGACGCCGACGGCTGTCCTGATAGAAACACAAGTAAAAAACCAAACTCTAATATAGAAAACAATATATTTATAATAAATGATAACTAGGAGGAGGGAAACCTCTACCATTTGGTGGCAGTCTTAACCCTAAGAAGGTTCGGGTTCGGTTTGGCCTCTCTGCTGCACTGGTTTGGTCGGTTCAGGCCTTCAGTCACTCCACCATTTAGACTATGAGATTGTGGCGACACTCTTGTAGCACACCTGGTCTTTGTGACATTTATAGAAACTTTATATGTAGAAAATAATATAAACTAAGGGTTTGTTTGGCATCACTTTTATTTTTTATTTTTTTTTCTTCTATTCACGTTTGGTAGATATAATTTTTTATATGTTTTTAATTTTTGTTTTAAAACAAATCAACTTGTTTTTAAAAATACGCAAAACATCTAAAAAACATACATCTAAAGCATGTTTTGATTTTTTTTTTTTAAATAATTATCTTAATCAAACTTGTTTTAATTCAAAGCTAAACATGAACAAAACAAAATAGAAACAAAAAAATGAAAAATAAAATTGATCCATTACGGCCTAAGTTTAGAAAAGTCTTTTCCTTTTAACTACTCTTATCTCTAGTGTATTTCACTTGGTGTATTTCACTCTTATCTCTAGTCTTCTTTTTAGCAAAATTCATTCTTTTATATAATAAATGAAATATCGGAAACCATAACAACCCAGTATCAATTAATCCTTAAGCATTACTAATTCTTCAATACAATACTTTATGCCTGATGCGGGTGTCTGTTCCCTATGAGACCATGCAAGGCGCGCTTCAGACGACTCAAGGGTCAAAAGACCCTTGTGTTTGCTTGTAGTTGCTGCCCTCTCTATGGGGCTACTCCTTAATTACCCTAGTATTATATATGTTGTCTTTTCACGTTTTAGCTCAGCTTTATTGTGGTTATGTTAAGACAACCATCAACGTCTCCATTTTTTCCCTTCAAGTTCTATATCTGAGGGTTTGAGCGGTTCTCCGGTTGTATCTTGCTCCCGAGGTGGTGATTATCTTCCCTATCCCCTTGATATCCTCCCCACGTCTCTTCCGACCACCATCCATTGCTGCAGTCGCCTCCAAATAACAACTTGTTACTATTCACTGTAGTTTTTTCAATTCCAGCT
>NEWO01000002.1:4622026-4634263 GCA_003013225.1 Phalaenopsis aphrodite | reverse complement strand
CGTAAAGTTTCCCCTTCGCTGTTGTCGTCCTCTTCCCTTTTTGTCGCGGTCCATAATAGCTCCCTCATAGCCACTTCTTCACTGTGCAGCCCCCTCCTTGCTGCCCCCGCCCAGGACAGCAACTGCCTTTGTCGTTCCTGCAGCTTTGCGCCTCCCTCTCACGGTTACTCACACACTTAATGCTATCGCCACGCCTTCCAGCCCTTCCACCAACATTTGCCACCTTTCTGGAGGAGCAAACCTTCACTGATCACCTCTACCACCCCATAATTTACCCTAGTTTGAGTGTTTGTGTTGTGTCTGTTGTCATTTCTATTTCTGTATGTGAGATTGTATTTCTCTATTTTGAATTCAGCAATAATATTTGATTATTCTATTGTTGTTTGGGTTAACTCTGGTATCATTATTTATCAGAGCTAGCTTAACCTGAGTCCTATCCTAGAGTTGCCAAATCTACCCATACCTAACCACATCTTCACATAAAAATTCTTCCCTATCTTAGTTTTTAAGACGACCACTCAAAAAATTTTTTCCAACCTTGCATCATCCCTATACACTCTTTTCCACCTATTCATACCCAAACCAACCACACCACGAAGAAATAATTGTTGGAGACCTATTCGAGAGGAAATGCCACAATACCATTTATGAGAAATCTGGTATTATGAGAAATCCACAAAGTGATGTATGAGATCCTTCCATAGAGGATGTCCGACAGAAAATTCTTCCACTACAATAGAGACTCACCGCCTTCGAGAGGTGGCAATGCAGAAGGGTCAATCATAGCCACAACAACGACTTGCCATATCGAAAGGATATAGTGAATTTTTTTCACCAGGAAGATTTCAGAGATGAAGAACCACTATCCCGAAAACTTAGCATACAATACCAGAGAATCCAGGATTTTGAAGTAAAAATGAATTGCCAATTTTGATGACATGGATCTTGATGTGTTCATCGAATGGATCTGGACAATGGAATGTGTTTTTGAGTATCAGGACGTCCCATCAAAGGGTGGTGAAAATAGTCGCCATTAAGTTAAGAAAGAGTGCATCTCAATGGTGACAGCAAGAAGAGAAGAGTGATATTACTACATGACCTAGGATAAAATGAAAGATTCAATGGAAATACTTATCAGTTCATTACAAACATGATGTGTTTGCGAGACAACATTATCGAATGACCTCCACGTATTGCAGGTAGAGTTCAACCACAGATTTTCACAAGCAGAGTACATCTGGGGGAACATTCAAGCTGACCGCACTTGAGGAGAAACTAGTTCAGAGTATACAATAAGTGGAACCAATCCATATTCCCAAATTCATCCAAACCAGGAAGTATTTCAAGTGCTAAGGATTTGGGCACATTGAATCATAGTGCATGACCAAGTGAATATTCTCTTTCACTGATTAGGGAGCAGTTGAAGAAATAAACCGTGATCCGAACGAAGATAAAGACTTCATAAAGGATTCTTAACTTCCAAATGACAAGGATAAGACACCAATAATTTCCAACTGACCCCATGAGAGCGACTTCAGTTGAATTTACATTAGTTCTAGAAGAGAGCGAGTTTGAAGTAATGAGCGTTCATACATGTTATGAGATTGTGGTGTCTCAAACTACTCTTTTGTAGACATTGAGAGGATCATCAGCAGGACTGACATTGGATGTTTAAAAAAGCCATGAGTTTGAGGAGCGGATACCAAACACAAGACAACCTCAGATAAGTGGATTTCAGAATGTTCTGATATATTACTTACCTCCTAAGTTGTCCCTATTGAGGGAGGTCTAACATATCAGTGATGAGAAGCTTTTGAGCTACTTTTGGAAGATTGGGCATTATAATCTGTTTTGCAGTGTATACCTTTATAGTTGATTAGAGAGAATGGATGAACAACGTTAGAAATTGCTTTAGGATCTTTGGCGGTAATAACATCCTATAATGAGATCCAAATCCTTTCAGAGAATAAGATGTCTATCATGAGTGGTTACATTTTAGTGTGGTACAACCAATCATAGATTTCATGCCAGAGTTTATTCCTCCTTATATACTTATTTATCAGATACACTCAGATGAGTATCGAGAGTGGAAGAGTCGAATTACGGATCTAGTGGCTCAAAATCACTTTGGGAGAATCTACTTCTATATGCAGCTCTAGCTTCGCTTGTGCCAAAAGATGATGAATACGTACTCTATCAGGATGTACTTTGGTATGACATCGCCTGCTGGATTGACTTACTAGGCAGTTACAGTAGCTCCACCACTTTCAACGTGGCCGACCTGATGTCATATTATGAAGCAGAAACTTCGACGAATGCGGTCAAAACTCCCAATCCATGGAGGCTAGCACAAGTGTTTGTTTCTCGAGATACAGTGGTAGGCCCGGTTTGGATCGTTCGTTTTGGATGATTTGAGGGTCAATTGAGCCGCTTGTTTGCTTGGATTTGCCTCCCACCTTGTAGGGGCCACTCCTTTGTGTTTTAGTTTATTTTTAGTGTGTTTTTTTGTCAGGACAACCGTCAACCTATCTTTTTTTTTTCCTTCAAGAGCTGTATCAAAGTTTTGAATTGTTCTCTATTGTATCTCACTCCAGAGGTGGTGATTGTCTTCACTATCCTCTTCTGCATTCTCCCCATGTTGCTCTTGACCGCCTTCCGTTGTTGCAGCCACACCCAAACAACAACCAGTTGTTGTTTTCACTGCAATTTTCCAATTCCAGCCCTCGACAACCCTCCTCTTGCTGTCTTGCAGTCCCTTGCATCCCTCGTCAATGCCTACATTATTCTCCCTCACTGCCGCCACCGGAACAATCCCTATTTGCTATTCACCCGCAGTTCCAACCATCCAACTACCCGTTCTCTCTTTCCAGCTTGCTGCCATTGCCGCAATTCCTCCCCTTAGTTGATGTCATTCTTTTTTGCTGCCGCAACTCATAACAGCCCCCTCCAACCACTTCCTCGTTGTCCATCCTCCTCTTTCTGCTACCCTTTCCTAGGACAACCACAATTGTCGTTCCTACAACTTCTCACCTCTCTCTCGTGATACCCTTACTCGTTTGTTGTCGCCACACCTTCCAGCCCTTACCTATCCTCACCAATCACCTGCACCACCCTAATATCTATCCTAATTTGAGTGTTTGTGTCATTTCTGTTGTTATTTCTATTTCCATTAGTGAGATTATATTTCCTTATTTTAAATTTAGCAATAATATTTTATTTTACTTTTGTTATTTGTGTTAACTCCCATATCAATGCTACTAAAATTGCTAATGATATACTTTTGCTTTACTAGAATCTCCTCATCTTTTTAAGTTTTTATTTTTTATTCTAATTTTCATTTAGGCTTGTTTGGTTTGTTGAAAAAGTAATGCGGTGTAAAAGGAATGCAATATAAAAATAATGTATTGTATTTGAAATTACTATTGCTCAATATAAAATAAATGCATGATTTCATATTTTCTTGGTTGGTTTGAAGTAAAATGAAACAATGTAAAAAATGAGATTAACAACGGGCGGGCATGCGGGCAGGCGGGCAGGCGGGCAGGCGGGCAGGCGGGCAGGCGGCAGCAACGAACATACGATGGTGGGCAACGATGTTTGTGAGTGGATAGCAATGGCTGGTCAACGTCAAGCGGCAGGTGGCAACGATATTCGTAACATTATACATAAACTTGTGTATTTAGAATTCGCTCGAACCCAATGAATTCTAAATAATTTTAAAATGCGCTAAAGAATGAGTTCCAATGCATTTAGAATTCTTCCAACCAAATGCTTGGATTTTCAAATCCCCAGCAAAAGGAATGTAGGGCACTCATTTTGTAGCCGATCAAACAACTCTTTAATCTTGCAAGCAACCTACCCTATAAGTTTTATGTAGAAAAATATGAACGTACTCTTGATTGTGGATATAATGCTATTGTGTTTGGATTTATTTTTGCTACAATTCAATGTGAAAGGGTTGGATCAGCTCTGGTGGCAGACAAGATTAGAGAGTTGTTTTAGTCGGTTTGGTCACTTTAAATGTAGATCGTCTGATGAACCAGTTAGGAGAGTAGATGTCTTAAAAGAAGCTTGTAAATTTTGCAATGAACATCTTTTTGACTTGGAGAAAAGGAATTCTTTTGTGCTTATTTTCTTTGTAAATTTTTTTTTAGTTTCGTCTTCCGTGGTATTACTCAAATCTGTGTGGCTGTTTATTTTCCTGAGTTTTATTCCAGTTTAAGTTGTGAACTGCTTTTCTCAGTCCATGGTGCGCCTCTGCTTTGACCAAGATAGTTATCTGAACCGAAAGGCATCAGGGCCTTGAACCGACCACTTCATTATTCATACTTGATGTGGTTGTTTATTTCTTATTATGAATTTAAAGGCTTGGAAGGTGCTTGTGTGTCCCTTATCTTGATATCGTTGGGTTCCTAATATCTGAATGATTAAGTTTTCAAGTGACATAATTATAGTTTTTATTTTTATTTTTTAAAGTGACATATTATAGTTGATAATGTAATAGTATCTTCTTTAGGACATGGTTTTGTTGGCTTGCTGCCACAAACTTTTACGAGATTCCGCAATTACGAGCTAGTAAATCATAAAATTCTGAGTTAAATGGCACCATTGCAGAGTCCAAATAACGACCGGTATATTTCCTCCAGACACGACCATAAAAGAGCTTGGTGCAATTCATTTTTCTTATGCTTCTTTTTTAATCCAACTGAAATTCAATAGGTCTCCTTTGCCCCACCATTCGTTTCAACTGTCTTGTAAACACATGCAACTCACTGGCATGCCTATATGTTCTATTTGGTGTCCAGTTAGCTTGACTCAAGGTCATTTAAAACTTCCTCTTCTGTTTATTATAAGCTTATTTTTTAACAATATTTTTTTTATCCAGGCCATAAATAAAATATTCCCCGTGCTTGGTGAGCCTTGGACCGTTCCATGGAATGCTGAAACCATTGTCCAGGTAAATAGTTTCTTGTGCCACCTTATATTATTATTTTTAAGCTGTTACCAAAGTTTTGTGGTGGTTCCCTATGTGTGGTGAGGCAACTTAAGCTCCTTTTAAGTAGGGCTGTCAAAACGGCTCGTTGTTCGCGAACAGCTCGTGTTCGGCTCTTTCGCTAAGTTAACGAGCCGAACATTAACAACACGAACAAATATTTGTTCGTTCGTGTTCGGCTCGTTTTGGCTCGAAATACTATATATATATATATATATATTTGAAAAATCTAATTGTCTACAAGGCTACAAAGATTTATGATCAATTAAAAGTATTAATTAAGAAAATAGAATAAAAATTATTAAATTAGATTCAAATGATGTTTTAAAGCTTGCCCCAATCCTTAACATCTTATGGCTACGTGATTAGGGTTATCAAAACGACTCTTTGTTCGTGAACGGCTCGTGCTCGGCTCGCTAAGCAAACGAGCCGAACACGAACACACTTTTTGAGCTTAACATCTTATGGCTAAGTGATTAGAGCTACTTTTAATAAAGTTTTGACTGTAATTCTGTCTAAGATTTTTCTGCTAATTGAAATAGGCTCTTTTGGTGCTTATAACTTAAAGGACGCCAACTGGATTCATTTACTCAATTCTTAGCATTGTCAAGAATTTCTCTATTCACTAGAGCTACTTTTTTCAAATCTGATAAACCAAATTACAGATAAATTGAAATGAAACTTAACAACGCTAGCAAAAGCTGAACCTGAAAAAAAGAAAACGTATGGTTATGCAGGTAATGCTTCTATGGACCGCTTCCTTCTGGTTCGTTGGATCTTGGATAGTCCCATTCTTAGGACATGCAGCTGGTTTCAGCAAGGAGTCTCTAAGCCACAGAGGTCAGGCCCTATACAGCCTTCTCACCGATATAGCAGAAGGCCTCGCCGGCATCACAATTCTCCATGCCTGCCTCGCCAGATTTCGCCCCCTACCACCCGGTTGGTTCTGCTTCACCTTAAGAGGTTCCTGGCACCTAGATGTTGGCTTAGGCTGTCTCCTCTTCCCAATTGTTAACTTCCTGTCACAGATTAACATCAACCTTGTTCCAGTTCCAACCTCCCCAACTGTAGGCGTCTCCAGCGTTGAACAATCGATCATTGCTCGCGACCCGGTGGCCATGGCTTTGTATGCAGTGGTTGTCTCAGTTTGTGCGCCTGTGTGGGAGGAGATTGTTTTCCGTGGCTTTCTACTCCCATCATTGACCAGATACATGCCACTCTGGTGTGCTGTTGTGGCGAGCGCAGTTGCTTTTGCCTTGGCACATTTTAATGGCCAGAGATTGTTGCCATTGGTGTTCCTTGGGATAGTAATGGGTGCGGTTTTTGCCAGATCTAGGAATTTACTGGCTTCAATGGTTTTGCATAGTCTGTGGAATGGTTTTGTATTTTTGGATCTTATGAAATGATGGCGCTGTGCTTGAAATCAGTGTCAAACTTCTGCGTTTTAGGATAAGCAGCTTATCCTTAATCCTGAAACGCGGCCCGCGGGTCGGGGGTCAACCCGCGGCATGCGTTTAGTGTAAAAAACTCAAACGCGACACAGCGTTTTCAATAACACGGCTGCACTTATAAGCTGCCCCAAACGGGCCCTAAATAATATTTATGCAATTTTCGCTTTGTTTATATTGTTAAACATTGTGTTCCTATATCCATTCCTTCACAAATGTTTGAAATTCTTTGTTTCGCCTTCATTTTTCTTATCTAAAAGTTGTTTCAGTTGGGCTCGGAAGTAGGGTTGTAAACAAGCCGAGCCTTAGCGAGCTAATGTTGGGCTTGTGTTCGGTTCATTCAAAATTGGCTCTTATTCGAAATGGCTAATTAATAATGTATTCGTGTTCAACTCTAAAAACTCATTCGTGTTTGTGTTTGGCTCATGTTCGGCTCGAAATTAGCTCGTTAGAATATAAAATTATTATAATAATTAAATTTTTATATAAAATTAAAATAATATTTATTCTCAAAAAATTGTTTGTATAAAAATTAATTAATTATAATTTATAATATTTAATTTATGAGTATTTTATATGTATGTATATATTTATTTATTTATTTACGAACAAATTCAACTCAAACACAAGCGAACAAACATTTGTTTCGTGTTCGCCCCGTTTACGTTTCGAGCTTAAAAATTTGTTCGTGTTTGGCTCGTTAGGCTTAACGAACGAGACGAACACAAGCTGCTCGTGAATTAAAGAGAGTTTTACTTATTTTTAATCACTCGTCTCAAAATTAAAACTAGCAGCAGCACACAGTTTCATAACATGCATGTAAGCATAAAATAATTAAATTTAAGATAATGTCTTTCTTAATTTCGTTGTCAGCAGTCATTATGATGGGGATGTGTGCTTGTTATAAAAATAACACATACATGCCCCCATAATTCTTACATATTTACATTGGTACCACCTAAACTTCTTTATTCATACATTCAACCCTCAAATCTTTAACATCACTAATTGAAATACCATTTCATGTGCAGATGTATGACAACAAAGTGTTGTAGATGTAAATATCAAATTGTAGGAAGCAGATATGTAAATACATAAGAATTGTGGTATGAATGTTATGGAAATTGCAGAACCGAGCTAATTTTCCGAAATGGCCGAATTGCCGATCACCAAAAAGATCGAACCAAGCCCCCGACGTGCTGGTGATTGACTAAGTTGCTTTTGGCTCCTGGCTCGGAAGGCGAGTTGTAGGAAGAAGATTTCGTATTTATGGTTTTTGTCTAATGAGTAATTTTGTCTTTTGGTTTTATTTACTTCTATGCCTTGATTCTCCTCTATAAAAAGAGACTTTAGGGCTTATGAGAGATTATGGTGAGGAAGTGTTGAGTTGTAACCCCAAGCCGTATTTTCTTTCTCCCATCCGGTGCTGGTGGATTCTCCCTCATCATGGACTTAAGCAAACCGATTTAACGCTGAATTGCATAAATCTTCATATTTGATTATTGTTGTGTGAATTTCTACTCCTTCGCATTGTTTTCGCGTTACAGAAAAACAAGTTAGGTCACATATTATCAAGCTATACACATAATCGAATCTAATCTGTTGTCTCGTATCATAGCGAGTATGCCTAATTTTCGGGTTAAGTATCCTTGGGCCTTTCATAAGCGGAGCATCAATTATTTTAGTTTGACAGATTTACATAAATATCACTCAATTCCTACGCATTTACATATCTAACAAGTTGAGCTTCAATTTTTACATACATATCACCTTATGTATACATGAAAAGGTGTTCTTCACTTATTAAAAAATAAAATGATGGTATTTTTGACATGATATGAAAGATTTTGATGGTATATATGTAAAAATAACTGATGTTTAGGTGTTAGATACGTAAATGTAAAAATAAATAAATAAATAAATAAATAAACTTCATTAGAATAGTTAACCATACAGGTACCATATGTAAGCAAAAGTAATTAAGGTTAAGTTAATGCCCCTTTTTTCCTTCCATGAGCAGTCATTATGATGGGAATGTGTGATTTTTATAAAATAACACCGCATCATGGGACTGGACCATTATCCTCTTTTTCTTAAATTAATTATTTGGATATAAAATAAAGAGTCAATTACATAAATGCCCCCATAATTCTAATGTATTTTCATTTCTAAGTCCAGGCAAAATTATATGATGTGATAATAACTGGTCAACATGAATAGGGTGTTGCAGGACGACTGTAAGACGTGAAGCCAACTGCACATAACCCAAACCTAAACTTTGCACGGATAAATGCGGTCGAAGTATTTTCAAGCTTCACTGGTTGAAGGATGAGTCATTATATTAGCACTAACATATAAAAATAAAAACTAGGCTAATTCCTAAATTAGCGCATCTACAAGGGGATATAAATGAGCAGGAAATTTGAATAACAAGACAAGGGACCGGAGATTAGATCCCATGTCTTGGCTACAAAAAAGAAATGACAAAGCTATACACAAAATTAGGATCATAGATAATTATGATAATATTTTTAATCACACCTATTAGCTTTAAAGTCAATATATTTACATAGATACCACTTAATTCCACCAAAAATAATAAAATTATATATATATATAAATATATATGCATGGAGCCTACAAAAAATTATGTGAAAGAATACATGGCGGACAGTAAAATATAAAAAAATTTGGCATAATTCACTTTTTTTTTTTTTTTGGGAGGATTAAAAAAAAATTGGCATAAATCACTTTTACTATTATTATTATTAAGATTGACGTGCATACCAATTAATTTCAATATATTTACAAATCTAACATATATGTTAGGTATGACTCATATACCGGGAAATTTGGAGTGTCTTGAAATAGAGAGACGTGTCTCCTGAAATGAAAAAGGAGTGTCTTTTAGTGTGAAGAGGTGTGTCTATTGGATTAGTGGGTTGGGGAGAGCGAGGGCATCTGTGGGTTTTATCTATAAATAGATGTGTAACCCTATTAGTATGTAACTCCTCTGAAATAGTGAATTCGTCGCTCTGCTCCCGAGGATGTAGGCATCTTTACCGAATCTCGTTAAATCTCTATGTGTTCTTCTGATTTGCGCCGATTGTCTGTTTTCTTCGACCTAAATTTCACGATAATATATACATCAGAAGGGGTGTCACATCTTAAAAGTAAAAAATAGTGATATACTCTTGTGATATGAAAGCATTAGGGGCGGTAAAAATGTAAAAAAATAAAGTTTTTTTTTTTTTGTACTATAAATGTAAATAGATAGAAATTAGGTGGCATGCATGTAAATGTCCAGTTTTTAGGTTCTGATGATTTTTAATAAGTGGTTCTTTTCCAGAATAGAAAGATATAAAGGTCTTGCGTAATATTATGCAAGCATATTTTAGGGAATCTGTTAATTAATGAATTAACAAATGGTTTGGTGATGGAACGGGAATGGACGTTTTGTAGCCTCTGCTGACCTCAGGCTGCATGCCGGAGAAGTTTTATAAACTAGTTTTCTTCTCTATGACAATTGGAACATTGGGATTGAATTAGTATTTTAATCACCTTTTTAGTAATAATTATGAAAATGTTTAATGACAAATAATATATCTTGCCAGGAAGATTAGTGAGAACATTATGGCATTCTATTCTTCATCTTAAGAGGATGGGTTGATTTGCTTCACTTGTTAGGGAAAAAATGTATGTATTTTTGGTTCTTCAAGAGTAGATCTTTAGTGATATGAAATTACATTTTTTTTTTTTAACTTTTATATTTCAAATTCTAAATTCTTAAGATGGTGGGTTAAATAAGAAAACAACTCAAGACTATTTCTTTTAAATGCACATTCTTGATGGGAAACTTTGTGGATGTTATTGTTGATCCTAAATTGGATGGAGGTTATAATGTTGGCAAATAGGCAACACCAAAGGGGCTCGTGTGGAGCTTCTAACTCTCCTAGAGATTTGTGGTGCAAGATCTAGGCTATTAGTATTCTTTTGAGAATCATTTATGGCGTCTAAATAGAATTAATTTCAAGCAGATGAGAGAATTGATGTATGTCTAATTATGTTAGGAGTTGTATTAGGCTTGATATTGTGCATGGAGTGTGAGTTATTAGTGTATATTAGACAAAATAATTTAAAAAAAGGCTAATGGTAAGTTGGTATGTGTCTTTTTGCTTGTCTAAGGCGCATCATTGATATGGAGTTTTATTTCGAAAGAGATAGTAGAAATCATATCTATAAGTTTTTGCACATGTTGGCTTGGGGTTTGAAGTTGATACTGCTAGAAGTGGCTTGGCTATGTACTATTAATAGCTGTAACACTCTTTCAACAACTAAATCTCAAGAATTTCTTGGATGAATTGGAAGGAATATAAGAGAGCATTGCTCTCTTTACGATATTCGCATTTTACTTTGAAAGAAATGCTGTTAATGCATGGAACAAACAAATTTGTTTAAATTTTATTTTATTTTATAATTATTTTAGGATATAAAATGGCATTAAAGCATTTTATAAGCTTTGAAAAGTGTCACTTGCACCATTGTAAGATGGGAATGATATTATTCTAGAGGTAGTTTAAAATAGTTTGAAATGCCAATGCCCAAAAATTTTACCCACTTATAAATATTTTTCTTTCCTTGTTTTCATGCTTTCTCATTGGTTTAAGCACCCAAGATTAAATACATGTGAGGGAATACTTTTGATTAATAGTAAATATACTAGATTTCTTATAATTATAGGTTTTGTTCATAGAAAAGAAAAGGTCATCAACTCTTATACTAAGAGGGATTTTGCTATAGAAGATTACAATTTACCTAATCAAGGTCGTGTGATTCCATCATCTTGGGTAGGCCATAGGTTCCAATCTATTTAGTTAGTGATATTACTTAATCATAGTATATAAAGGATGTTTATAATAATTATGATCTTGGGTCTTCTAAAGTGATCTTATAAATAAATGGTAAAGGCCAACAGAGTACATAATTTAAAACCAACTTAGACAAAAAAAGAGTCTATCACTTTATGCATCAACCATGTTTAGCTTGTTATTTAGAGAAATATTAGACATTATCGTATTATAATGACGTTTTTTTTTTTTTGCCAAATAGAGTTTATCATAATTATATTATAAATGAGACATTTTATGTGTCAACAAAAAACTTAATGGATATTTACCATGTCTTTACTACTATAACATTTTAAGCTAGTTTATTTTGATAACATCTAATGTGATTTTAGCTCCTATATGTGCTTGAGTGAAATTTGTTCTTACAACCACATTTAACTTAATGTAAAAGATAGTTTTTTACTCTAAGCATATATTAATCTGTATTTTTATAATTTTTGGCATTTTATATCCAACATTTTTTTATAGAGCCATAAATTAATGATACATCTTGATGATATTTATATGAATATAAGGATAGAAAATAGAGTAAATATATATATATATATATATATATATATATATATATATTTTACTTTAAATGAGGATTGGGTTAAGAAATCTAAAAGTAAGAGAATGTCATTTTTTTTTTGCACAACTCCTTAAATATTTACCATTAAGCTGATACAAGATTTATTAAGCATATTGAGGTTCACCATTTTAATTTGTTTCACTTCAATGTTGATAGTTTGTGGATAGGCATTACTTCATAAAGGTATGTAAATTTAATTTGAGTGCTATGTGGTATTTATAGTTACAATGATGTTGGGGTTAAACCAGTCCATCCAATGTGACTCAATAAAATTACTTCTTTGAATTGTCATAACCTCAGAGTCGAGATATTTTGAAT
>NEWO01000002.1:4590576-4617295 GCA_003013225.1 Phalaenopsis aphrodite | reverse complement strand
CCTTTAAAAATAAAATAAATAATTTATTATAAAGGTGTATATGTCACTATGTTATCAAAAAATAAATAAATAAATAAAAATCAATATTTTGATTTTATAAAAAAAATTTTAAATGTATAAAATAAATAATTTTAATTAGCATTATAAAGTATTAGTAATTTACTTTTGTTAATTTAATACTTTATATGAAGTATATAAAAGTATGTTAGCTTATCAATGAATGAATAACTTAATTCATGAGCTTTATTCATAAATAAAATAAGTTGATTAATAAATTAAATAATTAATAAATTCATGTAAAATAAATTAAAAAAATAGACATTAAATTTTCTAAAATATATGATAGGTATAGTACTTTTAAAATGATTTTTAATTTGATTTACATTTAGAAATTCCTCTTTTGAAGGTTGAACTATCATTTTGCTATGTTTGAAGTATGTAAAATATCTTAGCTTTTCAACATAAGAATCACTTCATTAATGATCCTTTATTGATATATAATTTAAGATAATTAATAAAATAAATAATTTATAAATTCTTTTTGAATAAATTAAGGGTATAGAAATTCAAAATAAACCAATGTTAATATTTTTTAAGTGAGGGAAAAACTAACCTTTCTTTAATTTATGATAAATATAATACTTTTAAAATAAAATTTAATTTAATTTAAATTCATAATTTTTTTTTCTTTTGAAGCTAGATCTTGAGCTAACATTTTATAATTACAAATCTAATAACTTTTAGAATTCTCTCTAAAATTTAAAAATTTCTTCTTGAGCTTATTTTGTCTCTTTGATCATCTCTTAATTATTTTGATAATCCAATTGAAATGATGTTAGCTTAAGGTACAAATTTCATGCTATTGCTTAATTCTGAAATCACTTAGTATAAACAATTATAACATTTAAACATGTAATTATTGTCATCAAATTAAATTCATTCACATCATGAGCTCATAAGATCAACAATGATCTTCTACTTTTTCCAAGATAAAGAGTAGATAGTTTCTATTCAATTAAACGAGCTTTGTATTAGAGTACTTTTGTAGTAGAGACAAGGTTTGGCTACAACAACACCATCTTTTCCTCATTATTTATATGAAATGCATATTTTATATGTATCTCCTTTGTAGCTTAATGAATTATTGAACCATAATATAGTTATGGACATATGTAGATCTCATCAAACCACATAAATTATGTGCCCATATTTGTGTTTTTGTTCTTTCTTGCCTTTGTGCCGCTACCTGATTTTGTTGTCTATGCTTGTCATTTTTTGAATTGAACAAAACAGGGTTGCTTTCCTTGACAAGGCAAAATGTCACCACAGTTTGTTTTTTCCTGCTTGTTTCAATTTAATATTGCAAGAAGGAATATGGTTAAAAGCATAGCAAGATTCTCATACATATCACTCAATTCTTATGTATTTACATATCTAAAACCTAAACTAAACTTTTTACATACAAGCAGCCTTATCTATGCATGACAAGGCCTATTTTATTTTTCAGAAGTTAAAAAGATGACATTTTTTATGTGAGATGAAAGATTTGGGAGGTATAGTTGATGTAAAAAGTAAAGTTTAGGCTTTAGTTTGCAAACAATGTAAAATGAAGACATCTACACGAAATCACGCTTAGTAAATATATTATGGACAAGATCTGATCATAGTTTGGTAAATGAATAAATTCAAAAATTTCAAAGGGGTTATTTGTAAGTATGACCTCAGCTAAAATTTTCCAAGCACTAATAACGGCCTAATCATTTACCCAAGCATATCACACTGTTTACTGAACATTGAAATAAAATTCCAAAAAAGTAATAATAATGACAATTATAATTTACATCCATACCTCCATTCAAATAGAAAGTACATCAAAAGAGTGAAAGGCTCCTTCTAATTATTTAAACCATTTATATATATGACTAAACAAACATCAAGAGCTCTTTCTCTCCTTCTCCTTCCCATTAACAGCTAAAACCTACAACTGCTTTCTGCAGCTCTAAAACAAAGCTAAAGAAAACCACAGATTAAAAAAAAAAAAAAAAAACTACTACAATTTTCCTTCTCTTCACTAACATCCCACCCCTGTTTTCTTCAAATCCTCAGAGAAACAAGTGGATGGACCAATAAAAAACACAAATTTGAACCACAAATCCCCTTTCAATCAGACTTAGCAATAGATTTCTTGCAATGGAGGACTGCATCCTGAATAGGACTCTCAGATGCCACGTCGAAAACCCGACTCCCCCGCCTTCGCTCGAAGCTCATTCTCGAAGGACTTCTTGTCGAATTATCGAAACTCCTAGTTGTCTTCGAAGAGTTCTTCTTCATCTTCCTAACCTTCTTATACAAAGGAATAAGAAAATTCAAGTATTTCATTAACATCTTCACTGGAGACTTGGTGCTTTCCCTGGACAAAGGTTTCCCACAGCTTCTCATTGCAATGAAATCAGAGGAATTAAGTGATGGTGATGAGTTTGTTGAGACTGAATCATCTTTGCTCTTCAAAGTATTTACAAGGTGCAATGGAAGAAGATGCCCGTTGAAGAAAATTTGATCAGCATGAACCACAAGTGAGGCGGCGGGGGCGGCGGCGTCGCCGCAGCTGGGACGGCCGAAATCAAAATCGATCGAATTGGTCCACCGCAACGAGAAGAAATTTGGGTCCATGTCAATAAAGGAGCTTTCGTCGAGCCCGTCAAAAGAGCGGCGGAGGCTCTCTTCGAGGAAGTCGAGAGAGTGCTTCATGTTGCTAAGCCAGTTGAGGGAGAAGCTATCGTTGGATATTTGCTGTGTGGTCTCCATGTGATCTCCTTTCTGGCGTGTTAATGGTGTGGTGGGGATGGAGAGTTTGCTCTGTGGTTGAAGATGAAAGAAGAATGAGGAGAAGAGAAGGGAGGTGGGAAAGAAGATATAGCAAGTTCTGGAGGGAAGAAGACAACTACGTAGAATCAACGGGGTTTAATTGTATGGAAAAAAATTACCATTTTGCCCTTACACACTTTTAAAACCATTATTTAATGGAGAAAATACACATTATTTGTGGATTTTACACCCCAAACCTTATTATTACGAAATTCACATTTGTGTTAACGTCGAACCTCGGAAATCTCCACTACACACTATGCCGAGCAGAGATCGTCGGACAAGTTGAAGGCGTCGGTGGAGGTGCGAGTTTAATAATATTATAGTTTAGGGCGTGAAATAGACTAGCTACAAAGCTTTTGCAGTAGTAAATTGATAAACAAGGTAGAAGTAGTTAGGGGTAAGGTATAAACTTGAAGGAACATTTACATAAATACCACTTAATTCCTTTGTATTTGCATATATGTCACCTAAACTTCAATTCTTTAATGCATGCCATCTTACCTTTAAATGAAATTGTGTAATTCACTTTTAAAAGTCATCTAATGATACATTTTTTGATGTACCATCAAAGATTGGGTGATATAAATGTAAAAAAAGTAAAATTTAGACATTGAATATGTAAATACATAGAAACTGGGCGGTATGTATGTAAGTGCCCCAATTTAAAAACCAGATTCAAGCATGATTGGGTGGTAACATGTGTATTTACTGCAAGCTACGAAAAATTTAAGGGTAATTTTGTAAATCGGTAAATATAAATTCTGGGGTGCATTATATAAAACATGCTTTCAAGATTGTAAAATTTAGTAATTTTGCCATTGATCTCAAGCATTTGGTCAATATATATAACAATGAAAGAAACAAAAAAAAAACAAGGGTTTGTTATCTTTAGATTATTTTAATCTCTAATTCATTGATCAATCGATTAGAAATGACCTCCTAATTACCAATCTGATGTGAGAAACTTTTTTTTTTATTATTTAAGAACAACTCAACAACTATAAATAAAAATCTAGCAAAATAATTAATGGACATTTACATACATACCGTCCGATTTTTATGTATTTATATATCAACATCTAAACTTTAAATTTTTTACATTTGTACACTTTACTTAGTTTCACATCACATCTAAACTATCATCATGTTAACTTTGTAGAAGTGAAATAAGCTTTTTTCTTCATGATATGCATATGATCTGAAATTGGTCTAACTTTTTTTGTGCATCACTCAAGGCTTCTTATATACAAATGGACTCAAATGAATCTAATACATTGGCGGATCACTCATAGCTTTTATATATAAATGACTTCAATTAGACTAACATCTTCAGTGGATCATTCATGAATTCTTACATATAAAAGGCCTTAACATTGTTGGTGGATCAGTCATGGCCTCTTATATACAAATGATCTCAAATCGGTCTAAAATTCTTTGTGGATCATCCCTAGCTTCGTATTCAAGACCATATGGTTCCTCTTAGAAGCCTTTGAATCCCTTCCTTTGATTCAGCCTTTAAGTCATTTGAGTTAGACAACCCAACCCATAGAGACCTTATTTATGCAATAAATCTAAACATGTTTAGAAATCTATAACACACCTTTTCAATATGATCAAGACCCTCTATAGATTAGATAAATTATGAACAATTAGTAGTATCAATCTATCTAAGCAAATATCATATCATTTTATGCATTTGATTTAGAAGAAATCACTCAAATTATTATAAAATAGAAAAAAAGAGCACTCTCTTTATTTAGCTGGCTTGCCTTCATCCTTCTTACAACTTAGACTTTGTCTCCTACAAATTGATACTTATACTATCATAATAAAAATAATTTTGTACATATTATTTAATTATGCTTAACTAATCATTCGATTAATTGTATTATTTTAATTGTTGGTTGAAATCATGTATTTTAAGTGTTCATCTCACATCAATTTGAACATTAATACTATGATTTATATATACATATACATATATAACTTAAGAATTTCATATTAAAAAGCGTCATAAAGTTAAATCGCTCACATCTACTAATCATATTATACAAACTAAATATTAGCAAATCATGAAGCATCATCTAGACTACATGCGAAATGAATTATTTTATAATACATATTGCGGCAAAATATTTATTTTTGCCCTTTTTCCTGTTCTAGGGCGGCAATGACGGAGATTCCTTTGACATCTGCTCCTGCGCCCTCTTCTGAATTAGACGTATTCAAATAAAAAATAGCCGCAGCCTACATTGAAAAGATGACATTTTTTAGCTGAAAGTAACACAAAGTAAAAAAGTTAATGTTACTATCAAGATGCAGAATTATGCTTTTACAAAAGATACATACATACATACATACATATATATATATATATATGCCAGCGCTGGCGTGGAATCCGGTCCACCCAACCCGCGAACTCCTGCTCCCGTCTCTCCTTTTGTTTTCGTGAAACGACGCTTTCGATCGTGAAGGGTCACACTTCTTCACAAATAACCACTCCCTCCTTTCTTTTTTTGAGAAGAGAAGCATCTCTTCGCCAGAAACTGTTTTCTCTTGTATGTCGAGGTGATCGACCGGTATAAATTTCCTCAAGTAGTAAAATCCTCTGCAACTCCGTGTACGTAGGCAATTTGTCGAACCACGTAAATTTGTGTGTTCTTTTCTGAGGTAATTTTTCTCGTTATATTTTTCGTTTCGTCGATCGTTCTCCTGTTTAATTTATATATATATACCACATCAACTTTTCTGGTATATATATTTCATAACTATATATATATATATATATATATATATATATATATATATATATATATATATATATATATATATATATATATATATATATATATANTATATATATATATATATATATATATATATATATATATATATATATATATATATATATATATATATATATATATATATATATATATATGTAAAAATATACATATATAATTGTCTCACTACTAGATATTAGTATGAAGAAGCTTTACTAATCAGTCACTAGCTATTTTATAATCGTATAAAGAGAATTTAAAGGAGATATTTATGTGGATATAAATATGATATATTTTATGATTTAGTTAGGAAATCAAAGCTTGTAAAATTATATTTAGACTTATTCTTTCTCAAATTATCTTTAAAGAAGCATTTTATGTAGGGATAAAATTTAAGACTCCATCCAAAATCTTTATAAAAACTTGAACTCAAACAAAAGCATGCTATTTGCAAGCATATTTTTGTTTATATATATATTTTTTATGGTCAAATAGTTAGGTCATATAATTTTCTTCTAGAAAAATTATATAAATAAGTTATAATGTTGTTATCTTAGTTTTTGTATTGCTTATGCTTATTAATTAGGAGTTATTCCCACTTTAAAAAAAAAGGAAAAAAAAAGATATTTTTATGATAGTAGAGTTAAAATAGTGGGATCTTAGGGAGTTAAGGTTTAGGGAAAGATATAAGAAGGGGTCAAATCTTATAAAACTTTTTGTGCTCTTTTCAAACTAATTTTTACTTCTTGTTTTCTACAAACCTAATTTAATTATATTGTGCATTAAATTTAGAGATAAGACTGTGCCATGCACTTCAACCTTAAACATATAATTAAGATATTGATATTTCCAAATCTAATTCAATACTTACTAATAATTTATTTAATTTTACTATAAAAGTTGGCTAAAATCACTTCAAGTTAAGCTTAAAATTAAAAATAAAGTCAAGAGACTGACATATTGAAGAAAATTAAGTCGGTGGTCCGATCAGCCTAAGAGAACTTAATTGTCATTTTATGATCAAGTTTCAAGAGCAAAAGCATTGTCTTTATTCTGAGCCAAAAATTATTATAGCTTCAAGTGTTGGGCACATATTAAACTGACTTGTGTTCACTCATAACTAAGATTTAAATTTGACCAAGTCAATTGTAAGCTAAATTTGAAAATCAAAATTAATCATACTATGTGATTAGGTTTGACTCAATCTAAATTAGTTCAAATTCCTTAATTTCCTAATTAAATATATAATTAATAAATAATACTAATTCTTGAACCATAATGAAATAAATCAACAAGATCGATTTGAATTAGTTAATTAATTCAAAAATTAAACAAATCATATGATTTACATCATATTGATGATTAATTTTCTAATTTTATTACATAAACACCTATCTTTAATCAACTAAAGATTACGATCATATTTTGAATATATAGTACCATATCCTTCTAATCATACATTAGGATCAACTAGCAAGCATTCAAATTTAATTTTAAGCAAGCATGACTTGAGTTTCTTTTTAATTTGGAGGCTAATAATTAATATTAGAACATACTGATGAACATGCCAATCAACTACCCTAATCATTCTAACGCTAATAAACCCTAAAAGATAGAAGAAAAAATCAAATGATAAATTACTCACTCTTCTTCATCCTAGAAACCTTACATCCTCAAATTTGAATATATAAATCAAACCACTTAATTCCTATCTATCTACACATCCAATCACCCAAACTTCTAGATATATAATGCATTAAAAAAACTATATTTAACTCTTTAAAAGTTAAAATTATGGCATTTTTAATCTCATACAAAAAATTAGACCGGCATAAATGTAAAAAAAAAAAGAAGTTTAGGTTTTAAATATGTAAATACATAGGAATTAAGTAGTATATATGCACAGAAGTAATATATAACCGTCCCATAATGATCCCATAGAAGTAATAGAAGAAATGTGATGTTTCTATGGATCAGTTTGGGACAGCTTATTTGGTGCGGTGGCGTTTTGAAAACGCTCCTGACTTGCTTGGGTAAACTACGTTTTGGCAGCTTACACGTTTTCAAAACGCCGAAAACAGCGTTTTTACACCGCATCTAATAGGTGCGGCGGGAACTTTCCGGCAGGTGTCTGACTTTTCCAAAAAAAAAAAAAATTTGTTATAGTCATCGCACCTAACTTATCAGCAGATTATTTTTAATCAACTTATCTGCAGATTATTCAATAAGCTGTAGTTGCCTCTAAACAGACCCTACAACAACAGGCACTTATTGCGTACAACAATGCACATTTGCCAACCACGAGAAACATATCATTTCTATTTTTATTTTTTTCTCCCCTAAAAATTTGATTCATGAAACACCTTTAAACCGCTATCATGACTCGAAACAATAATGAAGCGAATAAAGAAAAAAAAAAGGATGCCATTTACGCATGCAGCCATCAGCATTTATGATGATACCTCGAGTCTGCACAAGAAAACAGAGTAAGAAAACATGAAAACGAAGGCCCTGCTCCTTGTCTTCAGAAAGATTCAAAACATCTGAAGCAGGGCAAAAGTTGGCAGCGAAATTGGCCACATGGGAAGATGAAGGAGAGGGGAACAATGAAAAAGCTAGCTGCTTGTTTTCATCTGCTCCCAATTTTGTTCTCTTTTGGCGCTCTCACTATCCTTAACGAACAAGTTGATAAACAAGCGCTCTTTATCTACATTCCTCCCGTCCATTATATCTCTCTTACAACTTATACTGTATTCATGAATGAATTGGGGACCAAAGAAGCCATGGTGTCCATTGGTGTCTCTCTCGTGAGAGGCAGAGTATCTATCAACATTAAAGATGATATCTTTTGCGTTTGGTGATTCTGTGGTTGATATTGTGGAGGAGAGGTTGAAGATGGCTTCTTTTTTTTTTTTTGGGTTGAGTTTTGTTGCTGGATTTTGATTTAAAGGTGAGTTTTTTGGAATGATGTATGGATGATTTAATGGTTTTTGATTGATCGGAGAAAGATGAGAAAGATTGGATGGTGAAATTACGTGGGGAGAATGTTTTTTTTTTTTTTTAAGGCTGAAAACACAATTGAGTTTGTGATTAACAGTTGATGTGATGCATATTCTTTTTGTATTAATGGCAGAATGGAAGAAGATGATGGTCATTTCACATTAATTGCACTCCGAGGATGACCCCGGCAATTTGGCATCGTCCGGTCTAGTGAAATTTAGTATGGTAAAATTTATTAAATAATTATTTATAGTGTAGTCGCCAACAATAAAAATAGCACAAAATATTAAATTTTTGGGGCATCTACATAAGTACCACCCAATTATTATGTATTTACATATTTAACGTCAAAATTTTGATTTTTAGATCTATACCATCTAAATATTACATATTACATAAGAAAATACAACCATTTTACCTTTTTAAAAAGTACAATATATATTTTTATGCATAGGTAATGTGGCATGTATGTGGCATGTTGTATTTATGGGTCTTGGAGAACTAGTTTACTAACCAAACAACAGTATGATATTTTTATGGTACTCAAGTTAGTGTTGGTATGGGTGTGCATTATATTATCAAAATAATAAAAAATCAAAAGAATCGTGCTCGTTTGGTTGATTCAAATTAGAGGTGTAATTGAGTTAGACCGACTCGTGAGCCCGCTCGATCTCGGCTCGATCAGCGGCTCGTGAACTGCTCGATGAGCTAACAAGCAACGCGCAAGCTAGCCCCGACTCAACTAGTTAGCTTATGAGCCAGATCATTTAAAAAAAAAAAAAACTAATGTGAAATATAATCAAAATATATTAAATTTGAAACTATCTTTAAAGTATTAAAAAATGCTTGAACAACAATATATTATATTTAATATTAAGTGATTTTCTTAATTGTTCATTTTATTTGTCATTTTATTATAACACTATCTTAAATTAATATTATTTTCTCTTTTTATAATAAAAGTCAGCTTGAACTCGTAGAGACTCAAAATCGACTCGACTTATTTACACCCCTAATTCAGATTGGTTTTAAAATAACAATTTTATTTTAAAAATTTTAATATTCAATTTTTGGTTCAATTTTAATATTAATTGAACCAAAGAAACCGGGAAACTAAATGATTTTATGATTGGGAAACTAAATTCTCTTGCAATGAAAATAAATAAAGCTTATGACATGTTTCTTCAAAGCCTGTTTAAGTTAATATATAAGTAATGGGCCAAGTTGAGTGCTTTGCTTGGCCCATGGGCTCTTTTGACAGCAATTCATGTTTTAGCTGATTGATAAAATTTGAAAAAATCCTTAAAAATTGATATATAAGTTGACTAGAATAAATATTGATTCTTCTTTCATTTATGTCAGTGGAAGCTTTTGAGATGAAATAACTTTCAAATTCAATCAAGTTCAGCATTACAACTATAGATTTTAGCAAATTTATAATTAAATTGAGTATTTCAACTAGACGAACACAGCAACATAGCAAATGATCCAATCCAAGCTCGAATGAGCTTAAATCAACCATCTGAAGTATGTTTAGAAACATTAGAGCATTATTTGAAGGAAAAAATGTGTTCGAACCTTACATATTTATCGTTAAATTGAGAGTTTTGATAAAAGTGACCCATTCAATACATTACCACTCAATTCTAAGCTATTTAAGGCACTTATATGTTAAGTTATTAGTCTACGATCGAAGGAATTAACATGGGCTCTACGATAAAATATTTTGGATTTTTTTCTAGATTTAGCAAAATGTTATCTAAGAAATTATATATAGACTCTTATCCTCCACATAAATGGAGACCTAAAGTTGAGTTTGGAGTTATGTTAAAATTTTTGAGAAATTATGAAGCACAATTTAATGATTAACACTGACTACCACCAACAATTGCCATCATCTGACTAAATCATTCATCTATTGTTGCTCAGCTACCATTATCTGATAATCATCATTAGGCCATCATTAGATGACCATCATTTTCACCTCCGATACTCCCAACATACTCATCAAAGGAGGAACTAGAGCTTAGTGTCTTGTTTTATAACTGTGTCTTCTTCAAGTAAGAGGAAGAGCTAACCTTTGTAATCTCAACTAGCATAGCAAATTATTTTATGCGCTAGATCTCCTTTTTTTTTCTTTTTTTGGGTTTTCCACGTAGAAATAAGTTGTCTCTTATATATATATATATATATATATATATATGTATATATATATTCACCATTTGAAGGATCTATGCACAAATTTATAATATAAAACTCTCATTCTTTTGTTATGAATTTTCCAGCATTTAACAAGCCTTGTTTCGAATAAATAATTGGCTTATATATGTAAGTATGTATGTGTGTTATTTAATGAGCTTTTAGGTTAAAAAATACTATCTATCAAATCTAAGCGGGAAGGCACCGAGTTAAGAAAATAAGGGTTGACCTTCTTAATTTCAAGCATCAGCAGGAGATATTCTCAACATTTGTAGGCTATAGTTTGACCTTTATTTATTTACCCCATGCATAACATACATCAGCCCTAGCCATGTGCTCTTGTAAGCTAAATTGTCTGACATCTTTAGACTACATATAAGATAAAGGTGTATATTATTATGTTAAAAAAATAAAATTAATCAATTTTTGAACGATTTGATTCAATTTTGAAATTAGAGCAATAAATTTATTAACATATCATATAAATATTAACATATATAAATCAAAGAAAGTATTTTAAATTCAATAAATATTATGAATTGTTTTTAGTGAATTATATCAAATTTATATATATATAAATATATATATATATATTGAAAAGAAAATTTGTATTTGGCAGAGGCCCAAATACTGATTTCCCATGCGTTAGGCCCTATGATGAGAGCTCACACATGTGCCTAAATATTTGAGAACTCAGCGCCACTGAGGATCGAACTCATGACCTGAGGGGACTTACAGTGAACCCCGCCAACCAACAGGCCACGACTTCATCAAAATTTGAACTTAATAAGATAAGAAATAAGTAATTTTTTTTAAATTTAAAAAATGGTATGAAAATAAATAAATGGATATGAAAAAGATCTTTAATCTGAAGTATTTATAGTAATTCAATCATAAAGCTTTGCAGGTTAATCCTCTAACACCTTGCATCTGCCCCATCTTACATAGTGGAGCCACTACTTGTTATTTATGTTCTCTTTTTCTTATGACTATTATTATTTTTTATCTGATACAGTTGAGCCACCATCCTCCACAGTAGCCATCTCCTAAAACATGCATTCACCAACATGACTTCCCACTTACCATACTGCAATATTCACTTCTGAATCCCCGCACTTAGAAACCAAACTTCATAAATCTTTAGACAGATTCATGGTACTGCACTAACTTTAGACAGATTCATTGTCTCTTCCATCTGAACTTCGTGTCCACTGATGAAACTGCTCCTTCCTCAATTTGGGTCTTTTATTTGAGATGGCAATGGCAATATCGTTGGGGAAAAGGTTATGGAACACAAATGCATGGAGGATGGTGGAGATCAGAAGAGCTGAGACTGTGACAGCAGAGATGGTGGAGAGAGTAATGGCAAGAGTTTTTGTGATGGCATTGCTGACTTCAGCTGTGTAGGTTATTGTTGCAATGGCGGCTCCAGTCATGGGGAACGTGTATGCCCACCAAGCAAGTGAGAACCTATATTGGGCAAGGTGCAGGACAAGAAATGATTGGTGATTCAAGTTTTTTGAATGAAATTGAATAGGTAGGGTTTGTTTGAAGATACCTGAATCCTCGGAAGAAGTTGATGCGAACAGCCTGCAAAATATGTACAGAGATAGGGAGTGGTTGTTATATGGATAGTTGAGGAATATATCATCTTTAATTGATTGATAAGCACTAGAGGTGTAAACGAGTCGAGTCAAGCTAAAGCCACCTTCGATTTGAGCTTCAACTTGATTAGTTTTAGCAAGTTCAAGCATGCTTCTTGTTTATTATAAAAGAAAGAAAAAATTATTAATTTAAGGTAGTGTTATGATAAAATAATAAATAATGAGCAATTTGAAGAGAAATAGTAAAAAAAATATTTAATATAAAATATAAAATATTATTTTTTAAATATTTTTAATACTTCAAATATAATACCATCAAATTTATTATATTTTGAGTATATTTTATATTAATATTTTATTAAATGATCCGGCTCACGAGTTAACATGTCAATTCGGGGCTGGCTCGAGCCTACTTAAGAGGCGGCTTGACACCCTCATTAGCACTGACTGTATCAACTCTGATCTAAAACAAGCAACCGAAGAGGAACTTACAAGAGAAGCATAGAGAAACATCGCAATGAAGAAGGCAATCCTTGAACCCAGATCAAAACTGCCATTAATCTTGGCCCATGAAATGGAAGCAACACTAGGCGCAGCTATAAATAAAAAAAAGACTGGATGAAGCTCCTTCGGCAGTGCCTCGTTTGTTGGAAGTCTCTGATATAGAGTCACAAATAGCACAATGTAGTGTGCCAAACCAACCGCAAAGAAAAACACTGGCCCTTCTTTCAGCCCCATAGATGCGCCTAACAAAGCCCCAACAAAATTCCCCAAAACGGACAAGTGATTTGATGGATTTGCAACCTTCGAAAGCCTTCTTTCACCTCCCGACATCCACTGGCCATATATTTTCAGCTCCAGACACAGGATGGGGGCCATGAGCACATACCACAAGGAACAAGGAAGGTTCTTTGTGACCTGTGTTGGAACTCCAATGGCTAGAAAAAGGCAGGCGATCCATGGAGAGAAAAAGAAGTTGATTCTGACTGGATGGAAGTACTCCCTTTTAACAGCTTCGAAGTAAAATATCATCTTTAAGGAATAGATGGTTGCCACTAAGACAATTAATGCAAGTGCGATGAACCAGAGGACCAGATTAACATCCGTGCTTACGTTCAGAAAACTCAGGGATGATGATTTGGCAAATGTCTTCCATAACATTGCTTGGCTGCTCATACCAAGGCACATTCCAAAAGAGGATACAGGAAAGCGGAGGAGGAAAGGCCATGTCTTGTCTGCCGGCAGAACCAACTCCTCTTCTGCCTAAAATAGCAGAAAAAAATCATAGCTTTACAATTCTTGATCGAGTAGAAATCATCTCAATATGATCCATCCACAAATGTAAATATTGCACGTAAATAGAATCACAATCTCAAATTGATTACCTTTAGTACTTCCAATTCTGGACCTTCAAAGGCATCATAGTACCGATCGACTGAAGGTAAAGCCTCAAATTCTGTATCATGAGAATCATGAATCTTCCCCTGATCCTGCGGCTTTCTGTGCAGGTTTGAAATCTGATTTTCGAGTTTCCCAGACCATGTCCTGAAACAATCGTAGCTTTCGTCCTCGAATATTTCCCCGCTCGGCAAAACCTGCTCAAATTTCTTGACAGAAGGGAAGTCAACGGGCATCCGTTGCGAGTGGAACATTGTCTGCTTTCTTTGCGGGAAGCTAGACGAATGAATCTCTGATGAATGATAAATTCTCTCGTCGCTTACCATTGCATCAGAATTGTAAATTAATATGTCTATTTTCGATCGGTCAATGCACAGAGCGGAGGGTGAGCCTTGAAAACCAAATGAAACAGAATGCGATCGATTATGGGCTTCGGCTGCGCCTGGAAGGAAAAAACTTGGCTTTTGGATGCCGGCAATGGCTGGGTTGTCACAGTTATGTGCAACCTCAGTTCCCTATAATAAAACATAGGAAAATTTCATATAATTCTCAAACATTTTATAGGTTAGAATCGAAAAACGTTTTCTATACTTACATTACAATCTCTTCGAGAACCGAAGCTGGCATCAAAACCCACGACTCCATCAGCTGTTATGCTTTTGAAAAGAGGTGGAAGTTCTTGAGGGAAACCATTCATGAACGATCCATGTCCTCGCTGGTTCTCCATTGTGTCAAGTTGGAACTGCACCATCAAGCAATAGTTTAAAATCACACAAATTCTATTCTTCAAAAGACTAAGAAGAAGAAGATTATATATAGTGGAACAACTCAGTCACTCGAAGGCTTTAAATCACAAACTATGAAGCAACTGAGAATCAAAACATTAAGTCAGCACTAGTGATGTCCTTTCTGGAAACCACTGTCAGCAAGCAAAGACAAACCATCAGCATTAGACTAGGGGTTCATTATTCAAATGTTTGTAGCTTTCGTGTTCAGTTAGGTATAAGAGCATAAGTAATTCTGGTATAATTGGGTTTGAATTTTCACAGAAACCCACTTCTCAGCTTTAATGGCTTTCCAACACCATCTTCAGTCCAGCTTTAGTGGCATGAGCCCATGCACTATATTGCGCCTGACGTACATGAGTCGGAAACTTATCATGTGATTAAATTTAAAGTTAGAATTATTCTTTTAAAATCACATGATTAAAAATTATTTAATATCATTGATTGCATTTAAAACTTAGAAAAATAAAGACATATTTAGTAATATTTTCGTAAATAATCACATTAAATTACTAATAAATTTTTAATCGCGTCATTGTTATAATATATATATATATATATATATATATATATATATATATATATATAGGAAAATAGTTATGACATGAATATCATTTTAACTATTATTTATAACTAATCTTGCAAATAATAAAATAGTTTTAAATTAATGTTGATTTGAAGATTAATGTTACGTAGTGTAACCCTAATACCTTGTACAAAATGTACATGCAAATTCATACAATAATATATATTCACCTCGTCGTTTGAATTGCACAAATTCAAACATGATAGCATTCCCCGAAGAAGAAGAAGAAGAAACATGCTGAGATAGGTGGGAAAATATAAAGAAAAATCTAATATTTTTTCAAAAAAAGGAAGTATATAAAAGTTCATGAAGCATTAAAAATTGATTAAATTGATGAATAAACATAGTAGAACTTGACATTACTTGCTGAAATTGGAAAAATTTGTCAAGTTCCACCAAGGCTGGTGGGATTTCCTCAGTCTCTACAGAATTTGGGGACTAGTCCCTCGAAGTGTCAACTAAAGTGAATTGGCGGTTAGTGTCGACCCATAACCTTCCCTGTCCCCCCTTCATCGGGAACCACTTGAAGGATTCCTTTTTTCTTTTAAGTGAAGGGGAGGGGGGTGTCCAAGTCTCCCATTGGCTCCTTCCCTTGTCAACGTTTTGCTTCTCTCTTGGGAGATGGCAAAGGATCGTACCTAGAGGATGGTTCTGCCTCTTCAGGAGTAGAGTCGGACAGAGAAACAGGGTTAGGGCAGCTCACTTTGATTCTCTCTGCCATATATATGAAAGACGGATTAGCAGCCCATAAATCCAACAGAAGGTCAGCAAGTGGTTTTGGGTTTGCTTAGGGGAGTCGATCATGTAGTTACTTCTGGGCAGAGAGGTGTTTAGTCCTCCAACCCCTTCAAAAGCTTCTTCGTCAAAGGCAATTTTCTTGCCTTTATCTTTCTCTGCATCAACCGAATGAGATCAAACAATAATAGTAACCCAGTTATGGTGTTTTGGACTATGATCAAGGTTTTTGACCAAGAAGTAACAAACTTAGCACCATTGGTGTTGGCCATCGCAACGGCAACTTCGTCAGAGAACTCTATAAGATTTAACTTCTATAAGATTATCTTTCAACAGAGAGAACTTCAACTTCTATTGCTTCAAAGTAAACTTTTATGAAACTATCTTCACTCTCAAGTGACTTCCATAGCGCCAGAAGCAAGCCACAGCTCTCGAGTAACCTGACACTTCAACACTTGGTTAATTGTTCCCTCCGGGGTGTACTGGGGCATTGATAGTTTACGTCATATAAGCATTGCTTTGACAGCGTGCAATTCTTGTAGTAAGGACTTGATCTTATCTACCAAAATATCTGTCGGGTTGGTGTGAATACCTCAACCGCTGGGGCAGGTGCCAATGACGAACTATTTCTTCTAGTCATTCACTTTGTTCTTAACTCGAAGCAGTTGGAGATTTTTTTCCCACGAAGACCATGACGAAGCCATCCTTGTCAAGCTTGAAAGAGTAGAAATTGTTGAACAGGTCAGTCGGCCAATGAATTGCCTCCCGACGGCAAAAGACCATGAAGATCATGAAGGCAACGATCGAATTAGGGAGGACCTATGTTGGAATGACTCTACATTTATTGAAGATGATCCGCAGTTTGGAGCAGAGAGGCAGTCAAAGCCCATACCTAAATTGGTCCCTTTAGAAGCCAAGTCAGGGATGAAGCTGCTTATCGTCAAATCTGACTCCCGAGCTTATTGCAGAACAATGTTCTTATTTAAGATAAACTTTTGCATTTCCTTTATGTCCGCTGTGGTCATAATAGATGCATCGATGGCGGGGTAAGTTCTGAAGATATTAGGATAATACTTTGGAGCCATCACGAGATTGCAGACATAGAAAAGCACGAAAAGAAATCTAAGGAAAGAAAGGAAGGAAATAAAAGAAGGTACGAGTCCGTAAAAAAGTAAAAGGCGGTCACAAGCCCTATTTATAGGTTGGGCGTGTAAATTAAAGTGCCCTAAATAGATAACTATAACACCAAATATCATTTCACATTAATTAGAATATTATTTTATTACAAATGAAATGATTACATTTTTTGAAGGAAAAACTTAATAAAAGAGTCTTCCGCCACTTTAGTCGAGGCATTCCCCTACTGAAGCATTCTTTAGAAGGCAATTCTCTGGCCAACCTAATTTGCTCCATTCGGTTTACGTCTTGATGGAATTTACTCAAAACAGTCGACTCACAAATAGGCCCTAACTTAGGTCGTACATTGCTCAACATGCTTTGAAGTGCAACAAACTCTGCCTCCAACCTCACATAACAAGCTAGCAACTGTTGCATAGGCATACCAGTAAGCTCTCTGGTCACCTTTGCTGAAGGATTGCTCATCTCCTTCATTCTGTTCTTCATTGAACCAAAGGAATGCTTTTGGCCCTCTAAATGCTCTTGTTGGGAACTGTTGAGTGGTCTAATAGACCATTACACACCTTGGTCAATCGACTGAAGAGGTGTAGCGACCAATTTTTTTGGCTCGGCTGCAAGCATTGGGGCAGAATCAATAATAAAATTATTTGATGATCTACCATCAATATGATTCTCCGGTGCAGCCGAGTCATCTGCATTACGAGTAATGTCAAGGAATTATTAGACCGCCAAAGAAAAAAAGTTTCACATACCCAAATATGTATATAATTCAAAAAGCGTAATGGAGAATTCTTCTGTTCCTTGAGCCAGAGGGCCTCCATCCCTAGTCAGCAGAGGGGGCGGGGAAGAATCAATAACCGTCTTTTCTTTCAACCTGTCTTGAAGTTCTTTCGGCGGGTAGGATGACTCGATGGCTTTCCTCCACAGTCCCGCCCATGTTTAGACCATGAGTCAGAGCTTTTTGGCGATGGTCCATTTTCAGAGATTTTTTCGGTGACATAATGTCAAGACCTTCCGAAGTAGCAACTTGGTCGATCAACTCAGCTTTGGCTGTCTGCCATTTTTTTTTTTCCTTATAAATTTTTTTCTTCTTCCTTTAGACTGCGCCAGGTGTAGGAAAACGAAAGCCTTCCAAAGCCAAAATTAAACCTCAATGTTCTTCTTGCTTGAACCATCAGCCTTGTTGTTGCTCGAAGACCAAGAGACATTAAATTAAATATGAAAAATGTTAGCCTTCATGTCTTTTTTAAAGAGAAAATTGGGCACATAAAACAAGGGATATATAATTATTATATTAGTTCCTTCGTTTACTATGTCATTTATTACCTAATAACTTTTCTGTTGTTATTGTGGTTGTCGCTATGAAGAAAAATTGAGAAACTAATATGTATATGATAAAAAAGTCAATACAAATCTTCAAGGGATCAAGCGACTAGAATGGAGCCTCAAACGATCAAAGTTTTGAGCCAAAAGGCATGATCCAGATTGGACAAGCAGTGGACCGACTGCACGACAGGATCGACCAACAAATTATCGATCGACATACCTAGTCGTCGGACAAAGTCGATGGAACTGTCGACCGACTACTCGACCTCTCACCAAAGTCGAACGAATACCCATGATTGATCGACCGATTTCCTCGATGGGAATGATATTGCATGTGATTGACTGGCATAATCAATCGACTCCAAAGCAGCTTGTGATCGACAAACCATCATATTTTACTTGTATTATAAATGTATTTTTTACTCGGCAAACAAGTTGATTCAATTTTTTAGGCAGTAACTATAATTGTTTCCTCTCTTTTGTAACTGTAACTTTTAGACCCCTATAAGTAGGAGGTCAAAATATAAATAAAATAAATTCTCTCTCTCTCTCTCTCCCTCTCTCTCTCTATACTGTCTCTCTCTTTTTCTTCTCTGAGCTCTCTAACTCTGGGGCGTGTATTTCCAAAAGCAATTTAGGATTCAACAAGTGAATTTGATTTAGGTTTAATAAATTTGATTTGAGTTTGATGAAATTAATTAAGTTCTAGTATAAATATTGTTTAAAAAAAATAAAAAAAATTAATTGAAGTTAGGTGTGTGTGCATTTAAACAACTAAAAAGCACTATTGCGACTTGCATAGAAAGGGGGCAGCATATAAACATTATAAATAGTAGGTGCGTGGTGACAGCCACAATGACCCATGCAAACATAAAAAAAACACTACTCGAGTCAAATATATGTATAGCTATGTATGCTTAATATAAGCCTTTTTTATGTTTTTAAGTGGAAAGAATATTTTATGTAAATATTTTTTGTGTGTGTGTATATATATATATGTGTGTGTGTGTGTGTGTGTGTGTGTGTGTGTGTGTGTTGCACGTACCCCTGCCTGTTGATTGGCATCAACGGTATAAAACCCCTCAGGTTGGGGTGTTGAATAACATCTGATACAGTTTGGCCTTGAGGGGGTGGTAGTCAAATTATTGGGCACAATAGGGGTGGCTTGAGACTTGTATAATAGCCTCTGACAATTCCTTCTTTTTTTGTTTTTTCAACTATATATATATATATATATATATATATATATATNTATATATATATATATATATTCGTTTTTATAAAAATTTTAGAAGCAATCACAATAAGAAGTTTAATACCAAGTACTTGGATGAGCTTCATGAGTTCTCTTTATCATTCCGTTGGGTGCTGCATGCATAAGTAGCTAGTTTTATTTTGCATGAAACAACTTGCCAAAAACTTTTAGCCATGTCATTTTTCATATTCACTTGCTTGCAACAATCTTAATTTATTATTTCTGTCATGAATTGAAATGGTCTAATACCACCTGTCACATATTTTGCATGTTCATATTTTTATATCGATGCATCCAAAGTCATAGACATGAGAAATGGTGCACAACCCGTCAGAAATTTAAAATGACGCCGCGCCGCACATGACGTAGGTCGTATGCATCTAATCACAAAGTCTAAAAAGGATTACATGGGCATTGCAAGAGTCAGCGTTTAGCCAAGGTCATCATTTTTCTTAGTGTCAGCACAAAATGTTCACCTTCATAACACCAAAATATCGACATAGTGTAAGTATTTGCTTATTTAGGATCACTTTTTTTTTTATTTTCTTTTAATTTTTTATACTTTTTCTTTATGGTTGAGATAAAATAGGTTTATCATGTTATAATATATTTAGTTATTTTTAAAATACTCAAAATAAATTACTTATTTTGAGCATTTAAAAAAAATCAACTATTTAACAAAAAAAACATACAAAATACACTAAATAAATAGGTTTTATAAAATAAAAGAAGTAGCCCCAAAGAAGTCATAAATTACATCTTTTGATTATTGTTTTATTGTATGAGGAAGCATCTGAAGGGATGTAAGAGGCGATGTGACGGTCGGTGGTTAACCATTCGGAATTAGCTACCGCGCTCTAAAAAACTAACACTGCATTTCAAATTCAAAACTCGTATTTAAAATAATAATAATAATAATAATAATAATAATAATAATAATAATATCTCAAGCGCTTGAGTTGACATCCCGAGTCTCAATCCAATCCAAATTCACCCACCAATAAAAAAGCTAATCAGTCGATCAAGTTCAAGACAGTACATTTTTTCATAAATATAAAAGAAGTTGATGATTTCATATCAATTAAAAAAAGGGCACATTTACACGCATACCATCCAGTTCTTATGTATTTACCTATGCATTTTCTAATGCATAAATAAAGTGGCATGTATAATTAAAAATTGAAGTTTAGGTGTTAGATATGTAAATGCATTGAAATTAATTGGTATGTATGTAAATCTTCCAAATAAAAAAAAAATTAAAAAATCCAAATGCTCACATGTACAAATGTCTCAGGCTACCACCCTTTATAAGTCCAACTACCTGAGCTTCCTATCTTTCTTGAAGCAGACTAATTGCAGAACCAAAAAATGGTTGCTGATGAAATTTTTTGCTAGTGTTGCAAGCTGGAGCGGTTCATCACTCCATTCAAAATTCATTCCCATATTTAGTGTCTTCATTAGAACAGCACCGGAAACTTGGAGACTGCATCTCCAGTTAAAAGCAACTATTTTGCCTGCTTTTGTCATTTTCCTGTTCTCTAGTAAGAAATCCATTTGCCTGCACAAGTTAGAAAAAATGAAATTAGCTCAAATGGAGAAGGAAATATTATGTGCAGAGATCGGATGTAGAGTTATATTCGGACGCCAATCCCAAACTGACACATGTTCAGTATTTAAAAAATATTAAACTACACAATACTAGTAACATTAAAAATAAAAGGACAAAGTATGAGGTTTTGACATTTCAAATTCTACAGTAAGTGTTTTAAGTTCTGATTCCAATTTTAGGGTTTAGGGTTCGTCATTTTCTTCTCATTCTTGGAATTCACTTTGGTTTCTTCATCTCTGTGTCAATCGACATTCATTTTAGGATTCCACACCTCTCCCAGTACTCAATTTACATATCAATTTGCTCACAACAAAGAAGAGAGTAGCTTCAATATACAACAAACGATAGCTAATTGACTCATCTCTTTTTTTCTCAAGTATTGCCACATATGAGTGCAAACATCCCTTCAGTCAATTTTTTTTAAAAGAGTTTTCTTTTTTTTTTTTCACATTTTTCTACTGTGCACTCATGATTGTACCTTTGTTAGTACTTCTTTTTATGCATTTTTCTTCTATACAACAAGATTCTATTTCAGTTTTTCTTGCAAGCAATTATTCTTTACTGGTATTTTTCTTTGCTCACATTTTAAATAATTTTTGCAAATTCGCTTCATTATTTCGTTGTTACATATATTAGTTATTTATAATTGATTTTTTTTTTTGCATATACTTTCTGTATAATTAATCCGTGCATAGTTATACTTCAGATTTTCTTGAGTACAACCATGTTGTACATGATTTTACATCTTATCTCGATATCAACCACGTTATGGTGGTCGTATTTTTCATTACAGACATTCTGAACTGTTATAGCTTGATTTAGTTATTTTGTTGTTCTAAATATAAGTTCTTTAAGGTTTTTATCTGGATGCACAGTTCTTTTGTATAATTATATTTGTACCTGGTTGTCTTCAACATTTCACAATAACGATCATGCTACATTATTTGTATTTTTCAATGCACGCACGTTATAAATATTTGTTTTTTCTTGACATCCTTATTTTGTGGTTGCAAACATCATGTTTATCATAAAAATTTTATTTTTTTCTGATTTTTTATTTCTTCTATACAATCATGTCATACATGATTATGCATCAACATTTCTCGAGTACAACTATGTTGTAGTGTTCGCATTTTTCATTGCACACATTTCAAAAAATTATTATAGTTTGATATATTTATTTTGTAATTCTAAATATAAGTTCTAACATAATCTAAAGATATGTAATAATCTGATGTCTTTCCAGAAAAAAAATTATTGTGTGCCTACTTTTACAAAAATGTTAAATTATGCATCTCATTCCTAACAACATGAAAAGTTTAATGCTAGCTTAAAACTAACTGATATGGAAAATAATTGAAATTGGGAATACATTTAAAAGTAAAATAAATATTATTGTTATTTAGAAACATAATTATTCACCTCAATATCTTTCACCTTTTAACTCTTCATGCTGTTACTCCTTATAAAATATCCATTTTACTAATTTTTTGTTGCATTATTAATTATGCTAGTTAATGTTATTTTCACATTACAACATTTTTAATTAGATTTTAATCCTTCAATATTAAGTTTAATCATGTTGCCTTCAGTAAATTTTAATCATATGACTTTACATAGTTAGATATTAAATTTCTTTCTATCTATAAATGTAATAATTATATATTTAATTTATTTTATTTCCATTATTATTTTATGTCAATAAAGTTCTAAATATTTTATTGAACATACAAATATATTTATTTTGATATTTTCTCCTTAGTTTATATTTATAAATTTATTTCACTTAGACATATATTCTCAATATTTGATTCCTTTTTTTTTAATATTTATGCTAATTTTTTTTCTAATAATTTAATGCCAACTTAACTTTCTAATTTATTTCTTTTTACCTTTCAAGGCTAAATTTATCAACTAATATTGCTTAAAATTACTCATTCATTAATTAATAAGAGAATGTATACATTATCTAATACGATAATTTTATATACATTATCTCATTCATTAATTAATAAGATAACTTTATATACATTATCTAAACAAAATTTTTGTATCCTTTAAAATACAAAATTTTTTAATAAAACTTTAGGTTAACTATAATTTCTTTTTCATTTGAAAATAATAAAAAAGAATGATTAAATATTTCTATAAATAATTAAGTCAATACATTATTTAAAACTCACACTAATTTTGCCCAATCTTTGAATAATCGACAATCAATTCTCTCTCCTATTTCTATATAACTCACATTCAATATATATATAATCACTAGTTAAATAGTATTTGCATTTTATTCTTAAGAAAATTTAAACAAAAATCCTAACTTTTATTTTTTTAATGCAAAAGGACTTTGAAGCTACCCGATTATAGTTAAATAGTATTTGCATTTTATTCTTAAGAAAATTTAAACAAAAATCCTAACTTTTATTTTTTTAATGCAAAAGGACTTTGAAGCTACCCGTCACTGTCTCGATTGAAGCTATACAGCCCACACTCGGTTTAGTTCAGGTGCAATTCACATGAAGCTCCAAATCTTATTCGCAAGTTGCACGAGACTCTTTTCCTTCGTCTTGTCTCGATCGATCGCACCAACAACCAGCTCTAGCTCGCCCGCTTGCTGGTTGCTCAAATTTATATCCCAATCAAGCTCACGACAGCCTACATCACAAGATGCCTTTACCAATACAACCTTTTAATCTTCGCCAGCTTTGATGTTCTTGGCTCGATTGCTAGCATTGCTAGCATCGCCGCCCTCATTCAATGCCTGTGATGCTCAAAAAAACAAAACTCACCTGGAATCTTGCTCTCCATCTCGCTGTCACACTAGGTTTTGAAATCCAAAAAAACTCACTCAAGGAAACACTCGTCTTGCTCTCCATCTCTACTTAACTCGCTTCTCCTCACTCTCTCCCCCACAAGTGTAATGCTAGCATTACAACGAGCTTTAAAACTGAACGTTACAACATTTCTCCTAATGTTCTCATATAATAACGTCCAAAAGAATCCAAAACCTAAACCTCCCTCTATGTCAATACCCTAAAGATAAGATTTTGAGGGGTCATCCTAAGACCAATTTAACCCAAGCCTTTAGCCAACCCCCTTCCCTTGGTGTAATACCCCATAAAAATCGTTCACTTACCTAGAGGTAATCCACACATCCTTAGCCACACACCACAGCAATTAAAAACCTTGGATTCACACCTCCAGGACTAGGTTACTATCGTTAATGCATTGTAGATGTATGGTTAAAGTCTAATCTATCACCATTACAAGCATTTAAGTTTCAATGCAAGAGTTCTTTCATGCATTGGTGCATTGTTCATCAACTTATTAATAAGCTCTGAGGATAAAAAGTGGAACTAAACTGCAAACCAAGCCATAAAGCAAGAAAATATTAACACCTGAAGGAAGCAGCTGTGTCGGTTTGCTTTCAGCGATTCTTGGTGCTAACAAGATAGGATGCCCAGACCTCATCAGCAGGTGGCGGTGGCTGTACCCAGTGGCCAGGTATCCGACTGCATTCAGGACAACGACATCATCATATAAATAAAGGCGCATTTACATACACAGCACACAATTCTTATGTATTTACATATCTCACACCTAAACTTTCATAGCTACACACAGCACTCAAATCTTTAATATCACAACAAAGATAGTACTATTACCACTTTATAATAGAAGTGAAATATATATTTTTCGTGCATAAGTTTAAAGCAACAAATTACTATGTATGTAAATCTGAAAGATTAGGTGTAAGATATGTAAAAACATAGGTATTGAGTGCTAGGTATGTAAATTTCCCATAAATAAATAAAAAAGCAAGGAGTTTGAAGGATATGCATTAACAAGAACAATGGTAAAAAAAAACTATACAGAACTACTGCAACCAAAATGATCTCACTATGAAGACCAAACAAAAGCATTCTATGGCAACGATGAGAGATGCAAGTCTCAAAGTTAACATTCACAGAAACAAAATTTGTGCGCATTTAAAAGAGAAAATAAGCAATCTTTGTATTTGCTTTCCAAAAGGATATTTTATTCAATATTTTATGGATTTCGCTTTTAGTTTTCTTTTAAATCATGTGTATGACATGAGAACAGCTTGTGTTATCTGGTTTCTATAGTCATCCTCTGGTCTCGTAAGCACATTTTCTTAGTACCAACTCAGCATTACGTGAATAAACAAGAAAATGTACATACCTTCCTCCAGGTTTGATGTAAGCATCCCAAATGCTTCTAACCTGCAGGCAATGACAAATGAGCAACAATAAAAAGCACTCAATTAATAATTACAGGATAAAGGTACTTGCTTCCTTTCCAGAATTAACATATCCAAGAGGACTTGGATAAATATAGACCAAAATTAAATGAGGATTTCTGTAGCTCATTATTCCCTTGAAAAGAATGAGTTCTCCACAAACTATTCAAATCACAAGCACAACAAAAGCTTTTAACGCAAGCAGGTTTAGAAAATTTTCTTCTAGCTGTTCTATATCTGCATGATTTCATTTTTTGCCTACATTATGCATGTATACTTCTCAAATTTTTGCCCTCTAAATGACTTAATCATAGTCCTACACGGAACAAGACAGCAGCCATTAGCTTGGCAAGCATTCTAAACCTCCTTCTCATTCTCAAGAAGATCATTTCCATTCTCCAGAGATTTCTTCTTGCCCTCCAAAGATAGTTCTCACTCTTGGGAGTATGGTAAAAAGGTCAACTTGTTTGGTAGACACAGTCATTATTAGGTAATAGAGGAAACTTGGCTAAGAGGTTGATTAGCAACATTTTGTTGTTGGACACCAGACAAGCCATAGTTTCCTGGAAGCATTAACCTCAGGAGACCTCGAGCATCACTTCCTTTCTCAGATCTCTTCCCTATCTCGTCTGCTATCTCTCTCAACCTCTCCCCCATAGGAAAGGTTTATCTTGTAACTACACAGTGAAAATAATAATAAGATATAGATTATAACCGAATCATTCACTCTGTGCCATTTTTCTGTTATTTTTCTATTTTATGTCTATTATGCCTCGTCCTCCAAGTCATAATTAACTTTATTTGTAGCGAATTCTTCCGCTCATTCTCAAACCTTGAGAAAACTCCCTTTTTGCATCACTGGCAAGACCTTCTTTTTTTTTTTTTTGGGTTCAGTCTACACCATATCTCCACCCTAGCCAATCCTTAAAATATCCTTCTTTAGGATAAACAAAGAGTTGCCAAACTGATAGCACCTCTAATTCAAATGAAAAAGCAGCCAGAATTAACTAAACACTTTAATAGTTCACATAAAAAGTTTATACATAAGTAACACCCATAAAAGAAAAAAAAAGACAACGGAAAAAACAAATAAGTTAGAATGTGACATTTAGCGTCCAACAAAGATTATTGTAGTTGAGATATGAGACAAAGCTAGATTATTCAGACTCT